>BPLQ01009579.1:577811-596075 GCA_021605075.1 Caerostris darwini | reverse complement strand
ATAATAATAATAATAATAATAATAATAATAAAGAGCCATTTGATCAACACAGACTTTAATTATCATGAATATTAAATTAATAATAATTACTCTAATTGATATGACACTCCCAGTTTTAAAGAATAGAACAATAAAATTTGTGGTTGTTTCTCTCAATAACTTATGCATAGGGAATTGTTTTTACTTGTTTTCTATTATTCAAGATGCTAAAAACAATTTTTTAATAATCGACTAAGAGGTTTATTATTATTATTATTAATATTATACAACAAATGAATAAACATGCCATTCATTTTTTTTACTGCTGGCCCATAACATTTAAGAATGCAATAATTTTAATATTAACAAATAAATTGTGTGTTTTGTTGTTGTTACTTTTTATTATTCAAAAAAAATAAGAATTGTTTTACATACTATTATTTTAAATGTTTGCTATTCAGCTATTGCTAATATAAAATAGATTAAATAAACTATAAAAAAATATTCTAACATTTAAATATAAATAAGAGTTTGAAAAAAGCGGGAAAGAAATTTTGACTGGGAAGATGTAAGAAAATTTATCCTTATAAAGGACAGTGGGCTTATAGTTTGTAAAAATAGACTGAAAACTGTTTGTTTTCCTACAATATTTTGAACAAGAACTGATACTTATGTAATAAAACCTCACTTATGTCAGGATGCATTGAAAAAAATCATTTCAAAAAAATAAACTCAGAAGTAATCAAAATCAGACAAATGCATTCCTTGCTTTATTTTAAATTACTTAAGAGATAAGAGGAAAATATACCAATAAAAGCAAAACTGGAAAAAATATATAAATATAAATTATATCAATATTAGCTTTTATGAAAATAAAAATTAATAAGATATTAATTTATCACCTAACCAAACTTAATATCCCTCTGTCATTTAATACAGATAACATTTTATATGATCAAGCGTAGCGTCATATGTGTTGGTAGCATAATTTGCTTATTGTATAATATAAAAATGTTTTAAAGTTTTTATAAAAAATGAAAATTAGATAAATAAATGTAAAGTAACATCGTTTTATAAAAAATAAAAATAAAATAAATAAATGTAAAGTAATGTAAAAAAATAAATGTAAAGTTTTATCGTTTTATAAAAAAATAAATGTAAAATAAATAAATGTAAAGTAATAGCGTTTTATAAAAAAATAAATGTAAAATAAATAAATTTAAAGTAATATCGTTTTATAAAAAAATAAAAATAAAATAAATAAATGTAAAGTAATGTAAAAAAATAAAGTTTATCGTTAAAAAATGAGTTTTAAGTAAGTAAAATAAATAAATGCAAAGTAATATCGTTTTATAAAAAAATAAAAATAAAATAAATAAATGTAAAGTAATATCGTTTTATAAAAAAATAAAAATAAAATAATTAAATGTAAAGTAATATCGTTTTATAAAAAAAATAAATGCAAAATAAATAAATGTAAATAATATCTTTTTATAAAAAAATAAATGTAAAGTAATTTCGTTTTGTAAAAAAAGGTTTTTTCAATTTTTAGAGTGCTTTGTATATTTTTTTTATAGGAGAACTAGCTTTTGATGTAGGAAAATAGGTTAATTGTTGTAACACATTTCTAATGTATAATCTTAGAAAAATTGGAAAATAAAATTAAAATACACTGCAAAAGGAACATTATTAAAAATTTGGCACATTTAAATAATGTTTCTTTTTATTTTATATTAGAACATTTACAACAATTTCAGTTGTAAATTATTTTCATTCATTCGTTATAGTCATTCATCTTTAAAATAATATGATTTTTTTCATATGTTTTGAACGAATTCTACAAAAAATAATTTTTATTTCTGCATTATAATTTTATAATCCAATATTATATATATTATACAAAATGAAACTTACTAAATATCCTTTCAAACCTCCGTTAATGTGTTGTGGTGGCGGAGATGACCAATAGATGGCAGCACTAGTTTTACTTAAAATTTCAACGTACAGATTATCAGGCGGAGCTGAAGGCACTGAAAAAGTTTGATACAAATTTATTTAAAATTAAATTTTCTCATATATTTTTTATTTTAAAATTTTTATTAACAATAATTTTATAAAATAAATAAAAAAATTAGAAAAAGGCAAATATAGCAAAGATTAAAACAATTATATTAGATTTAGCAAATTGCTATTTCAATAATTGTACATCGTTGAAAATTACAATTCCCTTCAATGACTTAAAAAAAGTTTGTTACTCTCGAAGAATAAAAGTAATTTTGAAAATAACAAATCAATTTATTTAAATAAAATATTCTTTAAAAAATAAAAATTATAAAACTGAGGCAAAAAAAAAAGGACTTTTTAAATAAGAAAATCTTAAAAAACATGAAAAATGGCCAACTTTTAATTTGAATTATTCCTAAACCAATTAAAATGAGTCTTGATTAATGGTTATAATTCGTAAATTAAATATTTAAAAAATTTAATGAGGATTCATTTTTTTTTCTTTCGAATTGTCATAAGTATGATCATATAACTTTTTTTTATTAATTTAATTATTAATTATCATTATCGAAACTAGTTTGAATTATTTGTGTATGAACATTTCAGTAGAGTAGAGCATTAAAAAAAATTCCCAGATTTTATTAAAATTCTAACAAACGAAAGGAATTTCTAAATAATCTCTGTTTCACTCTTGCTAAGGTAATAGTTATTTCTTGCTCTTTGAGTTGTTTCTAAAAGGTTCGAGAAAGATCGACAAGCAATATTGTCAGTGTCTTGCCAAACTTTCAGCTGATATCACAGTTTGTCTTCAACATTTTTTAACTCCCGCTTTAAATAAATATATTTTCTAATGAGCAATCAACTGGCAAACACTTAGGCAGTTGTCTTGGATGCCTTAAGGCAAGCGCTGCACAGACGTTACTGACTTAGCATTACCCAGGAGGCGAGTGTAACTTGAAGATAAGCCACGGACGCGGAGTAACAATGCCCTAGCAACACTCTACGATCTTATTAGACAGGGACCTACTGTTTAAAGTGGATTCCGAACCACTACAAACATCCATGGTGCCACCGGGACTTGAACCCTAAACCTGTGGTGCCGAGCGCCAGCCACTCGGCCATTCAGGCTACCGCTTTGTTTATTGCTTAGTGTATTTTTACAAAAAAAAAAAAAGCCCTCCCAGCGGTTAAATCAAATAACAATTTAAACGCTGCACAATTATAAAAATTACTAATCAACTAAAAATAAACATATATTTCAAACATGTTTTCGTGACAACAAAATTTAGCTAATATGGATATTTATATGCATTAGATTGTCTTCTGATTTCTCAATATTCTTGTATGCTTTCATTAAGCATATAATTGTATACATGTACGAATATGTATTGCGTAAATACACAAAAGTGTGTTTATAATTGAATTTATATACCTAAGCTTTTATCGTAAAATACAACCAATTTAGTAGTTCATCAGATTTATTAAGATCAGTTGATCAAAGTGCATGAATTTTTTCTGGTATTTCATGATAAAGTTGCAAATAGACATGGTGTTTAAAATTAAACCTAAACAATAATTAACCTGTGCATATAAAATAAAAAGGTATTATTGAATGAATTAAAATTCAAAAAATAAATAAGCTAAACGCGTGAGAAAAGTAAAAAGCAAATGGCAGAAATATGTTTTAATCAAGTTATACTTAACAAGTTGACAGAATTGAAAAACAGTAAATAATTAGAAAAGTGACCAAGAACTGGATATTTTGTGAATACCCTGAAGTTGATCCATACTTAAGGAACAACATTATAATTGTTTTAAGACTGTGCAATATTGCTAAGAATCGTTCTGAATAATAAAAAATTAAATCGTAGTATTTAACAAATTTCTTACATTTCCAGTTGTTTCTTAAGATTTAAAATGAATGGTGGGCAATACATTTATAGAAAGGAACTGTCATGTTATAATTTAGAGAATAAATATAATATGTCTTCCCATAACAAATTATAAAGCTGACGGGGAAAGCTCAAAGTTGATAGATCCGCCTTTCAAAGAAGGGTTGACCCTTACGTTAAACTTTGGATTTAACACGTTATTTTTCGCGCGTTAGACTTTGGAACCGATAATAGGAGAGGGAGAAAGAGAAAAGGCAGTGTGCGCTGTGGAGTGAAGAGTTCCAGATAGTATGGAGGGTACAAAGAACGAACTTGCTAAAACGTACTGGATTTTGAAGATGATTTTGAAAATGCTTGTTATATAATTTTGTTTTGCCTGTTATGTGTTGTAATTGTGCAGTACTGTCTTTGCAATTTTAATAAATATAACAGTTAAGCTTAATTTAATTTTGTTTAACAGTTAAGTATAATTTTGAGATGTAATTTAGTTAATATCAATGAACAACACTGAATCAAGACCACACGCATATCCGGTCCTAACTTTTACTAATACGCTAAAACAGCTTTCGCGTTGTATGTCTAAAAATTAAAAAAAAAAAAAAATTATAGAGGCAAAAAAAACCATGACTCACCATCTTCCAAAGTCTGTGCGCTTTGTGAATTACTAGGTGGCCCTTCAACACTTTTATAAAAGGGTACCAAAAAGAACTCGTACTTGGTATACTTGCGTAAGTCTGTGAGCACGTATGACGAGGCACCTCCATTCAGCACTGTCACCATGTTATATTTTTGAGAGCCAGAGTTCAAATCCCGAAAACGTATATAGAATCCTTCCACGTGCTCTTCAGCACCCTGAATCTGAAACACCAAACTTTTAATATAATATTCATTAAAATATCAAAATTCTCATCGAACAATCTTCAGAAGTGCTGTGCATGACTATATATATGTAACAATATATATGTAGTAGGCATTCATTTTGTTTACATCTATCAATCAATACATTAAAAACCATTTGTGTTTATTCAATCAAAATCATTTGTAAGACCAATTAAAGTGAAGAAGTTTTTTGTTTTTTTTAAAATTGTGCTACATACATTAGTTGCAACGATTTAGAAGATTTTAACAAAGGACAGATTGCAACCACCATACTGATACATAATGGCATTCAGGAAACTGTAAGTCTTGTCGCTTGTTCACGATATTCAAATGCAAGCAAATGTCAAATGAAGTTGCTAATAAGTTAAACATTTAATCAAAGACAAGGCATTGATTACTCAAGAGCTCTTGACAAATATTAAAGGTGAGCGGTTCCTTCGTTTGTATTTACACTAGTACTACAACGAAGACACTAATGATATGTCCCGTCAACAAGGACAGATTGTAACGACCATGCTGATACGTAATGGTATTTCGGAGACTACAAGTCTTGTAAGTTGTTTACGATATTTAAATGCACGCAAATATCAAAGGAAGTTGTTAATATGTTAAACATTTAACCAAAGACAAGGCATTGATTACTCAAGAGTGACAACAGAAATATTAAAGGTGAGCTATCACTTCGTTTGTATTTACAGAAATATTCTAAGGATACTATTGATATATCCTGACATTACCAGCGAATTTAGTAATTATATTGGAGTGCATTTGTCTGCATACTCAATTCATCAAATGCTTTTTTTTGTCTTCCGAAGCCGTCTGAATCGTGTGTCTATATTAATAGAGATTCATCAACATAAACGTTATTGAAACACATGTCTATTGGACTATTGAGGAACAGAAAAAGATCATTTGGACACATAAATCTTATTTTGTTTGAAAAAAAGGAGAAAATCGCTATGCAAAGTTATAAAAGAAAAATTTGAACGATTAAATACAAGCATTAACATTCAAAATAATTAATTAAAATTAGAGCATTGACAGTTATAGTTAAGAAAACTTCTGATGCAATAATTGTGTGATATAATTGTTCATTTGACAAGTACCAGAGCCATTTTAAAGCTACTTTTTAAGCTTTAAAACAGAACCTACGCTTATTAGGAAGGCGGTTTTAATATTTTAGCTGTTTGGTTTATAATAAACAAGTATTCTCTTAATTATATCTTTGTGTTCAATATTTTTTGTTGCTATATAAATATTAAGTTTTCATGTTAAGAACCTTTATTTCTACTTAGCTTCAGAGGATAGTAAAGAGAAATAGACTTCTTGATATAATGTATTCTCAACCGTATGATATGAAATTTTAACTTTCGATTAATTTTTGCCGGATCTGAAGTATTATGTATGTTAATACACTTATTCTATTGGATTATAAAATTAAATGTTATTTATTTTCATTTATGATTCTTATTATTTTGTTTTAATATTACTTTTTTTGTATTTTGATAATGTATTTTTAAAATGATTTAAAAAATGTGATAGAAGATATGCGTGTGATTTTATTTTATTTAGTTTATAATGTGTTACTAAATATTAATCTTCAATTATTGCTTGGAAATGGGATACTTTTTATTTTAATTTTTTGGTATTACCTCTTTCTATTATAAATTAATATCATAGTCTAACTAATTAGTAGCAATAAGGTATAATCGGAATTTTTGAATTACCTTTTTTTAGATTCAAGTGTTTAAAATGCTAATCGAATAAATCAATTATTTAGGATCATTAAAAAATACATAGATAAATTGTACTATAGAATGTAAAAATAAACCGCCAAGTAATTATCTATGGGAAAAGTCTAAAATTTGCTTTAATTAAATGAGAAATTAAATATTTCTCAATAAAGCCTTCAAGAAGTTGTTATCTCTTTACTTTTGTGCCAACTATTTAAACTTTCCTGATTTATTATTTCATCTCTTTGCTCTTCAACTTCACTCTGAAATTTATTATTCTCAAATCATTTTTGTGTAAAAAAATCAATTTACCACTTGCAGCATTCCATTACCAACAATAACTGCTTATTTTCCTTCCATCTACATTTAGCAGGAGAGCTCTCTTTAACATGAGCAAAAAAGAATCAATTTCCTTAATACTGGCCCTTAGTACTTTGTCCCCTTTATTGAACAATCCCACGTCCCATAAATCTCCAGACAAAAGGGACCCCATTCGATACTTTCCATCTCTCACACGAAGCAGAAGAATCGCGTGCACTCGCACTTACCTTCCAGAACAATTTCACAGCCGTCGAGCTAATAGGCCTTATGTCTTGCAGCTCGACGGCGATGTTGCTGAGCTGGATCCTGGCCTCCTCCAGGTCGTAGTCCGGAAGCATGTGGGCAGGAAGGCCTGCGAGGAAAAGGGAATCGATTACCGATAGCACAGAAAAGGGAAGGCAGATCAATGGAGGAAGGCACACCACCCCTACCCCCTACCTTTCATTCGACAAAAGAGGAAAAATTGTGAAAGTTTTCATATCGATTGGGGGGGACCCTTTCCCGAAGGCGACTTGAAACTAATTTGGATTTGGAATTGCCGTCGTATTTTGGGGCTTGAAGAGGGTCATCACCATTCTTTGTCGGCTCCTGCAGATCTCGGAAGACTCTTTTATGTTAAAGGATTCCCCGAAAGAGGATCGTTTAAGATAAGGGTTGGGGTTTGTTGTCTGTTTAAAAATCGACACCACTTTTGTGGGGTTTTTTTTCTTTTTCTTTTTCTTGAAGTTTCCAGAAAATCTTATTTGTTATAATGTTTGTTTTCACGAGTGCAGTTTGGTTATTAATCTTTAAACTGGGTCTTGGGTGTCATATGTCCAGGTCCTTGAGTGTCATGCCTGTCATAAAACCTGTCATGCTTGTCAGGTCTTGAAAGTTTAAAAAATGGTACTGGCTGTCTGGACTTAGAATGGTCTATGTTTAATAATTAGTAAATTAGCAAAGATTTATAATTTATTTAATTAATCTAGACCCTGGGACCGGACACCACTTTTGTGGGGTTTATTTCCTTGAAGCACCCAGGAAATCTTAAACTTTTGTTGAATTGTTATAATATTTGTTTTCACGAATGTAGTTTGGTTATTAATTCTTTAAACTGGGTCTTGGTTGTCATATGTTCAGGTCCTTGAGTGTCATGTCTGTCATAAAACTGGACATGGAATAATCCATGCTTTATAATTAGTAAATTAATAAAGATTTATAATTTATTTAATTATTCTAGACCCTGGACCTGGACACCACTTTTGTGGATTTTTTTTTCTTGAAGCTTCTTATTGTAATAATCTTATTTAAATCTTATTGTTTAATACAGAAAATCTTATGTGTAATAATATTTGTTTTCACGAGAGTAGTTTGGCTATTAATCTTTAAACTATGTCTTGGGTATCATATGTTGAAGTCCTTGAGTGTCATCTCTGTCATACAACCAGGTGTTCAAAGTTAATATTTTTAAAAAATGGCACTATCTGTCTAGACTTAGATCGGTCCATGTTTTATAATTACTAATTATAAAGCATGGACCACGGACTTTATATTATTTATATAACCATAATAGATTGATATCTGTTATGGTCACATTATTAATTACATTGTTAATAATTTGAGTAATTGTAAATATACCATTAAGTGACGGTATTAGCAGACAATGTTAGTATTTTTCAAAATATGGCATCTGTTGGTCAATAAAATACTATGGTGGCAGAATGGTATATCATCGACGCATTAGTATGAGGGCATATTGCCATTATTTTACTATTTAATAATACATCACTAGTATGAGGATGGAACATCATAACATGAGTGTATAAGGATATATTACAAGTAAGAAGATATAACATCATGATCTGGCAGTATAATGATATATCATTAGTATGATAATATAGTATTATGATTTGACCGTATAATGATATCATCACGATATACCATTGAAATGATGAGAAAAAATGGCATATTTTTGTGTAGTTATGATTTGAATATTTGAGGCTGCATCATATGAATACAAAATCGATGTAATAGTTAATATTCGATATGATGGTACATCACCATGATTGGATGATATAAGTAATTTGTTATTGATCTTACCATGCGTTTTGATGACTTTGCTGCTAGGACTCGGCAAGGAGAGACCATGGGAGTTCTCTGCTCTGACCAAAAACTGATAATGCGTGTCTGGTCGCAAGTTATGCGCCACGTGGGACTCTGAAGCAACATGGTGGGCAGTCACAACCCAGCCGCTCTGCAGGTCGCTGCTGTAGTACTCCACTGATAAATTAAACATAATAATATAAAGAATTAGGTGGTTGGAAAGCTAATGATAAATGAACTTGAGACTAAATAAGTTAGTTTGGTAGGGGCAAAAGTCATTGTTTTTTTATTATTGATAAATTTTACAATATTATTTTTAATTAACTCGTCTTCGATGTTTCGAATTCAATACTTAATGCCATTCAAGTAAGGTTACTGAAAAATGTTCGTTGTATTTAGCCATATTATTCTTGTAGCGATTTTAACTCCATTGGTACTTGATTGTTTTTTCACGGATACAAAAATGAACTCTTTTCACTGAAAAAGGTATCTCCAGTGGCTGTATTTATGAATAAACTGAAGACTGCAAGAATCAACTTATTCTAGTTTTATGTAAATTGATTTATGTAAGACTACTGTTTCTTTAAAGGAACTTTCAATATAAAACACTTTGGGCAGACAATCAAATATGTATTGACACTGCCCTATTCTTCAGCGTCACGGACCCAAGTTAGACTACCTACGTGTACTCTATCACAACACTGACTACCCCTCTCTTTCGCTCCTACCATGAGACCACAAGTATTCTTGTGGTCTCATTCTAGATGTTGCTGTCTACCAAGTGGGGTAAGAAGAAAAATTATTCTTTCCGTAAAAGAAATTGCATAAAAACAGCATTTCAAAATGGTTTCAATTTTCTTCTGAAATTGGAATAGTTAATATTTTTAATTTAAAAGGGTTAAAAAAATATATGGATCTGTTTATAAAGATTGGCGATGTAAGATTGTGCACTTCAGACTTTTGTAGCACAACCATTAATTCGCTTTATTTGTTTAGACACAATTCTCTATTTATTTAGAATAAACAAATCATTCAATGAATGCAGTCTTTTACCCCTATATCCGATGAGGGGCGAGAGGCCCATGTTGGTGCTCCTCTGCCAGTGCAAGGTGACCGAGGTCTCGGTGACGTTGACGGCGATCGGCTGACCTGGAGGCTTCGGGAACGTGGTGGGATCGGGTGCCCTGTGAAAAATGACGTTCGGGTTGCGAGGAGCTGCATTGAAAAAGAAAGAAGAAAGCATTTAATATAATTCTCCATTTATTACTGCATTCTCAGAAAACTCAATGCAATCTTCATTACATTTGAAGCAAAATAATTTTTAAGGTGTTTTATGATAAAATATTTTGTCCCACCAATTTTGGTGAGATACATTTGTTGTATACAGGTTGGGCAAACAGATTGTATCTGGATGTAGTTAGGTTGAGATATCTGAGGCACAGGTTGAAGAACTCACAGCTTTATTTTCACAAGTACAAGCACCACACAGATACAATCTTTAACACATTTAAAGGAGCAGAATTATATATTCGCAGAGGGATTCCACTTCTAGGCCGAAAACCCGAAATTCAGATATATGCAGGGTGGGCAAAATATACTTCCTCTCCGTGTGAGAGTCTGTAGGCCAATTAACACGCAGGGTTGCGTTTAATATACTTCCTATCGGGGTGACAAACTAAAATGTTCTGAGTGGGAGTACATGGTTAAATCGGGTGACAGGGGGAGAATCCCGGGAACCATTTTTACCATTTCTCCGGAACTCCACCGGGGGCGCTCTTACCAGTGCATAGGAGGAAGCATGATTACAATTCGTATTTTTTCCTTTCTCGATATTCTCATCCGAGAGGTAACACAGCGCAACTTGAGCTCCTGTTGAGAAACGTTTAGTTTATAATCTCTCCTCTCTAGAGGAAATATATTTAACGCAACCCTGTGTAATAGTTGGCCTACAGACTTTCACACGGAGAGGAAGTATCTTTCGCTCACCCTTTTATTTGCTCACCACCCCTTGTCTTTAAATGTTAATATATATTGTCTATTTCTAATTGTTTTTGTGCGTTGTTTGCGCGTGTGTAAATAAAGCTCTGTGTTCTCAAACCAGATTTTTTTTTTTTTACTGCAAGATTTAGGAATGAAAATGATTAAGAGTTTTCGAGATTTTTTTTATTACTCAAATAAGATTAAAGTATTTTTGGTCCTTTATTTTAAAATAATACAAATACTGAGCTTACCATCTAAGCTTATATAACTACTATTTTAAGAAAAGTTCTGCTCCGTAAACATATTGCACACATTTAAGGTATTATTTTAGGCATCGGTTCAGTCGACTTTTATTGAAAAAAACACAAAGACTATAAGTTATATTTTTTATCCAAGTTTATTTACATTATATTTTCTTTACGCTTCATTAATCAAAATATAAAAAAAATTGGTCTTAAAAGTACATCTATTTTCATGAGGTAATTTAACTTACATTCAACGGATAATGATGCACTCCAAGATGTTTCGCCACTTTCGCTTGAAGCTGTGCAGGTGTAAATCCCAGAATCCGTGGATTGCAAAGCTGAAAAATAAATTCAATTCATAGTATTCAAATGCGTTTTTGTTTTCTATGCACTCGATATCTCACAACTGTTATACATGTGAACAAACTGATAATATACTGAATATAGCTAAGGTTGTATACACCCAGTTCATATGAATACCAATGAATATTCTTACTACAGACATAGATGCTGAAACTTCCAATATCATCTTTCAAATACAAGTCAATCAATTAAAAATTAAAAATCCAATTTGCATTCCATCAATATAAATGTTTCATTAGTGATAAAAGTTTTCAGACAAAAACGAAAGAAAAGTCTTATTTTATTAATTAAAAAAATTAAATCCGTATGGTTTAAGTCCGTAAACGTTTATCAGCACATGTATATATGTAAGTTATACCTTATAGACTCGTAGCTATAGTAGCTATAGTCGGTTATAGACTAAGCTACGAGTCTTTAGGTTATAGAATCGTAGCTCAGTGGCAGCATGCGCCTCTGGTGACTTAGGGCTGAAGTTCCGTCCGCTGTCGGCTTTGTTGTAGACACTGTTTCAAAAAATGAGGATACTCGATGGCGTTTGTGATGATCAGCTTCTTGCCTCGAACTACCTGGTGGTAGGTTTTTTCTGGGTTTTCTCCTATACAATAAGCAAATGCGTAGTAGTTTCTCTTAAACGTTCTCCCGGAAGGCACTATCCTCCTTCTTCAGCATTACAGAGTCAAATAGCCCCATAGCCTTCTACCTATGGGTGCTTCATCACAACAGAAGCTTTCCCATCATTTATGAGTAGATTATCTATGGGATGTCCGTCCCGCACTGCAGGATTACACACACACACACACACTTTTTTTTATATGTATGTATATATTTATATATAACCAATACGAAGCAAATTCTTAAATACACTTGTTTAGATGTCATTAGATAACTAACGACCATAATACAGCATAAACTCACGTATGTTATGTCCAAATTTAATCCTTTATTATTTTGGTTTCAAGTATTTTTTATATTTCTATAATGATTGTAGATTTCTTACATTTGTATAAATAATTTTTTTTTCTTCTAATATGATAAGAAGCCACATATCATTAAACGCAAAAGACAATACATGGAATAATCTATTTACCGACTAAGATCAGGATATATTTTCTATCATAGAATATAGTAACATACCCTAAAAACGTTACTTCTTAGAATAAAATATTACAACCATGCAAAAACACTCCAATAAAAATGACAATACAGCAACAAAGAGAACTTTTTTTTTTTTCTATTAAAGTGTCTTGCGGAATGTGAGATTCAAATTACCATCTATCTTGAGGGTTCCTGAATCTAATACTTTGAAGCGGGGGTTGTTGGGGATGGGTCCGGAGTTGACGAGCCACCTGATGGAAGGGGTGGGCGTTCCAGACGCCTCGCACGGTAGCAGCACCTCGGTGCTCAAGGGGAGTGTCTGATTGGCTGGCCCCAAGAGAATGATGGGAGGGGGAAGATCGCCGACAGCTGGAATTGAAGATAAAAAAAGTTTGAAAATCCTCAAATAAGGAATTCATTGAAACTTTTTATTTTCATTTATTGTTCTAAAAATATGTATAGAAAAATATGTCCTTTTGATGTAGTTAAAATCGGTTTCATGTTATTTACTGTTGAATTATTTTAAATTTTAATTATATTAATGAAATAAATTTTCATAAGATTGTACGAAAGTGCAGAATATTTTTATTGAACGAAGTCTTAAGAATGCCTGACTCGTGGCAACTAGCTTGTAGTAGGGGATATGTTAAAATCCGCAGATGGCACATGTTTAAGTCATAGCTTTCAGAAACAAGGATTTAGGATGCTGATTGTAACAAAGTATACAATGTTATTGAATCTACAGTTAAGCCGCCTTCACATTAAGCCGTTGAGCAGCGAGGGATTGAAGCGCCGATTAATCACAAGTCACAGTGCGCGACTGCTATAGCTTGTCATTGGTCGACGCTTCTCCTCTCCCAGCTCAACGTGCTGATGTGAAAGCGGTTTTAGGCTGCCTGTTGAGACAGTTTCGAGTTTTCTCCTGTACTACACACAAATGTGGCGTAATTTTTTGTAAGTTCTCTCGAAGAACAATGTCATACTTTCGAAATCCATGGGTAGCCTGCACGGGATATACATAAGAGATCCACTAATGTACAGTAACAAAAGAAAATTTTTAGAATATGATGAACCAGAATTATTACGTTTCACGCCAGACATCAATGAAAAAAAAAATTTAATATTTAACAACCAATACACATTTATATTAGCCAATACACGTTTAATACTTTTTGTAACAGTATATGAATTATTACATTAATGTTCTTTAATATAATATAATGTTATCAAAGGAATTCGCTGTGTATTACGAGTATGATGTTTTGTTAAAATTATTTTTCGAATCTGCACCGCAAAATAATTATTTAAGAATTTGCACTTTATTGCACTTTTATTTTCTGCAGAAATTGCGCTTTATTGCTATTGTTAAAATGTACACTTATTACCTGTTACTTCAAGATAGGCTTTGGCCATCGTGGAACCGACACCGGAAACAACTGAGCATGTGTAGTATCCCTTGTCTTCTTTCATAACACCCGAAATAATGAGCATGCCCTCCCTCGTCACAGAAAATCGACCGAAGGACCTCTCCGGGAACATCAGTACCTGGAATAAACAAGTAATAAACAATGTCTTTCATTCTACTTAGTCAATACTATCTAATCATAAATAATATCTTTCATTCTATTAATCTAGGTTTTTTTGTGTTGTTGTTGTTTATTGAAACATAATCCATATAAATTTGGACACTTAAACAAAAAGGAACATATAAATAAATCAAAATTGCAAAGGTAAAAGATCTAATTTCTTAACAAAAACCGGCAAAAGGCCTTAAAAAAAGTAAAAAAGAAGTTAAATGTTCTAAGGATAAAAATTTTAAAAAGCTAGAAGCACCGTAATAAAAATTCGTCTGATCAGAACATGCTTTCTCTAGCAGTTCAGCAAAGAGTACACAAACTACCATTCTATGAGTTGGAGTTCTATATTATATAATATTTGAAGCAGAATATATATTTTTTAAATAAATGAAAGCTAATAAGCAACTTTTATCCAATAATGACCCAACGAAGAAGATTTAAACTTATTAATTAATCAGTTTATATATACAAAAAACAATTTGTTACAATATCACTTGTAAAGAAAGTGGAAAATTAAGAGTACATTTGTGTTCATGAACTAAATGGAGATTAAAAAAAGGGGGAGGGGTCAACTCACCTGGTTTCCCTCTTTCGTCCAAAACACCGAGGGTGGAGGATTGCCGGTTGCGGAGCACTCGAATTTCGCGATTCCATTCAGGCCAACCCTCTGGTCCCGAGGCGTTTTGAGAAAGATGGGGCGGGCTGAGCAAAAAACAAAATGACAAAAAATAATTGGGATAAACTTTCAAGGTTGGTAAAAGCCTCCATTTAATTCGATTTCTATCAGTTCATCCATCAGAGATTCAATGTTAACAACATACATTAAAATACTAAATTAATCAAAATCATAGAGACAGGAATACGGGGTAACAACGAAATCCTCTAATCAATAAATTATTGAAAAGGTAATTAATTCATAATTAAACATTACTTTGGGTTTTGCTATTTTCAAATGCCGGTATTATTACTTGAAATCATTTGCTTGTGGAAGAATAAATCTGTAGCAGATTCAGCGTTACTCAATGTGCATCACGACGAGCCTGCTACTCTTTATTTACAGTGTTACCATAAATTGGAACACCTCGGAGGGTGGCATCTGAGGGATTTGCATAAGATATTTTAAGATATTTAGGATGTTTTAGGGATTTGCTGAGGGATATTTTACTAGGAACAAAATCTAATGAAGAATTATTTAAAAAAATCCTACAAAAAATCGTTGTACATTAGTTTTAATAATTCTGATAATATTAATAATTTTTATTTCTGTATTTTTTTCTATGTATTTTCATTGATTTATAATTATAACAATTATGTTATTATTATATTTGAGGTCGTTAAATTCTTTCGGTTAAAACATTACTTATATTTATATGTAAAACACTACGCTCATAAAATATCCTTTTCTATGATTATATTAACATAATTAACTTAAAAAATAACGTTTTTAATGTTAGTATATTATATCAAATATTATAAATACATACACATGTTTTTGTAAGTTTAATGATTTTCTTTTTACTGACTTACTGACTTTCTGCTGATTTAAATAATAAAACCCAATCAAGCAAGTCTTCTTCTTTCTCTGAAGGTGTTAATACGTCATCATCAAAAAATTATTTTAATTATTTTCTACTATTATTTTGAGAAGAATTGATTAAATAAATATCTTTTCAAACTTATAACATTTAGCACATTATATTCACTAGATTCCTTGCTATAAAATTTAAACAAACCTACAAATTTGCTATCATTAGGAAACTGATCTTTAGAGACTTAGTCATTTACAGCTTTACCGAAAATTGGATTAGAGTTACCTCAGAAAAAAAGGTTCTGGCCATTGTTACGATAAAATGCTTTGTCAGTAAGCTTCCCCGTCAAATAAAAGAAATAATCCTAAGATTAAAATTTCCGAAACTGATATATCCACTTGTGTGCGATAATCCGATGTTTTTTTTTTTGTAACTTATTTGCATCTTAAGAATGAATAAAAAATTAATATCTCTATCTCCATTTTTGTACGTCATTAAATATAATTTTTTTTTGCTTTGTATAAATACATAAAAAATTCATTAAATAGAACAATAAATTTAATATTAACTTTCAATAACATGTTAATTTTTTTTCATTTTTCAGCTTCATTAAATATATTTATATTTTTTATTATTTACTAATTACTATGCATTATTACATTTTAATTATATTTTCCACTAATTAGTTACCTTAGAAATAAATAATAACTAACAGATATAAATTTGTAAACCTTAAATAAACTTATAAACACTAAATGAATAAGTGAATAAAATATGTCAAGAATTGTATATTAATATCAGAAACAAATAATAATTGGAAATGAATTGAACGTATCACAAACGGAGCAAATACAAAACAAGAGAATTTGAACTTTAATTATTTAAAAGTATTCAAATAAAATATTTCAAGAACATAATATGACTATCAAAATTAAGTAGCATTTTGACATTAACCGAAAATATCTCAAAGGAGCAAATACAAAGAAAGAGAATTTTAACGTTAATTACACTCATGTCCATAAATTAAGGATAATTCAGAATCACACAGAAATTGAACTCTAAAGTAAAAATTTCACCTGTAGAATTATCACACACATCTTGAAGAAGAATATGCAAATTACTGGTAACCACCAAATGGCGCGGATAGTACGTCACAATGACGAGAGTGTAAGAGAGAGGTATATAAGGAATGGTGGCAAAGAAGTAAAATTGTTCACAAGCGCTTTAAAAGCCTTTCAGTGCAATAACCGCATAGTTATGGCACAAAGGAAGCATTTGGATGATTTTTTACGTGGTAGAACTATCGGACGACTGGAATGTGAACGTACCCAGCTGGAAGTATCCGAGGAACACTTGGAATCGCCCAGAGTGTCATCTCCAGGCATTGGCAACGATTCCAAGATGATGGTAATGTGAGTAGTTGTTACAGCACAGGTCGCCCCCGAGTTACAACACCGAATGAGGACCGGTATTTAGCAGTTACTGCCAAAATAAACAGACGGAGCACAGCATCAGACCTGTCTCGTCAGCTCTCTTCAGCTACCGGTACGACAGTTTCAAGGCAGACCGTGTACAGACGCTTAGGGCACATTGGTCTATATGCTTGCAGGCCTGTCAGATGTGTTCCACTTACCGCAACTCACTGTCGTCTGCGATTAACCTGGAGTAGAGAGCATGCATTGTGGACACCGCAACAGAGGTCTTGTTTGATGTTTTGCGACGAGGCCAGGTTTAGTTTGCGGTCTGATTCTCGACGGACTTTCATATGGAGAGCGCCAGGTACCCGTTACCACCAAGAGAACACCATTGAACGACACCGTTCCGGTGGTGTAGGATGGCTCGTTTGGGGAGGAATTATTCTTGGTTCCAGAACTGACCTGCATGTTCAGAGTGTAACTATGACAGGCCACATCTATCAGGATGTAATTCTGGAACAACATGTACGTTTGTTTCGGGGCGCCATGGGTGCTGAATTTCTGTTTATGGATGACAACGCCCGTCCTCACCGTGCAAACATTGTAGACGAATGCCTTCAATTGGAGGATATCACCCGTATGGATTGGCCAGCATACTCACCGGACTTGAATCCAATAGAGCATGTGTGGGATATGCTTGGCCGACGAATTGCAGCCCGTCAACCCCCTCCCACCTGTCAACCGGAACTTCGGAGGGCATTGCTTGATGAGTGGTGTAATATTCCCCAAGATCAGATTGATAATTTGATACTCAGCATGCCTAGGCGTTGCAAGGCCTGCATTGCATCGTCCGGGAGACATACTCCATATTAACCATCATACTAACCATGTTATACTGTTTTTTGTAAATGAGTTCTTTTTTGAAATTTGCTCCAGGGAGTAAAATTCGCAATTTTTATTAATTATGTCAAACATATAGCTTCTTTTTTGCTCTTTACCTTTTGTTTAATAAATAGACTTTACAAATAAGTCAAATTTGTTTTGCTTCTGTCTCTTTCTTTGCCTGAACTTCAATATCCTTAATTTATGGACATGAGTGTATTTTAAAGTATTTAAGTAAAATATTTCAACATCACTATCACAAATAAGTAGTATTTTGACATAAACCAA
>BPLQ01009579.1:120508-574779 GCA_021605075.1 Caerostris darwini | reverse complement strand
AAAAATTATCTTATAAAAACTGGGTTTTAAAATATTTGCTTAATATATTTATCTCTGTTTGGGATTAAAGATTATCGAATAAAAACTGGGTTTTAAAATATTTGCTTAATTGTTTGAGATTAAAGTTTGTCTATTAAAAACAGAATTTTAAAGTATTTGAATATGTAGGTAGTTTTTTTATATTTGTCATATGATATAAATAAACCCGCGAATTCTTAATGCAAAGTTTTGCAAAGTTTTTTAAAATGGTCCCAAAATAAATTGTAGTAATTGAAATTAAAACGATATTGCCTATATTGCAAGCACAATCAGATTTCATTACTATTTTATGATCACTATAAGTTTTCAATACAAAGATCGTTATGTGAATCGCTATGGATTTTATAGATAGATTTTTATTTGTGAACCATGATAATTTACAGCCCTAATGCCAATAAATATTTTTTTTACATAATAGGGATTTATATATAAGTATTAAAATGTAATTTATTTTAAAATAAAAAATTTTTTATGGAAGATTTGTTCTTGAACGAATGTTTATTTGCTCATTATTAGTAATTAATTATTATTATCAATCATCAGTAGTAATAATTGTTATTACTATTAGTAGTAGTATTAATTATTATTATTACCCATTAGTAATTAAATTATTGAAGGTTTGTGACGGCATAATTGTCGTCTCGGTGGTAAAAGAAATTAATATTTAAATTGTACAATATTTAAAAAGGTTTATGAGAATAGTATATAGCATGTATAATGCGCGCTATTTCTCAATTTAACTGATTTCTGAAAAGCATTTAATTTATAAGATAGATAGTCATAAATGTCATTGCAGCTGATACTCTTCTGTCGTTCAACAGGAAGAAAAATAGGAATGTAAGATACGTTGGGTGTAAGAATTGGAACGAATTTTATGATCTTAGGAAAGTATATTTTATTCTGATATTCTAATTTTGGAAGAATCCATATTATATATATTATAGCAGATTATGTAGTCTGCTCACCATTTTTGTTCAATTATATGTCCATTATTCTAAAACGAATGCTAAATTATAAAATCTAAATACTATTTTTTGATGAATTGTTGAATAAACCTTTATAGTTATGTTGCGAGATGAATGTACAGTAATGAAAATTTTACGATTGAAGCATTTATTTGGTAAATTGCCATTTAACTAGTGGTGAGTTGAGCTATTCTCACCTCCCGACGGGCATCTTTCCGTCCTGCCGCCTCCACGTGATGGTGGGCAAGGGATCCCCACCCACTTTGCATTCGAATTGGACATCTTCGTCTGCCAGTACAGTCACGTGTTCTGGTTCTCTCACAAAGAATGGTTTCACTATAAGAAAAAAAAAAGGATACATACAGAACTATTTATGTTTTCTGATTGTAAGAAGTATCTACTTGAAATGCTTTTAACACTCAAAACATTCTCTTGGATTCAGTGACATCAAAACAATAATATGTTTTGATGTGTAAGATGATCGAAACAATAATATGTTTTGTAAGTAATAAGATGTAACAATAAGTATGTTTTTGTAAACAATAAGATGATATGTAAGAAATTGACATCAAAACTATAATATGCTTTGAGGCTGATTTCTTACATAGAAAATAAGTTGTGATTTATCAATCAGATTTCGGATATTATACTAATTCCCGATCGTATCTGTCAAAAAAAAAAAAATTATGAGATTTAGGAAAAGATTTACAATAATAATATGTAGTTAAAGTAATCTGAAATCACAAGCTAAAACATAATTTATTAATAATACATCCATTATTTCAAGTCTGTTATCATGGCATATGCACATTAGAAATAGAAACACCCTTATTTCTAGTGTGCATATGCCATGATAACATACCTAAAATAATGAATTTATTATTAATAAATTATCTTTTATCTTGTGATTTCAGATTACCCTCACTACATATTATTATTAGAAATGAGGGTGTTCCTATTTCTAAAGATTTTCTAATGGTTATACTAACAAAGAAAGATCAATATTATTTTCAAAATAGAAACCGTTACGCATAGAGTGATATTTCGTTTTTATTAAATCTGATTATTTCTGATTTCATACAAATCAACAATTACCATTTGAATCATTTTTCAATTTCCTTTTTGACCCTACAATTTCAATTTACAAGAAAGTCTCGCATTGTACCTCTCTCAACAACTATGTTCGATAATTTCAATTTTTCTGTTGTCTAAACCTAACAATTGTTGTTTAAGCTGATAGGCATTAATAATTATAAAACTTTATTTGCTTAATATAATGTCATACAAGATGTTGACTACTGTATCTGATTTCAAAGAAGGTAATACAATCTGGTCGATACTACCAATAGTTATGCATTATTCCTCCAAACGGTATCTTTTATTGCTGTGATATATTAATAACTGTTCAGTAGATATTTGAGTCGTTTTACTCGCGCTAATTATTATAACTAAAACTGTTACAAATTTTACTCATAAAACAAATTGAAGATTTTCGTTACAATATTATTTCAGGGCGGCTTTATTAATGATCTTGCCATCTGGAGTGCACAATAATTGAAGAGAATCAAAATATCTAAGCTATAAATAAAGGGAAATAAACCTCTAATGAACAAGTGGCTCAGAATATATGTACCATATTAATAAAGTAGAAGAAAAAGTTATTTTATCTCCAACAATTAATAGTGCAATCTTTTAAATCAATGTTAGAATATTTATATCGCAATAAGCAAATTTTTCAATTGCATTGAGCTTATTACACTGGTATATGATTCACACTAGTAATAAAACACTGTGTAATTCCATTAACAAAATTCCGAGCCTGATGGTCGAGAGACTAGTGCGCCAGGTTTCGGTTTCAAGTCCCTGTGCGGTGCCATGGATGTTTGTAGTGATTTGGAATCCACTTTAAACCGTAGGTTCTAGTCTAATATGACATTTGGATCTAATTTGACTTTTTTTGGGCGTAGGGTTGACAACTCCACCCCGTAAAAAGAAAACATCTCCTGTTTCGCAATCTGCCAGTAAGCAGACTGCCTTGGCACACCATATGGTTTGTCGGACCATTGAAGAAAAATTAACTTAAATTTATATTAACTCGAGTATTTTTCTAAGCCAACTCAAGCTACCAATTAAAAATGTAATGTTTGGATTCCGTATTGCTTCAAGAAGAGGATTCAAATGTAGTAACAATACAATGAACTTTACTTCATTCATCAAAATTCTCATGTTTTACTAAATTAAATTTACATCATTTGATGGGCAAGGGGGAGATAAAATCTTTCAGAAGAATCCTCATATAGAAGAACAGCAAGAATACTCTTACCACGCAGTACAAGGCATTTCGATATCAATATTGAGAGAACTCATTTTTTGACATTAGTGGAATAGATTTTGATTGCTGTCTGTGTAAGCTGTCTCTTCAAATAGAAGAGTTTTACTGAGTACCTTAACTCGTTACTTCGCATGCTTACCACAGTTGGAAAACTACTTAGAAAAATCTTGCATAATACATACCGTGCACAGTCATAGTGGCTGGAACGGACTCCCTGAATCCTGCCATATTCTCAGCGACACATCGGTAGTGACCTTCGTCCGACTGCCGGACATCGCTGATGACAAGGTTTCCCGGACTCACAATCCTGAATCGTCCTTTGTTTGTGTTGACGTATTCGCCGTCTTTCCGCCATCTCACCGTGGGTTCCGGATGTCCTTTAGGTGGAACGCATTCTAAGATGGCAGATTCGCCCATGGCTGCTTGCACGGGCTTCGGGTTCAGGCGGAACTCCTCTCTCAGAACTGAAGGAACAAAAAGGATTTAGTTTTCATTTGTTTTTAAACAGAAGGTACAGAACAGCAGTTAAACAGATTATATAACGGTATAAGGCTTCAACAGACACCAACGTAATATAATCTAACGATTGTTTTTATGGAATATCTTGGTAGTTAGCACTATTGACAAATCTCGAAATTTTAAGATAGCACATGCTTTTGGCGAAACGGATCAACACAGTTTGAAAATGAAATCTTGTAATGTCATGTTCGCTGATACCAGTGGCTAGTGTTTTATTTATTGTTGGATTTAGTTCGCTTTTATATTTTTTAAGTTTAATTAGCGTTAATTGGGTTGGTTTATTATATGGTGAAATTTCAATCAGTTGAAGAATTTAAAATAAATTCTTTGAAGATTTGGTTAACCTAAACTTAGTTATTCACCCAAATTTTAATATTGAAATTTTTATTGCTATTTTTTTTCTTAAAACAATAACGAAGTATAAGACTTTATGATTGAAATCAGGCAATGCCGGTTTAGGTTATGTTGTAAAATAAGTTTTTTTTTTTTTTTTTGGAAATTAAAAAATACTAAATATTTTTTCAAGATTCATATAATTGTGATTTTTTCTTATAAGATAAAGATCAAAATTATTCATATATGTCTTTTCATGGGTGTTTGACAGTTTATTCAGGATATTTTAACTTTTTTACAAGTGTCTGAAAGCTATTCCAGAATAGAAGTTTGTTTTAAAAGGAAAAAAAAATAAGGGAAATTTTTTTTTAATTAATGTATACATTTTATTAAGTTTCCTAAAATTCCATTTTTTGTAATATACAACTTTCAACATATATTAGCACCAGTTTATTTGTTTTACAAAAGATTTCCCAATGTCTTTCTATAAGATAGCAATGATTTACAACAAAATTTGCAAAACGTTCTGTTTAAAATAAGGTCTTTCCCCTTAAATACAACGTTGAAAGTTGTTAGTTCTTAAAGTGTAAAAAATTTGCTTTGAAATACAAAAAATATTTAATAAATTGTTCAATAAAAGTAGATAATTCAGCAATTGTTGTCAATTTAAAAGGAAAATAAATTATATAATAGATTCTCAATTTGTTAAAAAAGAAATTGTCTTTCTTCCTCACTCTAAAAAATAATCACAATCAAATTTCATTCTTTGATATAAGCTTAAAAGTAATTTTCTTTATATCAAATTTCAAAATGAATTATATTATTTATTTCATCATTTATCCATTACTTTTCATTCATATCCGGATATATTATATGGTTAGCCATTATTTTCAGGAATTAGAATAAATTTATGACTTTTGAAAAATGGCTTATTTCAAACTCCACTCTGCATAACAAATTGGCAATACAAATTATTTTGACTTTCTTACAGAAAAATTATTATATATATATATAATAGAATGCAAACTATTTATACTTTTAACGATCCTTCCATTTCAACAGAAGGGGGGGGGGGAGCGTAGAGAATAAAGAATTTGATCATAAGTTATTCGAAAAAGGGGAAGAAAAAAATAGAAATAGGCAATGCACAATCATTCAAGATTCCATTTATGTTTCGCCAAACGCAAAAACAACAATCATGAATATCGCTCTTTTCTTAAGAGCCCTGTCTTTTCGAAATGTGTTGAAAAAACGGGAGACGTAGAGTAAAAAAAAAAAAAAAAAGAATAAAAAAGCAATAAAAGATTAGATTTGGAAGAAAGGAATAGCCCAGGGCGCAGTCCGAACAACACTTTTCAGAAAAGAATGTTCGGTGAAAAATTATTTGCTTTGTCATTCTCTAGGCTATAAAGCTGCAGCAAAAAATGCTATCAAACAAAAGATATGAAGACCAAAACTGGAAGAAAAAAAATGATTGAAATAAAAAAAAAAAAATAATGCGAAATGAGGAAAAAAATCTCAAAAATGAGCATCCTGTAAGTTTTGTGCCTTCAGGCTGGATAATACAGGATTTCTTTGCACATAAATATTGCTTCTGTGCTTTCTCGTGAGTCGTTCAATTGTGGCTGCATTAAATATCGAGTTGGGTTTGAAAATAAAAACTAACTCGTTCATTGGATTCGAAACAAAAGTATTCGTAAAAGAAATTCTGTTTTTTTTTTCTTCCCATTATAAATGGATTTTATAATGAAAGCATTTGAAATGCTTTGGGTAATGAAACAGAATACAAAGACTAAAATGGAAAACGTAGATGGATTATTTCCAAAAAAAAAAAGAAAAAGTTTTTGTTAATGAATAAAAAAGGGTGATAATTATTTTTAAATGGTTTTTAGAAGGTTATAAAAAAACAATTTTTATGTAATTAATCGGGAATTAAATCCTGATTAAGTTTAAAATAATGAATTCCTAGTATTAATTAAAAAATTGTCTCCGTTACAATGTTTTTTATTCGTCTTAATGCAAATATACCATCACTAAAAAACTAAAAAAAGAACCTAGAAAAGAGTGTTTCTTTAAACTCTTATTTATTGATCTGATTCGTTGCATTTCTCTTTTATTATTCAAATTGCTACAAAGTAAAATTTATTGTACGCTTAAATACTGATCTGAGTAACGAGTTTTTTTAATCAAAAAAATGGACGGCATGGATTTAAATTTTGTAAAAAAATATCCATCTGAATAAAAGAATTACCGTATTAATCATGTTTTTGTTTTTTATTTGAAAAAACTCCCTTCCAAATAACTTTTTTTTTGTGAAATTAATCATTATTTGTTGTTGTTTAATGCATTTTTTCCTTCTTTATTTCATGTTATTTTACGTTTTCTTTCCTTTTTAAACAATCGCAAATCATCATTAAAGCTTTAAATTTTTGAAGCCCTCTCAAAATGAAAGTAGTGATTTTATGTTATTTGTAAAAAATAAGCTCGAGATTAAAAATAAGCTTTAATATTGTGAATTATTATTGTTTATAAAAATATAAATAGTTTGAATTTGCATTAAATAAACAAATTATAATTAAAAAGTACAAATTGGTAGCGTCACTAATCTAATGGAGATTGGAAATTAGTTAAATATTTTATTGTTAATAATTTGAATTTGGTACAAAAAATAATACACAATAGTAAATAAAATTTACATTATATGAATAAAAAGGAAAGAATAAATAATATAATATATATTATTTGTTTTTTCCTTTTAAATTATCGCAAATCATCATTAAAAGTTTAAATTTCCTGATGTAACTAGTGATTTTATATTATTTGTAAAACTACAATTAAATATAAGTTCGAGATTAAAAAATGAGTTCTAATATTTTGAATTATTATTGTTTATAAAAGTATAAGTAGTTTGAATTTTCATTAAATAAACAAATTATAATTAAAAAGTACAAATTGGTAGCGTCACTAATCTAATGGAGATTGGAAATTAATTAAAAATTGTAATATTAATAACTAAAATTTGGTACAAAAAATAATACACTATAGCAAATAATAATACATATTATTTTATGATTTCTTTCCTTTTAAAATATCACAAATTATCATCAAAGTTTTAAATCTGTGAAGATGACTCCAATTGAAACTAATTATTTTATATTTATATAAATTCATTTAATAATAATCAAAATTCGAGATTAAAAATAAGCTTTAATATTTTAAATTATCATTATTTTATAAAAATATAAATATTTTGAATTTGCATTAAATAAATAAATTTTAATTAAAAAGTACAAATTCGTAGTTTCAGTAATCTGATAGAGATTTGAAATTAATTAAAAATTGTATTGTTAATAATTTAAATTTGATAGAAAAAATAATACACAACAATTAGTGAATAGAATGAAGAACAATATTCCAAGCGCACATTGAAAAAAAAAGATAGTATTTAATTAAGTCTTCGATGTAAATACAAATTCTTTTGATACTTGAAATATATTTGCTTGCTTCAAATAAATGAAAATATTGTTAAAGTTGTTCATAATTGATGAACAAATTAAATAGATGTATATCTTTTTTGTAGAGATGAAATCTGAGAACTACTATTTTACAACTAAATTTTTAACAAATTATATTAGTATTACAAATAAATATTAATATTAAAAAATATTAATTACAAAATAAACATTAATATTACCTAACAATAATCATAATTGATGAACAAATTGAATCGATTCATATCGTTTTTCGTAGAGGTGCAATCTCAGAATTAATATTTTACAAATAAATTTTTAACAAATTATATTATTATTACAAAATAAATATTAATAGTAAAAATATTAATTACAAAAGAAATATTAATATTATAAAATATTAATTACAAAGTAATATTAATTACAAAGTAATATTAATTACAAAAGAAATATTAATATTAAAAAATATTAATTACAAAATAATTATTAATATTAAAAAAATTAATCACAAAAGAAATATTAATATTATCTAACAAAAAATTCTATTTGAAAAATATTCTCTTTTAAGTGTAGGGAAATATTTTTACAATATTTTTGCAACCCTTAAAATTTCTTTATTTCTCATCAAAACCCATCAAACAAAGTGAAATTTTTTTTTGTGTGTGTTTTTTGTGTTTGGGATGTATTCTATCTACAAATCTATAAAGAGGAAAAAATATCGGCAAGAATTCTATCCGTTTTATCTGTAGATGTGATGTGGGGAATTAATTGGTCTATCTGCTGTATCTAATCTGCTGGTGTCTATCTGCTGTATCTAATCTGCTGGTGTCTATCTGCTGTATATATAAAAGAAAATATTCATTAATCATAAGAAATTTATCGATATCATACAAAAAGGTTTTGAATCATCTCCACTTACTTAATAAACACACGAGAGAATATTTATTTATTTAACTTACTTACTTGTAGAGGAGAAGCATGTAGTGGTAGATGCATTCTGCTTATCAATGGAGATGAGGGAGAATATGTATGGCTGCCTTTTTTACTTATCTATTAAAATGAGGTAGTGACTTGGTTGTTATATGTCTACTTAACAATCAAGGCACTACTTCACTTTAATAATAAAACAGGCTGACAACTGGTGGCTTACTTATTACAGTTTAGTGATCGATACTATTATTAAACATGAAAAGCATATAAAAAAATACCAGTTTATATTTATATAAAAGTGAAGAAAGTGTTAATTGATGTGTATTTATCTATATATTTGTAAATGCGAAAAAAAAGAATATCATGTATGTTTTTTATTATCTACAAAAAGGAAAAAGGATAGTGTGCCTATTTACCTAGACCAGAAATGTGGATTGATGCCTATCTACGTTTCTGTAAATAAGCGAAAGAGACTTATCTATCTATTTATTTGCAAAAGTGAGAGATAATATGGGCTGATCTCTTATCTATTTATGTATAGAAATGAGAAAATGTTTTGTCTGGTACTATCTAATTATTTATAAAAGGATTGATGTTTAGAATCAAGCAACTTTTATTCATAAAAGGGAAAACCCCGTCCTGTCCTCCACCTTGTAGTTGAGGAGGGTCTACTCATTCTGCCTTATTTAAACAGTTAAAAAACATCGAAGATGAATTAAAGTTTTACAGAACTCTCCATGATTCATTAGTGGCCTGATGGCCAATTGTCTAGCGATCTGGTCTTTGGTACTATAGGCTTCCTATTCGAATCCTGGCAGTGGCATGTATGTTTGATAGGGTTTCAGAACCCACATTAAACTATAGGTCCCGATATAATTAGCATAAAATTTGCAAAAAATGACTGTAGAGCGATGAACCAAACTAAACTAAACCATGATTAATTAAGTTGAAAATTGTTGAATCTTTATCCACAGTGAACAAGAATATTCGTTGGTATCTCTATAGAGTAAGAAAATAATTATTTATCTTGTAATCATTTCCTAATTTAAAATGATGGATGAGGAAGTAGTATAAATGTGCGCTTATATGGAAATGTTTTTTTTACCTGCAACTTCAAGGGTGGCGTTTCTGCTTTTGGCCTTTCCAACTTCATTTGTGGCCAGGCACCAGTACGTTCCTGTGTCCTGTTCCCGTTTGGTGTGGAGGACGTGGAGGAAGAACAGGGCTCCGCTGGGCAGTACCATCCTGTTGGCAGTGTCCTTGACCTTGGAACCCTCATGGTACCACTCAATGGAGGGCTCTGGTCTTCCCTCCGCCTTGCAGTTAAGGGTGGCCGGTTCGTGCTTCCTCACCAGCACGTCGGAAGGATGCTCTGTAATGCGAGGTGGACGCTGACCTAAGAAAAATATAGTATACAATTAAAATCAACGAATTTGCATGCAAAAGAAAATATTTAATAATAGGACAAGCTAAATTTGGTTCTTGTCACAGTTACTATATATAAATACATTTTCACCAACAGCAATCCAAACTGTAGTGGCGCATGCCAACATAGTGATGTATGATGATATTGCAATCGTAGTTATTTTTTGAAAGAAATATTAATTACTGATTTAAATTAACTGATAAATAACAATTCTTTCTTTACAATTAACACTAACATTTTTTTTTTGTAAAAAATGTAATTTACCTTCAAACAAAAATTGGCATGCATAGAAAAAAATATACAGAACACGTCAATATTAATGGGATATAATATATGGGATCACCCCAATAACCAAATCTAAAATTGGCTTGTTGTTTTTAGTAATATTAAAAACTTCAAGAAATATAACCAAAATCGTCAGATTTTATTCGTAAAGCATATTATCAGTTGGTGTGAAATTTGTTACAACATTTTTCCTGTCAATCAAGCGACCTGATGGCCAATTGGCTAGCGTTCTGGCTTTTGGTACCATGGGCTTCTGGTTCGAATCCTGATGATGGCATGCATATTCGTTAGTTTTTCGGAATCCACGTTAAACTGTAGGTCACGGTCTAATTAGCCTAATGTGTGCAAAAAATGACAGTAGAGCGACAACCCTAGAAGACAGACAATGTAAAATCTTACAATATTTTCAGTTGATGTATCTCTAAAAATAACAATATTTTTGGCAACAAATAAAAAAATAATAAGCAGATTTATCTTTTAAGGAATTTAAAATTTCTCGCAATAGTTGTATCTATTTCACAATTCCTGAACAGTATTAAGAAGACTTAATATAAACATTTTAAAGAACGCTAAAAATTATTAGATAGCTACACTTTTTAATAATTTATATACGTATTTTTATCACTATATTGGTAATTTCTCAAAGGATATTGAACATTTTTATTGTTCTTTCGAGTAGAATTACATAAAAAAAAATACAATCATTTCCCGAACTTTGTTGAATCATAAGTGTCTAACGTGATCAAAATTCTCCTAATGACTTTTGTTCAGATTTTCAGTAATATATTTTCGTATCACATCAATGTTCTTTATTATCAGAGTGAAAATAGAGCGGAATAGAATGTCGCACATGAAAAAATAAAGAATGGTGTATACTTAAAATGCATACACTTTTTGTAAATAATTTACAGTACAACATATTATTTTTACTTAGCTTTAAATTAAAATAATAATTTAATTAATTTCTTAAATGAATCACTTTATTCATCGCAATTTAATAAAAATTCCATTAAAAAAATCATAATTAAATAAAAAAAATATCGCTTTTGTTTTGAATTATAAACATTTCTACCTCAAAATCTATTAATAATTTTTTTTAATTCGGAAGTTTTTAAAAGCCTAACTAAAACTTTTATCAAACACGCTAGTTTTTTTTAATTAGGATTGATTTAATTTTTCATTGTTAAGAATATTACAGTACTCACTGGATGATTGTTCAAACTAAGTTGAGGCTGACTTTTTAGCGTTTAATATTTACTTCTTTTAAGTCAAAGTTAAAGTGATAAAATTTAACAAAATAAAATTTAATTTTTAATGGCTTTAATGAATCAAAAAGTATATAATTCACGCATTTTAACAATATTAAATCAAACAATAAATCACAATAAATAATTTTTTGTTTCTAAAATAGTGATAAACTCATGGAAGCAATATAAGAGGCTAAATGTTCAACTTGACAAAATAAATTTATTTGAAACATTTAACAGAATAATTTGTAATATCATGAAACATTCACCTTTTTAACATCTGATTCTTAATGTCCTACTTTCACAAGACGCTTTCAACTTATTGTGTAGCTTTTGTACATTTTAATCTAATTGTCCAATATTCTCGATAGTTTAAAAATATTTTTAAGTGTTGATATTATAGTTTATTCTGAATACATTTAAAGAAAGAATAACTGAAAATTTTTAGGAAACGTTGTTAAAAAAATAGGATAACGTAATACTTAGGAAATAACCGCAAGCGCTTAAATGGATAACTTATCATAACTGAAAAATTGAAAGTTAATTCAACTAAGTTATTTACCATCCCAAAACTTCATCCTATTAATAAGGATCCACCATACTTATATTCCCATAACAAATTATAAAGCGGATGAAGAACAGATTCTAATTTCAAGGACTGGTTGATCCTTACGTACAGTTCCAGGCAATACGGAAGGTACAAAGAGCGAACTGGTTTAAACATGATTTCGTAAATATTTGTTATATAATTTTGTTTTGTATGTTACGTGTTGCAGTTGTGCAATGCTATCTTAACAAATTTTAATAAATATGACAACTAAAAGCCTCTTGCATTATTTGAAGAAATAATTCAGTTCTATCTTGAAACAACACTGAATCATGTCCACACGCCTATATGGTCATATCTTTTACTTTATTTAATATGCACTTTTTTAAATTTTTCATTAAGTGCAGTGAAAGCATTTTAAAAATGTGTTCTGTGTCAGACGCACAGTAAACTGACATTCATAAATTCCAATCAATTTTACGAGTTAATAATTTTTGAAAGAATTCACCAATTTATGTAATATACATATATATACATTTCTTTGCCCTTTATGGCAAAATATAATGTTAACACGTAACTACTAAACTTTATATTCAATTTAAATTTACAAAGAACTGATTTTGAAAAAAAAACTTGTATCGCTTGTATTCTTTGATACAGTTGTTAAATTTTTAATTTATTTCAAAAATGGATGTATGTTTATTTCAAAATATTTTAATGATGGAGTTTTTCTTTCAAACGACACCTCGTTCATTTCCATATTTTAAAAACTGAGAAAAATATAAACAGAGCAAGATTTTAAAAACAATTCCCACACGATCTTGAACAAGTGTTTTATACCAATCATTTTATATACAAAAGAAAGAATATTCTATCGAAAATGAATAAACATCTTATAGATTCTTGAGATACAAATGCAATACTAGAAAGCCTCTTAAATTTAATTTTTGCTATGTATACGGAGAAAAGGATCTTATAATAATGGAAACGCAAAGACTAAAATGTATCAATCTATATTTCTTCTCATTTTTTCAATATACGACGTCTTACACTTAAACGAAATTACTACAAGAAAAATCAATACAATTTAATTTATGAGAAGATAGATGTCTTCTAGATTATCTCAAAAAAAAAACAAGAACATTTTCTGTTAGTTCTTACGTTGGTTCTTTGCCAAGCAAATTATTACATTCCAAATGTCAAGATAAAAATCTATATTATTTTTTGTTCCCTTTTTACTGGTATATATTGAGCAGTGACATCCATTAGAAATCGGAAGATGGCATCTAAAACATATTTAGGATATTTACCATGTAAAAATAAAATTAATTAAATAAAAGCTGTTTTTAATTTTTTTTTTTTCAAGCTTTAATACTTTTCCAATGAAAAAATTATCGATGTCATAAAACTTAGCTCATTTTAAATTAAATCATAAGGTTTATTAAACCAAAAGGCTTTTTTAAAAATAAAAATTTAACAAGTTATTTTTTTTTAAAAGAAAAAAAAAACAAACTCATGAATTATTAATGATTTTGGTAAGCGACTATTTTGGCATTAATTTTATCTGAATAATTTATTTGCAAATTTTCATGCTCCATCTAATGCCAGTAATTATTTTTAGATTTTCCTAGAATAAAAAACCAGTCAAATTTAGATATATTAATAGGATATTAGTAAATATTCCAGAAAATACATTTGTTTTAATATGCTAATATAAGTTGACCTTAAGTGCATCCTATTGCAAGCAAATTACTCTTCATTATAAGTGTACCATTTTCATTCAAAGATATTCTTAAAGCATGTATAATATTTTTGTTCACAAGTTTATAGCCCAAATTTTGTTGATTACATTTTTTCTCATAAATGATTACAAATAATTTATTTCTAAAATTAAATTATAATATCGTAGTAATTCAAAATCTCTATATCGAGAATTGTAGAAATTTTAAAATAAATAAAACTTATTGGTAATGCAAAGAATCATAGATCATCACAGTCATTAGTTCAAAAATTGTTGCTTATGGTATTTTGTACTTCCACATATAAGAATCATAGATCATCATTGCCATTAATTCAAAAAGTGTTGCTTACTGTATTTTGTAATTCCAGACATTAAAATATGCCTAATTTCTCCAATTTAAATTTCAAATAATTCCAATATGAAAAATTAATTATCTGATAATTTCAACATGAATTTCAAGTATGAAACAACATGAAGTAATATCTTTCACTTTTTGACTAAAATGTGATACAATATTTTCAAAACTAAAAAAAAAATCTAAAGATTATCGTATATAATTTAAACACGTATTAAATTTGGCTCTATTACATTGATTTTTTTTGTTTACTTAACTAAAGAATTAAAAAAAAACAGCTCGCCATATTAAATAGAGTTGTGTGCTTAGAATATCCAATAGTTTCTATCTAGTTCATATTTATATAATCAGAATATATCCAGACCAGGAAAGCATATTTTGTTAGAAATTTACAAACTAATTATTAATTGGGAAAAAAATAGATTATAAATAGATTACTTATTGGATTAAAAACAGATTACTTTTGAAAGTAACATTTATTTATTCACTTGTATTAGAAGCTAATTTGATCTCAAAAAAAATTTAAACAAAATGTAAATAAACTGAAAAGCATGTTCTTGATAATTTTCTTCGAAGCAATAGATTTTCATAATTTTATTTAAAGACTTTTTTATCTAATAATTTGTATTCCTGGCATAGCTATGCGAAAACTTTTGTAAAACACTGTAAGTTAATTTTATGTTTAAATGAATGGATAATTAACATGTTGAATGTATAATTAATTGATGTTATTAACCACTGAATGACAGGAATGTTAGAAATAATTAATTATTATAAGATTGTTACACGAAATCAAATTCAAAATCAATAATAATAATAATAAATAAATAAATAAATAAAGATGTAATTCTACTTATCAAACTGAATTTTTAAAAATAAAGATACAATTCTATTTATCAAACTGAATTTTTAAAAATAAAGATGTAATTCTGTTTATCGATCAGAATTTTTAAAAATAAATATGTAAATATATTTATCAAATTGAATTTTTAAAAATAAAAATGTAATTCTATATATAAAACAGAATTTTTAAAAATAAAGATCTATTTATAAAATTGGATTTTTAAAAATTAAGGTGCAATTCTATTTATCAAACTGAATTTTTAAAAACAAAGATGTAATTCTGTATATCAAACTGAATTTTTAAAAGATTTTGTGTTGCAATCTAATGTTGTAATTACTCGAAAAAGGATTTCAAACTTAAAATTTGAAATAAACTAATCCTAAATGTCTAAATAATAATACTAGAACCCTTCACATTCTTCACTGAAAAATTTTGCTAACAATAAAAAAATATACTTAGAGCTAAAGCTGTTGCATACGATTAAAATCCACTACGAATGGAAACGAACACAGTTGAAGTTAACGAAGCAAAAAAATAAAAAAAGGAACCTTATCCATTTTAAAAATGAAAAAGGCTTCCAAACTTGAAAGAAAAGAATTTTAATATCACAAGTAGCTGGAGGAATGCAAAAGACTCGATAAGTTCTTGAAAAATCACCACTCCAAGTATTTTCTATGAGCACATTCTTTGCTTCCAGACTTGAGCCCGACGACATATTTTATTGGCTGCACGGCAGGCCTTTTCTCTGATTACTCTCTGCGAAGAAACAGCTTGGGGAACGATTTTTATGAATAGCTTGGCATTTATCGTCTGTTCTTAATTTATGTTGAATCGTTAATTCTTTTTAATGTAGAATGACAGGAATAGAGGTTTGCGAGATTAATTAACTCTCGTATGCATTTTACTTTTGGTGTACTGTAATAAACTTAAAATTTATCGTTGAATATTCATTACTGGTTTTACGTTCCCTTATTTAAAGTAAGAATAACGTTGCTGCTGTTTATTTTCGTCGTTATTTTTTTTCCTGTAGTTGTTGCTTATGACGAGCTTTGTCATTCAGCTTAGAATAATATTATTTTTAATAACAGTCCTAGCTATTGGAAATTTTCAAAATTATATATAGTTATTTAAAAATTTAATGTATTAATAAATATATCTATCTATTATTAAATAAATTATTTTTGTCGTTAGTTTTTTCTATAGTTGTTGCTTATGAAAAGCTTTGTTATTCATCTTAAAATAATATTATTTTTAATAACTGTCGTGGCTAATGGAAATTTTCAAAATTATATATAGTTATTTAAAAATTTAATGTATTTATAAATATATATAACTATTGATAAATTTGTCGTTAGTTTTCCTGTAGTTGTTGCTTATAACGAGCTTTATCATTCAGCTAAGAATAATATTATTTTTAATAATAGTCTTGACTAATGGACATTTTAAAAATTATATATAGTCAAAATTATTAAAAATTATATATAAAACTTAATGCATTTATAAATATATTCAACTATTATTAAACAAATTTTGTTTGTTCCTTTTTCTTTTTAGTAAATTTTGCTATAAATGATAACTCTTATAATAATTCTTTAAAATTATTTAAATATATCTCCAAAATATTTTTCACCGATTAAATATTACAAATTCAAACAATTCTTTTTGATTATAATTGAAATTTTATCTATCTTCACTAGTTAAATGGTATTAAATGCATAAATGGCTTATTATTGGAGATTCGTAACAATATTATATAAATATTATACTTATAAGAATTCAGTACTATTGGAATCTGCTTTAGTAAATATCTTTTATGAATGAAATGTATGATATAGAAATGAAAAAAGCATAATTTAAAACAATACACAGTACTTAAAATTTAAGCGTAAGTTAAAGCAATTAAAATATTAAAATGAAATATTAAAAATAGTGACATAAGTAAATTCTACTTATTATACTACATTTAAAATCATTTGGTGAGTTTTATTTAATTATTCAAATTAGTTTCATTATTATTTGTGAGTTTCATTACCATTTTGTAAATTTTATCTGATTATTTATCAAATTTTAATTTTCTTAAAATTTTTGAAGCTATTAATTTATGTTATAACTCATATAAGGCAAAAATAACAAATTTAGTACTCCAATTGAAAAATTTCTGTTCGCATATTTTCAATGAAATCAAAAATCTATTTTATTATAAAATATTTAACTTAAGTATTGAAAAAAGACCTGTTTCATAAACATAACTCCATAAATCAAAATAGTGTAATAATATATTGTTAATATATAAAATATAATTGTTTTAGGCGTTTAGTTGCTTTTAAATTTAATTATTTTGAACATTTTTTTTTTTTTTTTTTTTTTTTTTTTTTTTTTTTTTTTTTTTTTTGCAATAGAAGCTATGGTATTAATCTTGATTGAAAATCTTGTTTTTTAAATTTGTTTCAGATATCTATTCTTATGTAAATAATTTATATTATGAAAACATAATTTTAGATTAGCATTTCTGATACTATCAATGTTAATATGCATTACATTTATGGAGGAATTATAGTAAATTATTTAGCGTACAACAAATAAGAAACTAAAAAGTTTAGTGCATGAAAGTTAAATTTTTACTCTTTTGAAGTTTAAAAAAACATTAAAGCAATAAAGTTAAATGGAAACAAAAAATTTCGAAATATTTATTGTTCAAAATTCCTAAAATAATTTTATATTAATTTATTCTTTATAATATTGTTTATTCCATTAAATTTATTTACTACTGTAGAAATTAATGTTATAGCTAATAATAAGAAAAATGCAAAATGAAAATTTAAAAAATGATTTGAATATTGTAGCTATCATCAAGGAATTAATAACTAATGCCTTATTTTAAAATCCTTAATAACAGCCTAATAGTTTTTACAATTTTAATTCATCACATTAATTTTAAAAAATTATTTAATATAAAATAAAATAACTATATTATAAAAACGCTTTGACAGTAAAGTAAACAGCAGAATGTGTATAGTTACATTTAGTATTTTAACTGACACTTAGTTTAATATCAGTGGATTTTGTAATCTATTCATCCTTTAAAATTATTATCTAATAATGAATTAGCCCTCTTTAAGCTTAAAAAACATCCGTGCAATATTTGTGGCATACTGGCAAAGCATACAGACATTTATGTTAAAAGGAGGACTGAAATCCATAACCGTTTCAACCGAAGTAGTTAAGATTCAGCACATTTCGACATTCTAAACACTCTGTCGTATTTAAAGGCAATTAATTACTTTTCTTAATTGTATTTTAATTCCCCCTACCCTTTTAAAGTGCATGATACGATTGAAAAAGCAATAACTCCCAAACAAATCTCCTTCGCATTAATTGCAATTTTAAACAATGACTTAAATGTTGTAACTATTATCAAGGAATCAACAATTAATGCCTTATTTTAAAACCCTTAATAACAGCTCAATAATTTTTGGAATTATAATTCCTCACATTATTCAAAATTCGTAATATAATTTAAACCGGTTTAATCCTTAATACATTGTTTATTCCAGTTAATTTATTTACTATTGTACAAATTAATGCTGTAGCTAATAATAAGAAAAATGCTAAAATTTAATTGCAATTTTAAACAATGATACAATTGAATTAGCGTTATAGCGAAATTAAATGTTTCAGTTTTTTTAATTTGTTGTATTTTTAATCGTACATTCGTTTTTACTAATTGTTTGTTTAATTGTTTAATTTTTACAATTTTAATTCATCATATTAATTAAAAATACATTTTATTGAATATAAAATAATAAAACTAAATTATAAAAACAGTATGGGCAGTAAAAGCTTAGGTGGATGAATGTGTAAAGTTACAATTATTTTTTTAACTGATACTTGGCTTGATGTCAGTGGATTTTCTAACCTATTCATCCTTTATTCATCATTATTATCTGATACACAAAGTAAAAGAAAAAGTGAAAGTACATTTTTTGAAGAATTTCTTATGGTAAGCAGGCTCATATTATAAAGCAGCCCAATAAAACAAATTCACTTTGGCAAAGCATACAACGCATACAGTCATATATTTTTTAACCTATTCATCATTTACTCATCAATATTATCTGATACACAACGTTCAAGAAAGAGTGAAAATGAATTTTTGAAGAACTTATTATGGTAAACCGGCTGACATAATAAAGCAGCCCAATATAACAGATCTACTTTGGCAAAGCATACAGTCATAGATTTTCTAACTTATTCATCATTTACTCATCAATATTATTTGATACACAACTTTCAAGAAAGAGTGAAAGTGAATTTTTGAAGAACTTATTATGATAAACCGGCTCACATAATGAATTAAGCCCGATATAACAGATCCACTGTGGCAAAGCATGCAGGCATGGATTTTCTAACCTATTCATCATTTACTCATTATTATTATGTGATACACAAAGTTAAAGAAAGAGTGAAAGGGCATTTTTGAAGAACTTCTTATGGTAAAACGGCTGACATAATGAATTAGCTCAATATAACTGATCTACTTTGGCAAAGCATACAGTCATAGATTTTCTAACTTATTCATCATTTACTCATCAATATTATTTGATACACAATGTTCAAGAAAGAGTGAAAGTAAATTTTTGAACAACTTATTATGGTAAATCGGCTAACATAAGGAATTAGCCCAATAAAACAGATCCACTTTGGCAAAGCATGCAGGCATGGATTTTCTAACCTATTCATCATTTACTCATTTACTCATCATTATTTTTTGATACACAAAATTAAAGAAAGAGTGAAAGGGAATTTATTGAAGAACTTCTTATGGTAAACCGGCTCACATAATGAATTAACCCGATAGAATAGATCCACTTTAAACTTTAAAAACAACCTTTCAATAAGTTGTTATTATGTTGGCAAAACATTTAAATTAAAATGAGGATTGAAACCCATAGCCTTTTCATCCGAAGTAGTTACAATTCAACACATTTGAACTTTCTAACCACTCTGCCGTATTTAAAGGCAATTAATTACTTTTCTTAATTGGATTTGAATACCCCCCTGCCCTTTTAAAGTGAATGATACGATTGAAAAAGCAATAACTCCCAAACAAATCTCCTTCTTTTCAATTTACCATTTCAAATAAAGCTATTAATCTCGGTCTGAATGCATTAATGCTTGCAGGAAACACGCATAAGTCGTACTTAAATGACATCTGCCAAACTGAAAAAGAAGAAATCCTTTCTGGATTTAATTTGTTAAATTATTCCGGAATCATGCCATTCGAATTTCGTTTTCTGTGGCTTTATTCACTCAACGAACGAAAAAGAGTCGTAAAAGATTTGACAGCTTAAATGTACCACCATTTTTTTTTTCTCCTTCTTTTACAGAAATGTGACACGGTCTGCATTTATCAGAAATCGCAAAACATATAATGCTAAAAAACGTGAGGCTTAATAAAGGCTAAAAGGAAAGTATTGAAACAAAAAAAAAAAATAAAAAAAAAATTCTCGCCATTCAATCTTGATGCGTTTTATTTATTTATTTTATTATTTTATTTTATTTTTTTTACTTTTCTGTGGAATCATATCGGCCGTCTTAACCGTAACTAAAAGAAATAAATAAAAAAAAAAAAAATTTGAAGAACCACGGGGAAAAAAGCAAGGACGCTTTCTGCAATTTAATCGCAGTCTCAGTCATGGTCGCAGTCTTTTATTATTTTATTTTCGCAGGCGATCGTGTCGGACAAAGCACAATAAAAAGCGACCAACTAGCGTAATCTGGTATTTCTGTTCGCGCCAACGGAGCGAACCAATGGGATATCAGCAAAAGACGTGCTTATCAAGAAATAGGGGGGTGGGGGGGTTAGCAGAAATCTCCTATATATTGATCGAAGGCGGGGCTTTTTCTAAAGAAAATTTTTTATTAATATTTCTTTTTTCTCTCGGCGATATTTTATGAAAATGCAGTTTACGGTAAATACGGAAAATTAAAGTGCTCCTTTCGTTCTTTAACTTTTTCCTTTCCTTTTTATGCTTGACTACTGAATCTTTTTAGTGATTAGGTTAAGAGCCTTGGCGGATATATATTTTTTTTTTACGTTGTGAGTAATTTACATAAAAAAAAAATATTTATTAAAAAAATATCTGGCTGTTTACCGAAAAAAGTACAAGATTTTAAAACATTAAAACACTTTAAACTTTTGGAATATTTGATAGTAGTAAAATATATTTTCTATGCCGCTTTGTGCCACAGGTTTCGAGTTTGAGTTCCGGAGGGGCCATGGATGTATGCAGTGGTTCGAAATTCACTTTAAACTGTAGGTCTCGATCTAATATGACTGTAAAGTGTTGAGCGTAGGGCTGACAATAACTACGCAGTAAAAAAAGAAAACATCTCCTGTCTCGAAATCCAATATTCTGGAGGGTTGTATTGTTGTTTTGGGGGTTGTTGTATTATAGTATTATAGTAGGGGTTGTTGCGCCAATGAAGATTAAGAAGAAATTATATTTTAAGTAAGTTTAAAATAGTAAATAAATAACTTTATTTAAATAAAGAATAATAAATAACTATAACTATTTAAATGATAACCTAAAAAAATAAATAATAATAATAAATTATGTACGTTTTTTTTCTAATGCAGCTGGCAAACACAATTATGTAAATAATAAATTATAATAATTTATTACATAAATAATAAATAACTTTATTTATTTATTATTTAAAACTTTAATTTATTTTAAACTTTGATAATCATACCCATAAAATGAAAATATTTCCTGCCTCAAAATCTGCCAGTATGCAGAAGGCCTTGGCCCACCATGGGGCTGTAGCACCAATGAAGAAGAAGAAAATGTATTTTTATAATAATAAGTAAATTTAAAATAAATTATTAAAAATATTATTAATTTATTTTAAAGTTACAGCGCACTATAAAAATAAACAACAAAAATTACATGAAAAAATCAAATAATATAAGAAAATTTAATATTCAATAACTATAATATGCTACTGTTTCTGAAGTTAATATAAGCATAATAATTTAAAATGCTAAACATAAATTAATTTTAAAAGGGCAAAATCATTTTATAGCTGTAATTAGAAAACACTTGTCAATGTATATATAAATTAGAATATTTTTACGAAATGTATTTAAAAACTAACAAAATCTGTTTAGCAAAATTAAAAATAAATAGTTATAAAAACCTAAAATAAATTAATCATACCCTTTATCAAGAAATACATTTCCTCAGATCATTGCGAACCGCCATTTCTACTCGCTAGGTGACTGGATGCAAGTCAACGATACATCTAGCCACATATTCCGATAACATGCAGTAGAAAGTATAACATTCCGTTTATCATAGAATCGGTGAGATAAAAGGAATTTGCAGTATAGCTTGTATTGGTAGTATATAGCTTGTATTGGTAGTAGCAGTATAGCTTATAGCTAAATCGATTTGGCAGTATAGCTGGTTTTATAAAGCAAAAATCAAGTCAAATGATAGAAACTCATGACTGTTTATAATAAGATTATTAAATGAAAGATTGGTTGACCGACTACACTCAGTAATTTATCTATGTTCAGTATCTGATTGGGATAATTTATTGTCCCATGCAGGGGTTCATGTTAATTTGCAGCGTGGGGAAATAGGATAATGGTGTGGAAATTGATTCAATGAGTCACTATTTCATGGAAAAAAAAAATGTGAGAAAAACACCCACAGTGTGGATAATTTGGGGAAATTGAAAACGATGGAAAATTTTTTATTAATAATAATTTGGGAGATTACAGATAAAAATATAGTAGTAGCGTAGAAATGTTTCTGGGCCACCATTTTTTTAAAAGAGTATCTTCTTGATTTTTATTTAAGAGTAGTTTTGTTGTAAGTGGAATTAATTATATGCAGTTTATTAATGATGATATATGATGTATTTTTCTGCTGATATTAGAGTTCAGGGATGTAAGTCTTGATAGTGCAATCGAAACCTTTTCTGTCAAATATATTAATTTGTGACGAGTTAGGATATCAAGAAAGTCATTTGGAAGGTCAAAATAAGGTTTATTGGCTAACTGTCATGACAGAAGTTTTGACAATTTGCAAAGCGATTAGAACATCCATATATCTGAAAACATGTTTGTGAATTAGACAATATTTTTTTTCATGTATATATATATGAGGGTTTAAAAATATACGAATGCATAGTCTTGTAAATAGAAAAATGTACAAAATTTTATTTTATAGTTATTGAAGTGAAAAAGAATAAAGGCAAAACGATTTTATTCCAAATATCTAGATTCCTTGCCATTCAAATGTATTTTATAAAGTAATTTGTAATGTAATGATGCATGCATATAAATATTAAGTTTATATTATTTAATTAAATCTTAATGTAATAAATAGAACCATAGCTTCAATTTTAAGTTTAAAATTTCAAATATTTTGATTTATATTTTTACATGAAAGTGTTTTTTTAATAAATCAGTTGCAAAGAATCCTATTATTTGAATATAAATATATGGCCCTATTATCAGTATGTTATTATCGATTAAAAACTAATATTCGATTTTAAAAATGTGTTCGAACTCATAAGGAAAAAAATTACTTAAAACAAAGATATTTGCTTTTCGAACAAAATAAGAACTGTCGCCCCAAGTCATGAATATAATATTTAACAGATATCTGCCTGTTATTGAATATATTATTTTCAGAAAATGTAAATTGAAAATTTTGAGAACTATTTCAATGACTATTTTTTTTTTAAATAGGTAAATATAAACATATTTCAAAATAGGTTTCTTTTATATTCTGTGCTATTTCATTGAAATAATATTCAATATTTTCCTTATTTTGAAAAAGCATAACACAACAAAAAATCCTCTAGAAAATAATTTTAAACTTCATGTCAAAGTAAAAAACATTTTTTTCCTGTTTACTCATGATGACAGGTTTCTTTTTTAAATAACGGAATGCAGCCTTTCTAGCTCCAGTTTCTCTTTTTATATCACACCAACGCAAGATCTCTATGTATATACTATTAATATAGATCTCTATATAGCCTTTTCCTTACATTTCCACAAGATGGAAAATATTTAACTATGAGAGATTTCCTAAAATATATTTATATTTGTCATGCCTTTCTAAAATGCAATTAAATTGATCCTTTACAAAACGTCCATTTTGTCCCTTTTCTTCAGATTCCTAGAATAAACATATTCTAATAGATGGTCTATGAAAATTGACTGAATGATGGATTTAAAGCAGATATGCAGGCAGAGAGGGTTGACGAAAGAATTTTCTATAGAAATATAAATAAATAACAAAAAACAGGAGTGAATGTGAGGTTGGGTAAAGTACATCCTATCTTTTAAACCCAAATATTCCACGACGCAGCAATCATTTTACAAGATTATTTGCTTCATTTATGTCCATCGATAAAAAAATCTATAAGAATGATAGAAAAATTGTGTTGATTTAAAATGCTAAGAGAAAAATAGCTGCAGTAACTCAAAACCATAAAACATCTACAAAATAGCTATGTTATTCTATATACGCTTCTACTATAATCACGACGTTGTTCTGCATACACTAATATTTTGTTTGAATGATATTAGATATCTTTTTATGTGAAAAGCATAACACTGTCCAAACAATCCTTGGGAAAAGAATTTTAAATATATTTTTCTCCTATTTACCTATGATGAGGGGTTTCTTTTTAAATAAACATCCATTCTCTCTAAATCTCATCTCTCTTTTTATATCCCCCTACGGGAACGCAGGACTTATTCATCACATGTCACCACAAGAGGGAAAATTTCTGATCATGTGAGTTCTCCTGAAATGAATATTTGTCCTGTTCTTGTCAAAATGCTGTTAAATTGATCCTTTAGAAAACGTCCGTTTTGTGCATTTTTTAGATCCTTAGAATACACAGACTTTTTGGATCGATGGCCAATGAAAATTGAATGATTTCTGAATTTAAAATTGATATATAAGCGGAGAAAATTGATGAAAGAAAATGTATAGAAATATAAAGAAATAAGAAAAATAGGAGTGAATGTGAGGTCGGATAAAGAAGAACCTATCTTCTAAACCAAAAATATAAGATACGGCAAGCATTTTACAAGATTACATGCCTCATTTATGCTCATCGATTAAAAAATTACAAGAAAGCTGGATAAGTGTATTGATTTAAATTATAAAAAGAAAATTAACTGCAAAAAACCATAAAACATCTACAAAACAGTTATGTTATTCTATGCACACTTTTATATATTCACGATGTTGTTCTATATATACTATATTATTTTGTTTGAATGACATTGGATATTTTATTTTGAAAAAGCGTAATACTGCCCAAATAATATTTGGAAAAAACATTTGAAATATATTTTCATCCTGTTTTCCCACGATAGTGATTTCTTTTTAAATAAACATACATTCCTTCTAAATCTCGTCTCTTTTTTTATATCACCTTACACAGGACGGAGAATAGCTTATTCCACAAACGTCACCACAAGACGTAAAATTTCTGATCATGTGAGTTCTCCTGAAATGAATATTGGTCCTGTTCTTGCCAAAATGCTGTTAAATTGATTCGTTAGAAAAGGTTCCACTTGTTCATTTTTTAGATCTTTAGAATACATTTACACAGACATTTTAAATAGATGGCCAATGAAAATTGACTGAATACTGGATTTAAAACAGATATACGGATAGGCAGATAGGGTTGGGTGAAAAAAAATCTGTAAAAATATAAGCAAAAAACAAAAACGGGAAAGAATGGGAGATCGATTACAGTACAACCTATCTTTTAAATAAAAATATTATAACATGCAGCAAAAATTTTACAAGGTTATATGCCTCATTTTTTCCCATCTATAAAAAAAAACCTACAAGAATGATGGGGAAATTGTATTGATTTAAAATGAAAAGAGAAAAAAAAAAGCTGTCTTAACTCAAAACCATAAAACAACTACAAAATAGCTATGTTATTCTATGTACACTTCTACTATATTCACGATGTTGTTCTAGTATATAATACATTATGATATTTTGCATGAAAATTGGATATTTTTTTTTAAAAAAATCATAACACTGACCAAACAATCTTTTGAAAAACCATTATAAATATACCTTTCTCCTATTTGACCATGATGAAAGGTTCCTTTTTAAATAAACATCCATTCTAGTCGTTGCAACTGACAGTTAATTAGTGTATTGACCAATATATACATTCAAGCATCAATCATTTTGTGCAATTATTTTACAATAATCTTGTTGTGAAAAAAATGTCCATTAAAATATAACATGAATAAAAAGTATTGAGAATGAATCTTAACTCAAAATCATAAAACAACTACAAAATAGCTATGTTATTCTGATCTAAATCTGTTTTTTTTTTTTTTTTTTTTTGCGTGTGATTTAAACAAAAGCAGCAAACACAATATAAACAAACAATACCAAGCATAAAACAAATTTTAATATAGTTGCGCGCATTTTCCATTAAGGCTATTTCTCATTCTATTAAGGATACATTAATGAAACCCAGCTAGTGTTTGGAAATTTTTCAATGAATTTTGCAATTTTAATATTGAATACATTACAGCAAACTACAGATAAAGTTATTTTTATTTTTTAAAGCTTCTATGTTAAATTCTCTATACTTTAAGGTTAAATAATAAAAATCTACTTTTTAAATTTTATAAAAAAATTATTTAAAAAAAATACATTTTTATAAATATTTTTTTAAATTTTAATTTATAAAAACAGATGCATTGTTACATTAAAATAAATTTTATTTCATTAATTGTTGCATTTACATTCAAGAAATAAAAAAAGGGATTAGTTACTTTTTATGCAATACTATTTATATTTTAAGCTGAAAAATAAATTTCATACAAAGTTGTGAAATATTTTTTATTGCAAATTTTATCAAGAATTTTAACTTTCGAAACTATTTAATTTAAAACAAATTTATTCCTTCTAATGGATAATAATAAAGAATAAAATATTTTCTTTTTGGTAATTATCTGAATTATCGTGAGACTTCATTTAAGTGCTTAAAAATTAAAAAAAAGAAAACCCACAAACTTTCAGTTAAAAATTTCATTTTGAAATCCCACCACGATTTACCCTATTAGGGAAACGAAAATTGTCTCTAACGGAAAAAAGTTTTCAAGAAATATAAAAATTAAAATGGCAAAGAAAAAAAAATTGCTTATAAATTCCCATCAGCCTGCTAAAATTTTGAAAAGAGTTAATTATTTCCTGGTCTGTATGCGGTTTAATTAATGAGCTAAAAATAAAATTTTGTTTCTCCAAATTAGAATAAATTTCTTTAAGCCCGCTAACCACTTCAATTTCCGCGGCCCATCATTAAAATATCTTTGGTTCTAAAATGATTTTTTCACTCGGGCGATTATTAATTAAAGTTACCATACACAGTAAAACACGCAAACGACCTTCTAAATTGCGAATTTTTAACGAAACTCTTCTTCGGTGGAGAGATTTTTTCTCCTTTTCCTAATTATGAATTATTTTGTTAGTTGGCTGATTTTCTCCATTCTTTCTTTCTAATGTTTGAAACTTCCGTGATTAGAAGAGTGTGGTTTTAAGCGAGTGTTTTAACTAACGTGTAATTCGTAATTATATGTTTCCTTTCTTAAAATCTACTCTAGTTAATAGCAGCTATTCTTATATATTTAAGTTCATCTTAGTAAGATGAATTGTTTCAGAGATAAATATAGTACATAATAATTATTTTTAAACCCAAATTCCAGACAGGAATGGCTTGGTATATATATATATATATATATATATACAAGGTTAGATTTCTGAATAAAGCAGACTCGATTAGAAATTTGAGATACGATGTACAATTTAAACTTATGTCTATGCCAAAATTGAGATCATAAAACTCTATACACCAAAAAACTCTGCTTTTAAATTCGAAAAAGAAAAGGGAGTTAACATTTCAAATGCCATCCGTAGAAGTTTGGTCTATCGCTGTATTAGACAGAGACCAACAGTTTAACGGGGCCTCTGAACCACTCACAAACATCCATGCCTCCACTAGAATTCGAACCTGAAGCCTGGAATACCAAAGGCCACAGTACTAGCCGATTGGCCCTCGTATCCGTAGAGCAGATATCTACATCTCTTTCTACAGTCTTGTCAGACCGGGACCTACGGTATAAAGTGTATTCCGAAATATTACAAACATTCATGGCACCCGCTGAGACTCGAACGCGAAGGCCGTGACACCGAGCGTCAGAGAGCTAGTAACTCGGCCATCAGGCCTCAGAATTATTTCTCCTATTTTTCATATGTTTTATATCATTCGTATGTTTCTATATTAATTCTTAGTACTTTAAGGTTCAATAATAAAAATTTACTTTTTAAATTGTATGTGAAAGTTTAATTTATAAAAAAAGAAGTATTGTTACATTATAATAAATTTTATTTAATAAACTGTTGTCCTTTACAGTTCAAACAAATAAAAAAAAGGAATTAGTTTATTTTTATGCGATATAATTTATATTTTTATTATAAGATAGTTTAAACAGAAAAAATAATTTCATACAAAAGTTAGGAAATATTCCTTCACAAATTTTATCAAGAATTTTAACTTTCGAAACTATTTAATTTAAAACAAATTTATTCCTTCTAACGGATAATAATAAAGAATAAAATATTTTCTTTTGGTAATTATCTGAATTATCGTGAGACTTCATTTAAGTGCTTAAAAATTAAAAAAAAGAAAACCCACAAACTTTCAGTTAAAAATTTCATTTTGAAATCCCACCACGATTTACCCTATTAGGGACCCGAAAATTGTCTCTAACGGAAAAAAGTTTTCAAGAAATATAAAAATTAAAATGGCAAAGAAAAAAAAAATTGCTTATAAATTCCCATCAGCCTGCTAAAATTTTGAAAAGAGTTAATTATTTCCTGGTCTGTATGCGGTTTAATTAATGAGCTAAAAATAAAATTTTGTTTCTCCAAATTAGAATAAATTTCTTTAAGCCCGCTAACCACTTCAATTTCCGCGGCCCATCATTAAAATATCTTTGGTTCTAAAATGATTTTTTCACTCGGGCGATTATTAATTAAAGTTACCATACACAGTAAAACACGCAAACGACCTTCTAAATTGCGAATTTTTAACGAAACTCTTCTTCGGTGGAGAGATTTTTTCTCCTTTTCCTAATTATGAATTATTTTGTTAGTTGGCTGATTTTTTCCATTCTTTCTTTCTAATGTTTGAAACTTCCGTGATTAGAAGAGTGTGGTTTTAAGCGAGTGTTTTAACTAACGTGTAATTCGTAATTATATGTTTCCTTTCTTAAAGTCTACTCTAGTTAATAGCAGTTATTCTTATATATTTAAGTTCATATTAGTCAGATAAGTGGTTTTAGAGCTAAATATTGCATGTAATAATTTTTAAATCCAAATCCAGACCGGAATGTCCTGATATATGCGTGTATATTCGGGTTTCTGAATAAAGAAGACTCTATTAGAAATTTTAGATACGAGTCGAATTGAAACTCATGAATACGCTAGAATTAATATTATAAATTTGTAATCAAGAAACTCTACTTTGAAATTCGAGAAAGAAAAAAGTGTTAACGTTTCAGATGTCATCCGTAGAAGTTTGGTTCGTCGCTCTACGATCTTTTTGTGCACACTTTAAGCTAATTAGATCGGGACCTACAGTTTAAAGTGGACAAATACCTATGTCATTGCCCTGCCATTGCCAGGATTCGAACCTGAAGCCGTTTGGCCATCATGCCGTATCCGTAGAGCAGGTCGTTCCAAACATCCATAGAAAAATTTAGGTGTAATGTAGCAATCTTTCCGTGGTGTATTTTGCGTAAAATTGCGTTGAATTTCCTACATATTTATCATTGTATTGGTAGAAATGGAAATAAAATTGAAAAATGGATTGAAAATTAAATTTGAAAATAACAGATCCAAAATCTTCTTTAATATTGAATAAATTTTCCTTTCTATAATTTATTTACAATTGATATATCATCTTTGCATATGAATCTCTATGGTTTTCAATGAATCCTTGTCTCTGATAACTATAGAATAATCCTAATAACGCTAGTCCAATAGCGCTGGCGCTCAAAAAGCTACTTTCCTATTAATAGCGACGTGATGACCAACTGGCTAGCGCTCTGAATTTTGGTACCACAGTCTTCATGTTCGATTCCTGGCAGTAGAATGGATGTTTGTTACTGATTCGGAGTTCACGTTAAACTATAATTCCAAGTCTGATTATCCCAAAATGTGCAAAAAAATGACAGTATAGAAATAAATCAAACCAATTAACTAATTTCAATTGCAAAAGGCATTACAAATTTAAGTTCTAATTGAAATTTAAAACGTGACTATTTTGAAATTCTAAATACCTAGTAACCAGATGTTAATATATTAATCTTTTATTAAAACTTGAAATAGAGGCCACAATCACCCACTTGTAATGGGAAACAACATTTTTTATTATTCAGCTTATAATTTATATCCTTGTTCGAGGGAAAAATCATTTGAAAATTATTATATTTTCGAACTTAAAATTGCAAATTTTCAGTATAAACAATTAATCAGGATATAATAATGGTTTAAAGGAAAATTTTTATAAATGACAGTTGTTTGAGCAAATATATCTTCATAGTGGGGTTTTTTTTAAGAAAATCGAAAACCAGTTTTCATTTTAAGAAGTCTTCTTGGAAATCTTTCCTAAAGAAGCAATGTTTAACCTAAAATTAATTTGCCATTTGATTATTTTGTCAAACAATTAGAAAACTGCTCTGTCTCCAGCGAGTATTGAGAAAAAAGAAGAAAGAAAGAAAATATTACATTTATATATATTTTACATTGCATTTGTACTGGAGGGCAACCGTCTGAGAAGGCAAAATGATCTACAAACACGGCCTTCAGTTTGGCTCCCAGTGTGTGTTTCTTAGAGTTCTGCAGTGTAACGCAGGTGGTTTGTTCTGAACGGTCTAGAGAAAAATCGGTGGCATTGCTATGGCTTTTCCGTGGTCAAGATTGTCTCCACAAGCACCTTCACGGAATTAAACTGACTCCTGAACCTCTCTGTCTCATGTGTGATAACCAGGAATAAATGGATCTGTCTCACCTTGCTCCCTGCTCTGCACTACCTCCTGTTTCTTTATGGGAGCCAGGATTGGGCTGCCAGACTTAAGTGGAGGGATTAATAGATGTTATTTGTTTCTGTCTTGTTCTTTGTATCTTTTTCTTTTTCATAATATTTGTTGTCTTGCAAACTTGCCATTGGAAATTAAAAAAAAACATTTGTACTTACCGAATATATAAATATTTGAAATATTTTTATATTAAACTTGAGATGTTTAATATAAAAATCATTGATTAATATAAAAAATAATAATAATTGAGATGTTTAATATAAAAATGACATTGAGTGGCCTGGTATATAGAATATTGAATTTCCAAACGAAAGAAGGAGTGTTTCAAAACTCAACAAACAATGCTGTATTGAAGTTTTTATATTTTTCAAAAGTCCTCAAATTGATAAGTTTTTTCGAGTGCAAGAAATCGGATAAAAGAGATTATTCAAATCAGTTGTGTTTTTAAACGTTCATGATTACAATTAAAAATCAATATGTGACATTTTAATTGTTATAGCAATATAAGTGCCAAAATTCTATTTACATCTAAATATACCTATCAATCAATCTCCTTTGATATTGTTACGATTTATTCAATGAATTTTGAATTCATAAAAAGAAAGGACAATTCATGTAAAGAAAAAAATGTAAATAAACACTTTTCATTTAAACTAGAAGAGGTATTATCATTCCAAGCGTCGCACAGCTGGCTGTTATAGAATATAATATCTTCTATAAATTTCAAACTGAAATTTTTGAAATCGTTTTTCAACAGCCATTTTTCGTATGCGTAAATAAAAATTCTTTTATTTTAAATGAATCATTTTGATGTTCTCCATACACTATGCTATTTCGTTGGAATAATATTGGATTTTATTTTTAAGAAAAGCATAAGACCACCAAAAATAGATGGAAAATGCGCTTTAAATACAGTGTCAAAGAAAAATACATTTTCTTGCCCATGATGGCAGGTTTCTTTTTAAATAAACGGAATACAGTCCTACTGACTCTCACCCACTCTCTCTTCTATATCATCCTACCGCATGACCTCTGTCTGAGAGCATAGCTCGCGTCTCGCCTTCAGACGGGATATTTCTGAGTATGAGAGATTTCCTGAAATGAATATTTATATTTGTCTTGCTTTTGCCAAAGCGCAGTGAAATTGATGCTTTAGAAATCGTATACATTATGTCCATTTACTTCAGATCCTTATAATATAAATATTTCAGACAGACAGCGAATGAAAATTGAATACTACTGGATTAATATATATATATATATATATACAGAACCAGTTTGAGAAACAAGATAGATTTATAGTAATCAAAAACAATAGAATTATAACCATGGCATTATAGAAATCAAAAACCTGATAAATATAAGATTGATCAAAGTAAAATAGATCAAAATAAATTTATCTTTTAAAACATTATATTATAAGCAGCAACAATCGTTTTAGAAGATTGTATGCATCAGTAAATCAGTTATACCTGTAAAAATCAAAAATATAATAGAATATATATATATATATATATATATATATTGATACGTTCAACGACTTAATATCTTAAAAATCTTAAAATAACTATGCAACAACCAAAACAACGCTGCTAAAAACCGAAGATGAAAATATTAATAAATTTAAAATGAAACAGCCCATACGGTAAGGAACATTATTATCAGCGTTCAGCTGAACATTCTGTGCACCATGTGGAAATTAAATTAAACCATTCTGATGAAGGAATACTGGTCCTTTAGTATTATTAAACATCTACATAAATTCAGTTTATAATAAAAATTTTAAGATTTCAAAGTTTTTTTGCTTGATTAATGATTAAATTTAAAATTTTGAATCTCACTACCTGAATAATTTCCACATTCTAAATTAGAAACCAATATTTAAAAGCAATACATGATTGCCGAGTATATAAACACATACCTATATATTATCTATACAATGAATAGATATATACATTGTATATATCTAGACAATGAAAAATATACACAAAGCATATAAAAAAGTGAAAGGAATAATATGAGCCTACAAGCAAACTTTATGTACATCTCGTACATATGTTACGTCTTCAACAATTCTCTTTTACGACTTATCAAGCCTAATTGTTACAAATTACTCTCAATTAGTACTTTGTTCATTTTAATGCACTGAAACCTGTTTTTGTGCGATATTTATATTGTGAATTTTTTTATCCGGTAAATAAAGACAATATTCCATGTGAAACATAATGTGAATAAAAAGTATTAAATGGACAGATTATATTCAAATTTATTTTCGTGTAACCCTAATCTACTCAGCAAAAAAATTTCGAATGTAAATTTAAAAAAAAAGAAAAGGAAATTTCGAAAATTTTGAATATAATATATCATTTAAGTAACATCATATATATATACGTAGTTATAACTGTACAATCCTGAATTTTATATAGTATAAAATGCAGCTAATGGTCAAATCGCGTGTTTAAACTATTGAAACAGTTTTCAAGAAAAAAAATTAATATTCTTTATATTCAAGAAGTAAAATGAATTATTTAATTTTTTTTTTACGTTTATTACTTTAATTTTTAATATGAGCTTTTCTGAAATTGAATAATCAACTCAATACAAACTTGGGAATATATTTTCAACAATTCTGTTAAATAATGTAAATTGCGGGTGTTTTTATTATTAAAGTAATTTATTTCTCCTAAAATAAAAAATTGAGGGGAGCGTTTTCTTTTGGGTAATTATCTCATTTTTAAAAAAAAAAAAAAAAAGTAAAAAAATATATATATTTTTAGTTTAAAACGCGGTCTGAAATCCCACCGCGATTTATCCTATTAGAGACATAGAAAATTGTTTCTTTCAAAGCAGTAATAGAAAAAAATAAATTAATTATTAAATTTCAAGAAATATAAAAATTATAATCGAATAAAAATCCTTACTTAAAAGTACCCACCAGTTGATAAAATTTTGAAAAATGTTATTTATTTCCTGGTTTATATTCTTTATGTATAAAATTCTGTTTCTTTGCATTAGAATAAGGTTCTTTCAGACAGATAAGCACGTCAATTTTTTTGGTCATTATTAAAATGATTATTTTTTCATTTTGGCCATTATTAATTAAAATTAATACACACAGTGAAGCACAAAATGATCATCTGAATTATGATTTTTTAACGAAACTCTTCGTTGGAGATTTTTTTCTACTTTCTTAATTATGATTTATTTAATTTGTTGGATGATTTTCGCTATTGTTCCTTTCTAATGTTTGAGACTTGCGTGCTTAAAATTTGTGGTTTTAAAGATGAGTTTTAGCTAACATGTTATTATCTGTTGTAATTCGTAATTATATGTTTCGTTCCTAACGATCTCTTCTATCACAATAGTAATTGTTCGTATATGTTTAAGTATATAAGTTTTCTAACATAAGTAATTATTAGAATTTAAATCTTTAACACCTGCTTTTTAATAATATTATAAACAATAACTTTTAAAAACTGATTATTTGAACAGGTGTGGTCTTATGGATAGATCTTCGTTGGTCTTCATGATAATGTGACTTCGGTAAGAAATTTGAAAAACGATGATGAACAAAAACTTGTATTTCTATTCTAGAACAGGAATCGAATTATTCTAATTAGAATGGAATTTATTTTTAAAATATTTTTTTAAATAAATTCTTTTATAATTTTATAAAAAACTTATTAAATACTGATAACTTGTATTGATACTTTGTAGTGTGCAGGATGGGCAACCAGATTGTAATTGGGTGTGGTTGGGTTGAAATACTTGAGGCCCAGACTAGAGAACACTCAGCTATATTTACATAAATAGTGACATACACATTTAAAGATATATAATTATGTATTCATGGAAGGACACCACTTCTAAGTCGAAACTCGGAAACTCGGATAGTCGGATATGAGCAGGGCGTGAGAAATTTTCTTCCTCTCCTGAATGCCGCGGGAGGCGAACCTGCCAGTGCGTAGGTGGCAGCAGGGTTACAACTTTCTAAATCTATGTTACTGCAGTTAACATAATTTTTTGCTAAGGATAATACTTGAAAAGAAATTTATACTGTATTTCACATAATAAAATTAAAAAGTTATTTGAATTTATGCTATTAACTATTTTATATCCTTCATATTTATGAAATTCTATTCTGAGGCTATTAACTTAAAACTTTTAACTTTTTTATTACTTTTAAAATAGTAAATTAAAATGAAAGATAAAAAAATTTAAAATTAAAATTAAAAAAATTTTTTTTAATAATATTTAATCTTTTACTTAACAAAATTAATTATTTAGCATAAATGCCCGCCATACAGTTAACATGCCTTTTTAAATAAATTCACTATTTACTTGTTTTAATTTATTAAGTATAGTGAATGACTATCATCTACTATTTATTTAAAAACATTTTATTACAATATTATTTTTATTGAAAAAAAAGCAAATCTTATTAGTATAGAAGAAAAATTTTTATTTCACTTTTAAAAATTTTGTCAGAAGGTAGCAAATTTATCTTAATTGAAAATGACAAAAACAAAACTAAGATACAAAAGTTTTAGCTAATTTTATCTTTTAGAGTTAAAGTCTCTTGTCTAGTTAGAGTTATTTCTCTAGAGAGAGAGAGAGAAAGAGTCTTTTTTTATTATTATAGTATCTTTTAGAGTTATTTCATTCATTTTAACTAAACTATACATTTTAGAGTTATTTCATTCATTTAAGTAAACTATATCTTTTAGAATTATTTCATTCATTTAGCTAAACGATATCTTTTAGAGTTATTTCATTAATTTAACTAAACGACCGAGTTATTTCATTTATTTAGCTAAACTATAACTTGTAGAGTTATTTCATTCATTTAACTAAGCGATATATTTTACAGTTATTTTATTCATTTAACTAAATTATATCTTTTAGAGTTATTTCATTCATTTAACTAAACTATATCTTTTAGATTCTATACAGAACTATATCTCTTTATTTCATTCATTTAGCTAAACGACTGCCCTTTTAAAGCATGAAAAAACATCGTATCTATCGTTCTATCAAATTCGTTAGCTGCAGTTTCTTTCTTCTTTTAAATAGACATCAATATCTCTCTCGTAAAATAAAATCCATCCCAAAAAAAGACCCATGGAAAAGCATAACATTAAGCAAGCAGTCCACGTACTTCAAAGGGAATTTTTCAATCTACCCGATCACTTTATTTTGGAAAATATATAGCTATCATTGGATAGAGGTCACTCTTCAGAATACAGCAGAGGCGGCCTTATTCTTTACGGAAAATAACAAAACAAACTAATACTCTGTTTTCTTCTAAATAAAAAGTTGTTTTTCCCCTGAAGGTTGCGCTTAAAAAGCAAAGCAAGTGTGGAGAGATAGAAATATTAAAGTTCCCTATCTCAGAAGGAAAATTCCTTTTTTGGGGCCCAGATAAACTAATATTTTAAGATGTTAATAAATTGAAAAAAGCTTTTGTTTCTTTTCGAGTGGAATTTATATTAAACATTATAAATCTGGGAATATTGTTTTTTAAAGAATTAGGATTGTGAAATATAGCTCTGGCGTATAATGTTCTTGTGAATTATTTTAAATAAAATAAAACTGATTTACATAAAATAAAGCAACACATATATTTGACCCTTAAATTTTTTATTAAAATGTTTAACGCATATATTTCGCCATTATATTTCTTATTAAAATTGATAATACAGATATTTTGTTATTATATTTTTTATTAAAATTGATAACACATATATTTGGCCTTATATTTTTTGTTAAAATTGATAACATATATATTTCGTTATTATATTTTTTTTTATTAAAATGGAAAACACAGATATTTTGTTATTATATTTTTTATTAAAATTGATAACACATATATTTGGCCTTATATTTTTTATTAAAACTGATCACATATATTTCATCATTATATCTTTTATTAAAATTGATAACACATATCTTTGGCCAATATATTTTTTATTAAAATTGAAACACATATGTTTTGCCATTATATTTTTTATTAGAATTGTTATCTATAGTTGGCCATTATATTTTTTATTAAAATTGATAACACATATATTTCGTCATGATATTTTTTATTAAAATGGATAACACATATATTTCATCATTATATCTTTTATTAAAATTGCTAACACATATATTTGGTTATTGAATTAATCATTAAATTTCAAGAAATATAAAAATTATAATCGTACGAGTACATTTTACATGATAATTGTTTTCATAAAACATTTTGAATTATTACTTCTCACTAAATCTTTAAATTCCTTTTTATGTCTTCAAGAGCAAAAAATGAAATAAAAACTTTTAAGAAAAGAGTTTCTTTAAAATATATAACGAGAACTATAATTCTATAACAAAATAGTTCTCGTTATAGAATTCTATAACGAGAATTCTATTTTTCTATAACGAGAACGGATCTCACAAAATTCATTCTATTGTTTATTCATTTCAACAAGAATGATAAAATGTTGAGTCCATATGATTTAAAGAAGAATTCCTTTTTTTTTGCGTCGAAATGATTCTCCAATATTCATTGTATAAAGCTTCATTTTAATACTTTTATTTGTAGTGATTATTATAATTGTATATAATGTATTGTAAAATAATATTACAATACCATTTGCGAGACCATTTAAAGGCATTTAACAATTATTTATTTCTAATGAAATTAAATAAGTTAAGATGGAAAACCAATTTTGGTTACAATTACTTAGTAAATCGACTTCGTAAATGTAACAAAAATGGCTAAAATTTATTTCAGTACCTAGTATTAATTATTTCAGTTACATCAAATCCAGCTAGTCCAGATTATTTGAATCAATTTCTTAAATTCAAACAGGCAATATCCATTTGCGAGGCCACTTAAAGGCATTTAACAATTATTTGTTTCTAATGAAATTAAATAAGTTAAGATTGAAAACCAGTTTTGGTCACAATTACTTAGTAAATCGACTTCGTAAATATAAGAGAAATGGCTAACATTTATTTCAGTAATTCTTTCAATTACGTCAAATCCAGCATGTCCAGATGATTTGAATCAGTTTCTAAAATTCAATCAGGCAATATCCAATTGCGAGGCCATTTAAGGGCATATAATAATTATTTATTTCTAATGAAATTAAATAAGTTAAAATTGAAAACCAGTTTTGGTTACAATTACTTAATCGACTTCGGTAAATGTAACAGAAATGGTTAAAATTCATTTCAGTACCTAGTATCGTTTCACATCAAATTCAGCAAGTTCAGATTATTTGAAATCATTTTCTTAAATTCAAACAGGTCATATCTGGGACATTCCTGCATATCCGGCACTCTCTGTCCGGTTATCCAGTTTAGTGACTCCACTAGTGGGTGCAATTACTTATCCGGCCCCATCGGGATAATAAAGCCATTAATCCAAGAATGGACGATTTTATTGGTTGCTGCTTAGGAATTCAGAACGCGCTGCTTGATCTTCCGTTACCATTCAGCCAATCATTGTGATTACGAGGGTGTCGCATTCCATTTCATTACAGCTTACTACATATTCCGAACGAGGAGCTATTCCGGCTGAAGTACGGGGGCTACCAATGGGATTCCAGAGAATGGATAAGAATGGATGGGATCTTCGAGTGATATATCAGGATGTAAGGAAAGTTCAGTCCACTTTTCTAATTGAATTAAAACTAAAACTTAACCAAAATATATATTTAAGCAATCAACATAGACACCATTTCTTTTCAATGACATCTCACTATTAGATTTGCGGTGTCTTTTTTTATAAAATTCATTTGGGTTTGCCTTGAAGAGACAATCTAGCTTAATTTAAGAGGTTTAGTCAGTTTGAGCCCTGTCAAGTTGAGTGCTTCAATATAATTATGCCAGTCTCTAAAAAAATGGTACTCTGTTAGAGCAAAGTAGAGGTTGGTTGGGGTTTTATGGCACAAGGACCAGATTTGGCCATATTGCGCCAAACAGGAGCAAAGTAGAGAGAATGAGGTAGATGAAGCATAATGTCCTAGAAATATTCATTTGGACATTATGCTTCCATGAAGTATTCATCCTAGATATTCTTATAGTGGGGAATTTGACATTGTTATGCTTTAATATAACTTCTTTTCTGTTTATCAATGAAGAGCATTTTTGTCCCATAAATATTTTAAACGTCTGCAAAAATTCTTAGAATCCTATTTAGGTCCAACTACTTCGGGACTGTTGAATAGGTATTGAATAACGGCTACGCCAGTGTCGTTTGCTCTTAACATTAGTATAGAAGACCCACTGATTTATATAGATAGTTATAAGTTGAATCGATACTGTCTTGTCTTATAGAATGACAGAATTTTCTTTAAAACCTGATATTTAGACGATAGATATAATTCTCTCTTCAAAGATACTTATGCATATGTAGTGGCACAAATTTTTTTAAAAATTACATTCTATTTGAAAATAAAATAATTGGCTTAATGGTTAATAAATAAAATAATAAATGGTAATAAATGGTTAAAATGATAAATGGTTAATAAATAAAAATATGCAGGATAATTTTACAGTGAGGGGCTTCACGGTTATGCTTGAAGGCCTTTTAAGATACTGTTTACTTTCGCAATCATTGGTGCACAATAGTTAGTCATATGTTAATTGTAATTGTTAGTTTGTTCCTTCACGAGTTTTGTTCCTTTTTCAATTCCTTCAGTTAGCTCACACTCTCCCTACATATATTTTGTTCAAATTTTCAATCGTTAAAAAAATACTTTTTATTCATCCATTCAAGATGACACTGGATGTTAATACAGTTTTTACAAATATTAATTCAGTAATTAAATTTAATTAATTAATTTTAGTTTTTTTAGATTTAAGTTGCATATATCTACCAATAGATGGCACCAGATTAACTTAAAAAAATGAATGAAAATTATTTATAAAGAACTTTCTGCAATATAGTGAAAAAAAAGTAGAAATTGACTTTAAAAAAAATTTATATTACTTGTTTTTCATGGCATTGCTTAGAAAAATTAGGAAATATTAATAAATTTATTAATTCAATTTTCGGAAATAAATTCGAATGCAATAAAAATCATCCTGCATTAGTTCTTATCATACTAAAACATTGGAGTTAAATCAAATATTAATAATTTTTAATTGAATTAACAATTTATTACTCATGAAAATAATTATATTTAAAACAAATACATTCAATTTTCAGTTTACACAATTTTGCAATACGATTTTAAGACAATATAGCAGCAAAAATAGAAAAATAATAATTTTAAATTCACAGAAGTAAATCTTAAAAAATAAATTAATCGTAAATTATGATTAAACATCAATAAAGAAATTGCTGATTGGGAAAATAAAAATCAAATCTTAGGAACGTAAAACTTGTAGAAGGCAAAGAAATATTAAATTGCATATAGTGATTATCTATGAATTAATTCTTCCATTTAAATACATTCTTTTTACTAGGATTAATAATATTAACAATTAATTTAAATTACTACATTTGCTATTTTGAAGCCATTATAAGTATATTTATGAAGTTCTTAAATTATATTTTCTAAGTAAGAAATCAAATTGCTTAAATGTTTACCATTTAAGCAATTAAAGATTAATGAATTGAAAAATCGTTAATTTAACATTGAATAAAATAAATTCCTGACATCGAATAAAATGAATAAATAAATCTATTTAATTATTACTACAATAATTACATTAAAAATAAATCGTAAAATTAAATTTTTTTATTTAAGATTGTGTTTATAAAATTTTCTATTGAAAAGTCTTTGAAACTACTTGAAACAATTAAAATTTTGATCATCAATTCAATTTTTCAATTTTTTTATTTTCATTCATACATTAATTCTTTGTTCACTACATTTTTTTTTTTACACTTTTATGGAGAAATTGAATACTTAATTTTTATACTGCTTAATTTAAAGAAACATAAGAACTCAAAATAAAAAAAAGTTACTATGTTATTAATATAGGTCTAACATAATCTATATTTACTTATTTTTTTATAGTTTTTATTTCCATAAAAACTTTTTAGAGTTAAAATTTTTTTCTAGTTAGATTTAAGAAAAAAGATTCAAATTCAAAATCTAAATCCAATGAGTTTTTATTTAAATAAACATGTAAGATTTATTACTTTTAACACACACACAAAAAAAAAACAGAGCAGCTTAAATTTTTACACAATATATATTTACATATTTTTGAAACTATTTTATATTTTTTATTTATATTATTCTTAATTAAATAAAATAAATTTGGACGCTGAAAATAAAATATCATTTATTCAATATTTTAAGTGCAATAATTTAATATTCCAGGCAAATGAGATAAATTAGAAAGATAATGCAAATTAAACTGATCTTAGATTTTATATTCTTAGTTTTTTTATTGACTTAAAGAAACGCCATTTCTAAAAAAACATCAAATAAGAATTCCGATATTGAATCTCATCTGTCTAAATATTCGCCCTGAATTTTAATTCGACGGGGAAAAAGAAAAACAATTGACTTTTAAGATTTTTATTTTTTTTTATTTTTCCAATATTTAATTTATTTAATTTTTTTTTATATTTTATCTTCCCACAAAAAGAAGGGGAAAGAGTTTCATGTCAAAAGAAGAAGCAGTTATTGCCCACGCAAGGGTTCGGAATTCTTCTTTGTTTTATTCTTATTCTTTTTCTACTAATTTCATTAATTCATTGCAAGTTCTATTACTTAATCGAATAAAAAAAAAATAACGAATGAAAAGGTAAGTCAGATATGAGGTTGGAAAAAATAATAATAATAAAAGAACAAAGAAATGGAATAAAAAATCTCCCGCCGTTTTCTAAATGTATTCCTCCGCCAACAATGAAAAAAAAATAGTGCATGGGATTGTGGAAAAGAAATAAAGAAAAATAAAAAGAAAGAAAGGCGTCTTTTCGATAAAGAAGAAAGAAAGAAAAAAATATTCCCCAGCCCTGCCTGACAGGCGAAACTTCTGCAGTGCAATACAATGGATTCGAACTTTCTTTCGATCGTTCCGATATCGACCGTAAGGGGGCAGCAGGTGCGGCTATGCAGCTAGCACAGCAGCCATTACCATTAGCATCAAGAACAATCTGCCGTTTATTCTGAAAAGGGTTGCGGGAAAATTATTCCAAATGGTTCTGCCTCCAAAGGACAAGGGGGATTCTTCGAAATAAAGAATAAGTATCTGCTGTTGTACGAGCACCCATTTCATTCGTTTATGTTCCAGTTTGTTCCTTTAACAGTTTCCGCTTTTAAGATTATGCCACTGGATTCTGTCATAAAAGGGGTTTCCCCGCTGCTTCTGCAGTTCATAAGACACGTTTCGGTTTTAGAAGTTTGCAAAATCTGTTCGCGTAATTACGGAGAACTGCTTTAGGCAAATGAAATACAATTCTAAACATGGTTCTGAGGACAAAGGATTGAAATGCTAGGTGCTTTTTTATTTTTTAATTAGGCCTTAAAAATAAACCAATTTTGTTCAAACCTACTCGAGAACATCATTATCTTCCTGACTGCGAGGTATTTTAATACGTTATTGTGATAATAATAAATTAGCATATTTTATTTACGATGCAGAATTTTTATTTAAAGCATATTTTATTTCCAGTGCAGATTTTTTATTTAAAGCATATTTTACTTACAATGCAGAATTTTGAAGCTATTAAAAAATTTTTATGAAGCTATTAAAAAATATTATTTACTTATCTAAGTTTAAAATAACTGTTCAAAATATCAATTTTCATTTAGGATTTACTTAATTTGTTTCTCAAAAATATTAATTTTATTGAGTTAAATGGGATTCAAAATTTTTATTTTCAAAAAATTGTGAAGTCATAACTAGAATTTGATTTTTTTAGCATTTCGAAAATAATGTAATAATATATTTTAGTAATTTTACAGAGATGTCATAAAAATTAAGAAAGAAATCAATTTTTTAATTTACTCTTTTTTTTAATAAATTTCTCATTAAATATGTTTCTCATACGAATTTGAATCGATGTATCAAAAAGTTTAAATTCAACATGGTTTCATTTCAAAAATTTAATTTACAAATAAACTTATTAATTTATTTATATGCATTTCAAATTAAAGTAAACATTAAAATTTAATTATTTGGCATTTTAAAAATACTCTAATAATATATTTTAGTAATTTTACAGAGGTGCCATAAAAATAAAGATTAGTTTGGTTTGCCTCTCTCTTCGGCCATTTTGTGCATAGTTCAGGTTAATTAGACCGGAACCTATAGTTTAAGGTGGATTCCGTGGATTAAAAAGGCTATCTTATAGAGACGAATAATATTATACAAAGAGTGAGCGGAATATTCCAAAATTCATATTTTACTACTTTTTTTACTAGAAATCAATTCAAATTTAAAAATTGGATAGGTCTTAATAGGTATTATTTGTATTTATACAAGAGCAAAATTGAGTTTTAAATATTACGGTATTTTTATTCGTATTTACATAAGTTTTCGAAAATGCCAGATTTTATTAGAATGCTATTTCAAAACATAATTATTGTGCTTTTTTTAATTTGACAATGCAGTTTAAATATTTTAATAAATAAAGTAATAAGACAAGCTTATCTATAACAGGAACAAGTTAAAACGCTATATCAAAATTAAAAATTGTGTAAATTTTTTTTAGTTTTTAATGTTTCAGATTATTTATTTTTGTTGTTTTCTTTATTTCGTTAAAACTTATATTATATTTTCTATTAGTATAAAAAAATATTCCTTTTCAATAGCAAACTCATATATTTTCTATGGTAATTAAAGCAAAATTTTACTTACCTAAATAATCTTAAAATAATAAATTCAAATTATTTTAATTTAATTTATTACTTGAAGCATAAAAAATTTTAGATTTAAAAGCATGGGCTGACCTACGATTCTTGATAAGTATTTACTGTTTGAATACGAATTTTAGTTATATCAAGCAATATTTTTATAATTGTAAGTTAGTTACGTCCAATAATATTTAAAGTAGTTTTAAATAAATTACTTAACTTAATATAACTATTGAATTTCAAATTCAAACTCTTTAATTTAGTATTTAAAAATATATCCATTTACTTACTGATTCCAAACGAATTTTAGATTTTTATTACGATTAATATGATAATTTTGTAAAATTATCATCATCATATTAATCGTAATGAAATACATCTTATACTGTGTATACACATGTACTTGTTTACATAACTCATATACAATTAAGTTAAGTAGTCCATCAATTTAAATAAAAAATTTCAAAAAAGCTTGTTGCAAGGCCTTTTTTATTCAAATCGTAAATTCTTATTTCATTTGAATAACATGACTTAGCAGTTGATTGAAATAATTAAATTTCATTTCTATTAATAATAATTTATTGTATATCCTTATTAGAATGTAGTAAATAATTTCAGAATGAAAATATGTATAACAAGAAATTTTATTGATACCAAAAATACACTAATTTGGATTAAGATCAGGCTTATAAAGAATGTAAAATTACTAATCATTTCTCATAAAATTCCAAGTAATTCCTAAAAATTACACTATCCCCCTGTTTCTAATCAAAACAAAACTTTTGCATTTTACTATTTTAGAAACAATCAATTAATTAATTTCATTTTAATTTTTCTTTTATTAAACATCACATACGATCAATTATTTATTATGTACAATAAAAATAAAACAATATTTCTAATCAACGTATGTAAAAAATACTGCTTTTGTTTATTTTTAATATGTAAATACATTTTTTGCAATATACTGTTGAAAAAACTTTTCATAAAATTCTTTCTTTTCAAAAAATTTATTTCATTTTAATTTTTCTTGTATTAAACATCGTATATGATCCCTCATTAATTGGAATAAAAATAAAACAGTATCTCTAAGCAACGTATTTAAAAATAATCTGCTTTTGTTTATATTTAATATGTAAATACATTTTTTTTCAATGTACTGTTCAAAAAGCTTTTGCATTATACCGTTTTAGAAACAATCAACTAATTCATTTCATTTTAATTTTAATTTTTCTTTTATTAAATATTATATACGATCAATTATTAATTGCAATTAAAATAAAACAGTATCCCTAAACAACGTATTTAAAAAAATTCTGCTTTTGTTTATTTTTAATATGTAGATACATTTTTTGCAATATACTGTACAAAAAACATTTTGCACTATACCATTTGAGAAACAATTAATTAATTTATTTAATTTTAATTTTTCTTGTATTAAACATCATATATGATCACTTATTAAGTTCAATAAAAATAAATCAGTATCTCTAAACAATTCATTTAAAATATTCTGCTTTCGTTTATTTTTAATATGTAAATACCTATTTTGCAATATACTGTTCAAAAAACTTTTGCATTATACCGTTTTAGAAACGATCAATTAATAAATTTCATTTTAATTTTTCTTTTATTAAACATCATATACGATCAATTATTAATTACAATATCTCTAAAAATTAAAAATATTCTGCTTTTGTTTATTTTTAATATGTACGTACATTTTTCAAAATGTTTAAGTCTGCTTTCATTTTAATACAATCCAAAAATATTTCTTACGGAATTCTCAATTTAATCTTTTCAAGAGATAAACCTTCTCCACATCTTCACTGGCGATTCTCCAAGGGTCCCTGGAGACTGTGCGCATGCGCGGGATGGCTTGACGTCGGATAATCGAATGCGTGACACGCAGTGATTGAAGTTGATTGTTGGTTCCACTGACAAGAGGGGGGTGGACACTATGAATAACAAGTTATTTCTCCCCCTTTGGCACGCCACCCACGCACAGAGCTGCCCTTTATCACGAAATGCCCAAACATAATAATCAATTCTGGAAATGGCAACACCTGATAGGGGCTTCTGATAAGTAAGTAAATGTCCAACAATACAAATGACCGATTCCATCAGAGACTGTCCAAAGGCCAGGAGAAACATTCGACAAGCTGATTTGGGATTCTTTTTTTTCCTTTTATTTATCTACTTGCATGTTCCTTACCTAATCTATTGGGTGAGAAAAATCATAGTTGGAAATTGAAGTTCTATTTTTTTTTCTGCGTGGAAGTTTTGGAATGCGGGGATGGGAATATTTGGAGGAAAATGATGTTGTTACATTCCAATATGAGGATGAGTTGAGGTTGAAAATCTTTTGCTTATGGTTTATGGTAATGGATGTTTGGAAGGTAATTGATGTGCAGGTTTCGAAAAGCGTTCTTTCTTTGAATAAGATTTGATGAATAGAAGAATTTATTTTGTTTTTTGATCAATTGCGTTTGCAGCTATTCAAAAAAGAATAAATTGGTGAGCTAAATTCCTGCAGAGGTTTTTAAATAAATAAGAACTAAAATGCAATTAAGCAAAATGTTTGAAAGGTTTTAAATAAAATTTTTAATCAATTTTAATTTTAACAGAAATTTAATGGGAAAATGATGTTGTTACTTGCCAGTTGAGTTTGAAAATCTTTTGCTTATGGTTTATTGTAATGGGTTTGGAAGGTAATTGATGAGCAGGTTTCGAAAAGCGTTTTTTGATTGAATAAGATTTGATGAGTAGAAGAATTTGTTTCAATTTATTTTCTTTTTTTAACAATTGCATTTGCAGCTATTCAAAGAAGAATAAATTGGTGAGCTAAATTTATGCAGAGGTTTTAAATAAATACGAACTAAAATGTATTTAAGGAAAATGTTTTAAAAACTTTACATAAAAATTTTAATCAATTTTAGTTTCAACATATATTTAATTTTAAAAATGATATTGTTACATGCCAGTATGAAGATGAGTTGAGGTTGAAAATCTTTTGCTTATGGTAATGGATGTTTGGACGGTAATTGATGAGCAGGTTTCGAAAAGCGTCATTGGTTAAATAAGATTTGATGAATAGAAGAATTTGTATCAATTTATTTTGTTTTTAATCAGTTGGATTTGCAAGTATTCAAAAACGATTAGATTGTTGAGATAAATATATGCAGATTTTTTAAGTAAATAAAAAGTAAAATATATTTAAGCAAAATGTTAGAAAAGTTTTAAATAAAAATTTTAATAAATTTTAATTTCAACATTTGTTTTGTTGTTGTCAACAACAACAATTTGTTTCAATTTATTTTGTTTTTTGATCAATTTTATTAGTAGCTATCCAAAAAAGAATAAATTGGTGAGCTAAATTTATGCAGAGGTTTTAAATAAATAAGAACTAAAATGTATTTAAGCAAAATGTTTGAAAAGTTTTAAATATTATCATAAATTTTAATTTTAATATAATTTTAAATTTTAAGCTCTTAATATTCAAGAGGAAATACACTATTTTTGAATCACATAGAATAATCTTTATTTAATTTGAGAAAGTTTCGAAAGGAAATCATAAAGATTTACGTCATTAAAAAAATTTATTCCTTTTTTATTAAATTGCTAAAAATAAGAATTTTTAAAATTTTAAATAAAACATTACACAGCAGTATTAAAATAATATAATTTATATAAAATATATTATTTAAATGCAATAAAATTTTTTGCTTTAAACTACAATTTTAAATTTATCAATCCAAAGAAATTTCCAGAAATTCTGTGCTATTTAGGCTAAACTTGAAAATGTATATATAAAAAAATTGATTTCTGTATTTTAGTAGACAGATATTAATTTAAGGAAATTGATTATGAAAAGATTTAAAAATATATAGAATATTTTGTTAAATTTATAGATTAGTCTTATTTATTATGTTTATCTTTAAAATTCTTTAATTACAATTCATCATTATTTTTTAAAAGAATGAAATGCTGATCTTATTAATTTTATCCTGTGAATTACTGTCTGCAATAAAATTACATTGCTTATTGATTAAAAAACTAATAACTGATTCATTCTCAAATATTTCTGATTCATTCATAAATATTTCAATGAATGAATTAAATGAAGATTTTAGGAGACATGATTATGCTGCGAATTTCCATAACTTATCAAAAGTTATGAAAATTTTCATTTTGGACTAAAAAGGAAGTTTGGATTTAATTGAACATTTGTAAATTATTCCACAAAATTTTAATATTCTATTTATGAGTGTACTTATTAATAAAGATTTGCCAAATGTAGAACATTTAACACTCAACCAGAGCTAACATAAACAGGAATTTTAGCTTTTTATGCAAATGCCATGCTACCCTTTTTGGGTTTTTATACAAAGTCCAAGACCTCAGCAATTCCAAATCCAAACCTCGAAAGTACATTCACAAACAGTTTAATTTTTTATGGGCAATTTAAATTTTGTGAATCGTGCACGTAAAAGAACTAACTCAATTAAGATGTAATACTTTCCATCTGAATTTCTAAATCTTTTGGAAAAAATTTCAGAAGGCCCATAATACGGTTCCATTAGCTGTTAGTGCCATTAGCGGGGTACTTAAAAATTATGTGGGAAACTAATTTTCCTGTGTGGCCCCAAATTGAGTGTCAGAAAAGGTGTGAAAGTCACGATTTCCGTTGCATTTGAGCTTCCACCATAATGCATATTAATGCACGAGGTTTGTTGTGCGCACTGTCGCTATTTGCATTCAAACAATCAACATATCTGGCAGACACAGGACGGCGGCTTGCTACTGGCTCTGAAGGAAAATGGTGTAATAAATGGAACTGATTCAACAACGCTAATGTTAGCTAATAATAATAAAGAAATTTAAGGGATTTTTTTTATTTGTTATTTCTGAACAAAAATCTTTTATGTTTGATTTTAAATAAAATTAACAACATTTTTATGTATTATATTGTTTTTATTATAATTTATTGGAAAAAAAATTTTTTTTTTGCCGATCAAGTACTTGTTTTTACCATGAATGCAGTAAATTATATACTTTTGTTTAATAACTGATGTTTATAAAAAAGTCCTTACCTAAATTGTTAATTAGAACTAAATCATTCAAAAAATTAAATCAAGATTTTTTTATTTATGGATATATGGATCTATAGAAATTTCTTATAATATACTTCAATAAATAATTCCAATTATGTAAATATTTAGTAAACAATTTCCTCAATTTAACATGTAATTTAAATCTACGATAAAATACTTCTGATTTTTAACCAAAATTTTAAAAATTAGTAAATTTAACAACGTTAAAATTAGACCTTTTTCTTATAAATAATCCATTGCTTTTACCTATAAATGTCCCACATTTTTACGAATTATATCAAAATGGTGTAATAAATGGATTGATAAAACTGATTTAACATCGCTAATTTTAGCTAATAATAATAAAGAAATTTAAAAGATTTTTTTACGTTGAATAACATGTTACAAGTTTGATTTTAAATAAGATGCACAAAATTTTAATGTAGAATATTGTTTTTATTATGATCTATTGAAAAAATATTTTTTGCCGATCAAGCATTTACTTTTGCAATGCATATAAATTATATTCTTTTGTTTAATAACTGATAATTATAAAAATGCCTTTACCTCAATTGGTAATTAGAAATAAATCATTGAAAAAATTAAATCAAGAATTTTTTATTTATGGATCTACAAAAATAAATGCAAATGCTAAGAAAAACTTTTGTAATCAAGTAAGGTCGAAATCAGAAAATTTTTGTAATCAAGTAAGGTTGAACACCTTTATAATTATAAAAGTAATCAAATCTCAATCAAAAATTGCAATTATATAAATATTTCGCATTCAATTTCAATAATTTAACATATAATTTAAATCTACGAGGAAAAACTTCTCAATTTTAACCAAAATTTTAAAAATTCATAAGTTTAGCATCGTTAAAACTAGATCGTTTTCTCATAAATAATCAATTGCTTTTACCTATAAATGTGATTCACATTTTTAAAAATTATGCATTTAATATTTAACACATTTGCATAACTATTCTCATGTAATTTAATGCCATTTCTTTCCTACAGAGTTTTCGAAAATTATGTCGTTAAAAACCTATATACTCTTTTACATTACGATTTATGACATGAGTTATCGCACATTGAATGTGATTTTCAGTTAAAATCTCTTGTTTTTTTATTTCTGTCATTTAAGGAAGTAGCCCCATTTTTCAGAACGGATTAAACGTCTTCCATAAAGACCCAAAGGCATCACGCAATCTCTTAAGAATTAAGAGCCTCATTACCACCAGAGAATTTCCGATGCACGTAACAGACCTTTATGAAAAGAAGCAATTATTTTCATCCTTCTAGACACCTTGGTTTAATCTTGGCATAACAAGGAGGTAGTAAACTTTCAGAATAATTACAATGGCGTTTTTTAATTTCTTTATTTTTGAGTAATAACCTTCCTGCTTAAAAAAAATTTATTAAGGGCTTAAATACAGAAATAACTCACAGTTTTGATAAAACTTAATTTACTTTCTGTGAATAAACTTTATAAATGTGTATGCTGTTGAATTATTTTAATTAACTAGTACGTATTATTATTACTAGTTAATTTTGTGTTGGGTATGATACATTAGCCAATTAAATCATGTTTAATCAGACTACTGTATTCTTATGCTAATTTTTGGCAGTTTGGAAAATATTAGAAGTCTAAGCAATAAATTTGATGATATATTTTGTATGTGTTTGCCAAATATTTGATGTTAGTAAACAAATTTTCCATTATGCTTTGTCATTTACTAAGAAGAAATAATTACTTAATTTCCCTGACTCTAATATAGATAAGCCTTTCTTAATAACAGCGAATCAATTTAATTGGAGCAGTAGTAAACTTACTTAATGATTATTAACTGATTATTGATTATTACATGTTTTAATCTTGGCATAACAAGGAAGTAGTAAACTTTCAGAATAATTGCAATGGCTTTTTTTAATTTCTTTATTTTTGAGTAATAACCTGCGGTTTTAAAAAAAATTATTAAGGGCTTAAATATACAAATAACTCATACTTTTGATAAAACTTAATTTCCTTTCTGTAAATAAACTTTATAAATATGTGTGTAGTTGAATTATTTTAATTAACTAGTACATGTTATTATTAGTAGTTGATTTTGTGTTGGGTTTGATACATTAACCAATTAAATCATCTTCAATCAGACTACTATATTCTTATGCTAATTTTTGTCAGCTTGGAAAATATTAGCAGTCTAAGCAGACTAATAAATTTGAGGATATATTTTGTATGTGCTTGCCAAATATTTGATGTTAGTAAATAAATTTTCCAGCATGCTTTGTCAATTACTAAGAAGAAATAGTTATTTAATTTATCTAATATAAAGAAGCCTTACTTAATAATATCGAGTCAATTTAATCGGAGCAGTAGTTTATTTATTCGAATACTGATTATTGCAGTTGCAATTTTTTAAAGACAGTAAATAATAATAATAATTTTAATGCTGAATATTGTTCAGTATACATTAATGCATCACTTTTAAACAAATTCATCGTAAAATTCTTCTGAAGAAACGAAATTTTTAAGCACTTTTTTTTTTAAGTTGAGTCAAATTATTTTTGACTTTACATTGATCGTTTACACGACAACGTCATAAGTTTGGTGTGAACTTCAAAATTTCGATGTTATATATTAATGATTTGAGGTTATATTAACTAAAGATAATTAGTTGAAGGTTTATATATATATATATATATATATATATATATAGTATATATATGTATATATTATACTCAACCAATACTATACTATACCTACTCAAACCAATTAGGGTATATTGTAATTTTGGGTTTAAACTGCGGATGAGGAAATGTTTTGACGACTGATATATGATCTATAAGGGTTGTAAGATATGACAAAAGAAGAAGAACAAAGAATAATTGTATTTTATTGATGATATTTGTCGAAAAACACGCAATTCGTGAATATTATATAAATAAACAAAAAAATAATTTTTCGGATATAAATGAGTTTCAATAAGGAGTATGGTTTCCCTTGACTTAAACAATGTCGCACACTTACGAGGCTTGGAAACAATGTGGAACTAGTATATTCTCTGCCCCTCCTGTAGAAGAGAACTTTCCAATTGTGGAATTGTTTCTGGGGGTGATAAACTACTAGCAGCCGTTCTCCCTAGAATGACACAGACATGGTTTATTGGATTCATATCCGGGGAATATGCTGACCAATCCATTCGAAGGATTCCTTCGTCGAAAAGGAAATTCTTCATTTGCGAGCACGATGTGGCCGGGCGTTATCATCCATGAGAATGAATTAATCCTCGATTGCTGCAGCATAAAAAGACAATGGATCTGAGTAAAACTCATTCCTATATCCTTGAACCGTTAGTGCTCTATTCCTCTATCCTATGTTCAGGTCAGTGAGGCAATTGATAGAAATACCTGGCCAGACCATCACCACTCCACCTACGCCAAAGTGGACACTTAGAAGAGAACTTTGGGCACAAACTCAGAAGTATTCCGTCTACCAGATTCTCTTCATATAAGAATCCGTCTATTATCATTTTGCACACTAAAGGGGGACTCATCCGTGAAGAACTTGCGTTCACTGCGTGAGATGATAACTTGCATGAAACGTCCTGTATCCGCCTTCTGAGTGCAGCATGATGGTCCTGTGCTAACTAAACACAAACCATAGGTCAGTGACTATACTAACCCACATATTGGACTCGGTTTTTGAATAGTCTGAGTCTGGTACAGTAGTCTTCTTAAGGTTCAGTTACTAGAAAATAGAGTTCCTAGTACGGTTTCTTCTGGTCATTAATGTTAAATACCGATCCTCATTTTGAGTTTCTGCAAGAGTATGACCTTGTTCCAATCTTCGTTTTCCATTTTTTCCAATCCAACATTTCTAGTTTCCAAAAAAACGATTCCATAATCTGGAAATGACACTTAGAGGAACTCCTAATGCTTTCGCTGCAATGGAAGACGTTCGACCCATCTCTAAGCGACAATGGCCTTCCAAGCTACCGATTCAGCTAAATCATCTTCTGAAACATCATAGTCACTGTTACAAAACATTTAACACTCTGCACTGGTTTTTAATTCATTTGTAAAGAAGGCATGTTAATTTTCACCCCATATTATTTTATGCTTTTTTACTCCATAGTATTTTATATTTTTTTACTCCATATTATTTTATTTTCCTTACTCCTTATTATTTTCACTTCCTTACTTTCGATGTCAAAGACAAAATTTGCATATTCCCAATTTTGTGAACTTTATAATTTTGATGTTTAACTTCTTTTATTTCCTTTTCATTAAAAAAGTTGTCGATTATATGATTATTTAATACCGAACTCACAATATCCACTAATTGTTTTGAGCAGTATATATATACTTGCAATTGATAATCCAATTCAAATATATAGTTAAGCTTTAATAGTACAACTTAATTATTTGACTAAATGTATATAGACTAAAACAAATATCAGGCAATAACAAAAATGTTTTTTTTTCATACAGTTTATAGTTTACAACTCGAATTTTATATTAGTTCTTTAAATCATTAAAATAAAATAACAAACTAAGAGAATTTAATATATGCAAATTGAGTTTATTTAATACAGAGAATTTAATATATGAAAAATATTTCTCTTATTTAATATTAATCTTAAATAAAAGTTTTTAATGATTGTTGATTTTTAATTATTGTTGATTTCCAGGATTATTTGAAAGAAATAGCTAAATATTATTGTACAGTATTTTTGTTTCGTATTAATTATTTTGATACTAATGTACTGTAATGCATTGATGAAAATAAACATTGCAATTTATTCAATTACAAGGCCCAAATTATTAGGAGCACCTTAATAAACATAACATATTTTTTAAATTTTTTAAACTTTTTAGTTTGAATTATGCCTTAAAATTTTTTTATTAACATACAATTACATTGTACTTTAAATCTGTTATAATATATTACAAATATTATAGAAATAAATATATATATATTTAATTTAAACAAAAAATATGAACAATTCTGTTCACAATATTTTCACTTTAGTGCTTGGTTTATGTGATAAATAATATTAAAAGATAAAATTAATTTCTTTATTTATAAAAATTAACAATTTTAGTTTACAAATACTTTAAAAAAAATAATGTCCTTGATTTCTTTAATTATTTTAAAATTGTATATGAGTGTTAGCATTTGTGTTTGAGAGAAAGAGAGATATAGATATAAGATTATTAAAAATTACTATGTAGTTAATATGGTGTTCAAATATAAAGTAAACTTAAAGTATGGAGAACTTCTTTTCCAAGCATAACTTGCAAATGTATGTACAAATTTTCTGCAAACATGCCGCATTACAAATATTTTTTTTGTAAATTCACACTTAAATAAACAACTGTATATGTTATTATATTTTGCATTAAAATATACATAACATTTTGCATTATTTTGCATTATAATATAACATTAACTTTTAATATAACATTAACATTTAATATAACATTAACATTTAATGTAGCATTAACATTAATATAAAATTAACATTAATTTAACATTTTAAACTAACTCAAACTTCTTTAATTCTATCAAAGGAAGTTTTGAATAAAAGGATTTTTCTAAATATTGTTTTTAATAGATTTTATAAAATACATAAATGCAAATGTTCAATAAATATTGCTTTTAATAAAACGAAAAGCTATTTTATGCATCTGAAAGAACTAAGCAGAAAAAAAAGAAATAATTTTAAATAAAATGACTTAACAAAGACACATCAAATTTAATCGAGAGACATCACAGACACATCAAACTTAATTAACATTGAGAGCTTAACCATTTTAAGCAAATTCCAACTTCTGTAATTCCATCAAATTAATTTTTTTAAACAAAAGATTTTTTAAATATTGTTTTGAATAAATTTTATAAAGTACATTAATGCAAATGTTCAATAAATATTGCTTTTAATAAAACGAAAAGTTATTCTCTGCATCTGAAAGAACCAAGCAGAAAAAAAAGAACAAATTTTAAATAAAATGAGTTAACAAAGACACGTCAAACTTAATCTTTCAGGGAGAAAACTCAAAAGCAATTAATTAAGATAAAAAAAAACGAAATTTGTAAATAAAGCGCAAAGCGTTAAATTGCCCGCAAACTATTTGTGAATATCAAACAAAAGGAACGAATTAAATGAAGCAACGTTCTTTACCCTATTAGCTCGCTTATTTACACAGGGCAGCTAAAAGCAGAAAAGCAACTTTTACAGAAAAGGAGCATTGTACTCAACAGTGAAGTTGATTTTTTAACTAGTACATTAATAGGAGGGAAAAAAAATTAGCTTTTTTGAAAGTTGGTTAAAGTATTAAATTTTCCCAATTTGTAATGAGTTTCTAAAAGTTTTTAGAATTTTTGAGCACTTTAAAATTAACATAAATTTTTTAAATATCCATATACTGTTCATAGTACTCCATTCTTACAAAAAGACATTGCCTCCAATTATTATTATTATTATTTATATGAAGACATTATTTTAAAAAAAATATTGTGAACTAGATATAAATGTAAATAACAGTCCAATGAAATAATGAAGAAAGGAAGTAATGGCCTACTTGTGAGGCAGAAAATTTATATTTGGCTTGCTTTTTTTGTTTTCAACTAGCCTATTGGTATAATTTTTTTTATCTCAAAACTACTAAATTCTAGTCATATTAATTTGATATAGTAGTAATGTTTCAATTGACATAGATTTCCAAATATTTATAAAAATATGATATATTTAGTTATTTTATATATATTTTTTTCCTGTTCAATCAGAATTAATCAAAGTACATAAATCCATTAATGCATTTAAGCAATTTTATTTCAGAAACAATTCATTTATATTTTGATTATTTTGAAGTGTATATCTCGTTCTTTATAAAATTAAACAAAAAAATCAGAATAAAATGGAATACTTGTACCTAAACAAATTAAAAGATAACTATTCAATTGCACTTAATCAAAGTACATAAATTCACTAATGTATGTAAGCAATTTTATTTCAGGGGCAATTCATTTTATTTTTTTATTTTTTTTATGTGTAAATCTTGTCCCTTACAAAGCTGAAGAAAAATAAACAAAAAATCAGAATAAAATGGAATACACCCTAAACAAATTAAATGAAGAAACATACTCAAATGATTAAAAAACGTCTACATTTTAAAATCTCAAAATAATTATCACAAATATGAAATTTGAACTATATATTTATTTTTCTTAATGAATCCATTTTTTTTCTTTTCTATTAACAAACTATCGAGATTAAATTGTCATTTTATTTATGGTGGCTTAAGCTTTTATCATATTTCGCTTTTAACTCTGCGAATATTATTTCGCCAAATACGAGAATTTCCTTACACAAATTTTTCCTTTGATTTTCTCTAACAACAGTGTTATATTTAAGTATCAATATGAAGTTGCCGATAAGAAATCCAATGTGAAATTTGGCTGAACATAAATTCCACGTCAATTAAAATTCAGTAAAACAAAATGGAAAAAATTATAATACTATCCCTGAACAAGTATCTAAATTAAGATACCACTTCAATAGCATTAAATACTCATTTACAGGGCGTGTCTATGATTCTATGGCAAACAATCAAGTTATTAGTGTCATTGTTAAATAAAGGGACCGTAATAAAATTGAAGAAAGTAACATATTGTATTCATTTATACATCCACATGTTTGCTTATCAATAGATTTCCATACATTCATGCTAAACTTGTTTCATTTATAAACATAATGTATTTCAATAATAATTTAAATGAAAGATTTAATTGTCCCCATAAATCTATTAAACCCTTTAATATAAAAGGTATAAATTATTCGAATAAGGAATTTCTTATTCGAATTATTAATTTGTTAGTATTATATTAGTGTTATATTAGTATAATATTTAATTGTTAGTATTATATTAGTGTTATATTAGTATAATATTTAATTGTTAATATTATATTAGTATAATATTTGTTGTTATTATATTTAGTTCATCCGAATTAATAATTTGTTATGAAATAATTTTTATATCAATTTAATAATTAAATAATTTGTATATTATCTAACATTTTGTTTTCTTTATTATAATTCGTTATTTTTATCAAATTTATTATTGTATTATAATTTTTAGATATAAGTGTTGACTATTTATTCCATAAACATTCAATCATAAAATTTTTAGATAAAAAAAATTATGGCTAAATTATGTATTGTGTATCAATGAAAAGTTCTTTTAAAGTAAATTTAACATGAAGTTTCAGTACATATTATTATCATAATATAATGTTAATGACTGTTGATTTTGAATGCCAAGTATTTTGCTTTAAGTCCTCGAGATCCGATGGAAGGACTTACCAATTAACTGATTTATCATACCCATTCCTAGCATAGACATGGAGAAATTCGGTTTAGGTTTACTTTATCGGGTTTCGAAGTTGGTTCTTCTAATTTAAAAAGTAAACGCACTAGTTAAGCAAACAAAATCTATCAAAACTAAGTTTCAGTAAACAAAATCTATCAAAACTAAGTTTCAGTAAACAAAATCTATCAAAACTAAGTTTCAGCAAACAAAAGCAAACCTCTTTGTAAAAAGAGCATTATTCTTTAGTAGCAGCATGAATGTATTTTTTTCGCTTTAAATAGATTTAAAAACACAAGTGAAAAACCAACTGTTTTATAATTCGCCTTTTAACGTTTGATGTTATGTAAAACACAGTTAGAAGTTTTAGTCAAACAAACAAATTTTAGTTGTTTTAACGTTCTTACATTTTCTGTGAATTTATAAAAATGCTGCATCAAGAAATTTTTATCAATTTAGGGCATTGAAGATCAAACATATAAAAGAAAAATTTTTAAAATTTTATTTGATATATTTAATCTATATATATATATTGCCTATAATTTCTTTATTTTAGGCTTCAAAAACACTAAATTTTTTTTTTAATGCAAGCTCTATTTTTTATACAAAATATACGCAAATAAAAATATAAAGAAGTGCATTTTCTTGGTGTAGATAAAAATATTTCTTTTTCATTAATGCTTACTCAATTTTTAAATAAAATATCTTTGGAATATTTTTGCGTACTAGTTATTCCATTCATAAACAGCCCTCCCTTCCCCTTTCTCCAATGAGTTTATCGTAATAGTTATTTATTATCATTTACACAACTTCAGAAACAAAGTTAGAGAAATGCAATGCGAAACAGACTATAATTATTGCCATCGAATCAAACTGGTAATATATATGCGCCAAACAAGAAATGGCCGAGTGTCTAGCTCTCTGGCGCTCGGTGCCACAGGTTTCGGATTCCAGTCCTGGCGGTGCCATGGATGTTTGTTAGTGGTTCGGAATCCACTTTAAGCCGTAGTTCCCGGTCTCCTATGAGTGTAAGAGCGACACGGAGCAGAAGTCAGACCTCTACCTATGGGTGCTCCATCAGAACAGAAGCTTCACCCATCTTCCTTCCTTCCATGAGGGATACTACAGCAACCAACCAACCATTGTCAATAATAACAAGGTCGGATGCAAAGTATTATTTTTAATAAAGTGAACATATAAATTTTCTATCATTTTTAATTTTATTCTCACTTAACAAACAAGTTCAATCTGATTTTAAATTTCAATTGATCTTGTGAATGCAGAAGTTTTTTTTTTAATTCCTAAAAAAATGTTAAAAGGGAATTATATTCTAAAAATATATTAAACTATATTTACTGCACATGTGCCCATACGCGTCACGTGTGAATATACATTGCCATAAAAAAACTTTTTTGTGTATTCTATTCTCCCTAAAATTTGGTATTTCTATTTAGACTGTAAAACGGAATAAAGTATTGAAGTTATTATAAAAATTGATGATGAAAAGTAGTTGATTTCAATTGAATTTGTGTATGCAGAATTTCTACTTTTTATTCCTAAAAAATGCTAAAAGATATTTATATTCTAAGTATATGTTGAATTATATTTACTATAAATATACCCACCCATGTCACGTGCACCCATGTGACTTACATTGCCACAATAAATGTTTTGTAAATTCATCACTTCTAAAATTTTTGCATTTCTATTTAACTGTAAAACAAAATAAAGTATTGAAGTTATTACTAAAATTATTGGTGAAAAGTGGTTAATTTCAATATCTTGTGTATGCAGACATTCTATCCTTTTTTAATTCCTAAAAATATGCTAAAAGAGAATTATATTCTAAAAATATGATGAATTGCATTTACTGTATTTGTGTCCATCACCGTCACGCGTGAGTATACATTGACATAAAAAATGTTTCGTATATTCTATCTCCATTAAAATTTGGTTTTTCTATTTAGACTGAAAAACGGAATAAAAAATTGAAGTTATTATGAAAATCAATGATGGACAGAGATTGATTTCAATTGATTTTGTGTATGTAGACAGTCTTTCTTTTTTTATTCCTAAAAAATGTTAAAAGAGAATTATATTCTAAAAATAGGTTGAACTATATTCTAAACATAAAAAATGTTTCTGCACATGTGCCCATACGGTTTTTCTATTTAGACTGAAAAACGTGTGAATATACAAAATCCTGTATTCTATCATCCTTTCTTTTAAAAAAAATTTAAAAAAATTATTTGAACTATTTACACTGTTAATAGAAATTTATTCTATCATCCCTAAAATTTGGTATTTCTATTTACACTGTTAATAGAAATTTCACACCGAAATAAAGTACACCGAATAAAGTACACCGTTTACACCGAAATAAAGTATTGAAGTTATTATGAAAATTAATCATGTAAAGTAATTTATTTCAATTGAACTTGTGTGAGCAAAACTTCTTTTTTTTTATTACTAAAAATGTTAAAAAGAAAATTATATTCTAAACACCTGCTGAGAGGTATTTACTCTATATGTATCCATCCACGTTACGTGTGACTATACATTGCCATAAAACATTTTTTGTATATTCTATAACCCCCCTCCCACCCTCTCAAAAAATATTGGTATTTCTATTTAGACTGTAAAACAAAATAAAGTATTGAAGTTATTATGAAAAATAATGATGAAAAGTGGTTGATTTTAATTGAACTTATGTATGCAGACGTTATTTCCTGTTTTATTAGTAATGTTAAAAGAGAATTTTATTCTAAAAATACGTTGTTGTATTTACAGTATATGCGCCCATCCGCATCACGCGGGACTATACATTGCCATAAAAAATGTTTTGTATACTAAATCTCCCCTAAAATGTCATATTTCTATTTGGACAGTTGAAGTATTGAAGTTATTATGAAAATTATTGATGAAAAGTGATTCAACAAAATATGTCCTATTTTACGAATTTTACCTTTAAATGGGATCCAAATGTAAAGTCACTAGCTTCAACTGATTTAATGGTCAACAAGATATTTACCGGGGCGCACATACACCACTGTTCCTCTGAGGGGCGTGAGTGTGCATGGCATTTGGGGTCTTCCAGTTGATTTCTCGGAGAGGAGACTGATTTCCCGGGGAGAACGTGCCCCGCGTTCGAAATTCGAACATGTCGAGGGGGCCAGGCAGATGTCTGGGACGCTGCAGCTTCCCACGAGTTGTCTCCTCGGGGCGCATCCCGAGTTTTCGTTTGCTCGCTAATAACGTCTCAACTCTTTTCGCAGTCTTATGAAATTAGATTGCGCCCCAGGAAAATCAGCCGCGTGACGGGCTCCGAAGGAATTCGATTTGCGATGCAATCTGTTCAGCGGGGAGGACGGTGCCATCCGGTCCGGAATGTGTCTCGTTGTTTTGGACAGATCAAACGTTTTAATTGGCGAATGGATGAGGAAATATCCTCGGGTTCAGATGCGAAAATTTTGAGGACGGGAATAAATTAGGGCTGTCCATCTATTCTAATAAGTGTCCGGTTTGCGGATTTGATGATGAAAAAATGGTGATTTTTTTGTAAATCAAGGAAATTCAGATTGATATGAGGTTCTAATATAAATTAATTCTAATTGAAAATATTCTTTATTTAAATTTATTATTAATCAAAATATTTTTTTTATGTGATTTCTTTTATTTGACATGAAAAGGCTAAACAAATTATATTTGACTTGAAAATGCTAAAAATTATTTTTGACTTGATACAACTGATATAATAATGATTATAATGATATACAACTTGGACTTTTACAAATGATAGGAATAAATTATAGCTGTCTATCTATTCTAATAAGTGTCCGACTTGCGGATTTTCTGATGAAAAAATGTTTTTTTTTTGTAAATCACGGAAACTCTGATTGATATGATATTCTAATAAACTTCATTCCTTTACAAATTTTCTTTTTTTTAGTATAATTATTTTATTTTATTTTTAGCCCTTTTTTATTGTGTCCCACTGGTAACAATGCAACTAGCATGCAGAATTTGTTGATGGCTGTATGCAACTAGCTGATGGCTGCATCTGTTTTTACTAATTTCATACATGATAGTGGATGGTGATTGATGCATAGACATTGCATAAGATATAAATAAAAGAAAAAGATTATGAATTGCATGGTTTATAAAACTATAAATATTTCAATGAACAAGAATTATGCATGATTTTTGCATCAACAGTCAAGTTAGTTTACAATGAATTCTATACGAATGTAGTCTGAAGTAGAAGAAATTAGATGTCTACTTTTCGGAAAAAATATTGCCTCTTATAAACAGAGAACAAAAAAAAATTACTTATATTAATTCTCTTTAACGTTTATTCTTCGTTTTTAGAAATGTGAAGTAATAAATGTTAAAAAGGAATAACTATTTGCTTTATTCTCTACTTAAGCGTATATTTCTTAAAGCCTATACTTTGCTTTTGTTTACTATTACTAACTGATAATAGTAAATGTTTCTAAAAAGCTAAATGAAAGCTAAAAGCTTCTGAAGCTAAATGTTTCTACTTTCTTAGAAATCTTAAATCTTAAATGTTAAAAAGGAATAACTATTTGCCTTAAAGCTTATATTTCTTAAATTCTATACTTTTCTTTTATTTACTAATGACAACTGGCATAGTTGGTAATAGCAAAGAAAAACAAGGAATTTAAATTAGCATATTCTGCTTATTTTAAAATCTATATAATTAAATAAAAAAATTTTATAAAATACCTATTAAATATGAATCAATTTAGTCTTTAAATATAATTGACATATCATATATATGAAAAAATCATTGAAGACAAAATGTTTTCCAAAAATACTGATTTTAATTATGTTATGAAGGTAAAATAATTATCTTTCGTATAAAAAAACAAAATCAGTTCATATGAAAATACATATTTTAAAGAAATATCTCAATAAGAGAATTAATAATTAAGAGAGCAATATTAATTAATAAGAGAATTTCCCCCCCCCCAATGCATCTTTATTATGTGTTAACCAAGTAAATTAATAATATTCTACCTACAAAAACAAAAATCCACTTTCATATGAGTATAATGAAAGTTAAAATGTCAACAACGAGTATAAAAAGTTAAATTTAAAAATAAATAAAATCACGTAAAAAGAATATTTGGATTTATAATAAATTTGAATAAAAAATATTTTTTAGCATCTTCAAATCAAATATCATCTGTAAAAGTCAAAGTTGTATGTTATTATCATTATATATCATTATTATCATTATTATATCAGTTGTATCAAGTCAAATATCATTCAAGTCAAAAATATTTTTTTAGTATTTTTAAGTCAAATAAAGAAAATCACGTAAAAAAAAAATATTTGTATTATTAATAAATTTAAATAAAGAATATATTTCATCCTCTTCAAGTCAATGTAATTAAGTTATTTCAACTAATACTATATATATTTCATTACAAAATATAATTTTTGAGAAAAATTTATCAAAAAAAATTAAGTCACATATTGATATGACTTATTCATCCCACATGAATTATCCTAGTCATAAACTATAATCTCATAAATAAATTCTACTTAATTGTAATGGTATCACATGAGAAATAATTGAGAAATAAATATTAGCTTTCCTCTGTGCATACCACGCAACCTTACGCAGTTACGTGACTTTCTTTAAGCAAACTTGTCAAAGCTAAAAGACATTAATCTACAAAACATTATGCTCATAAATTACTATGCACACATACCACAATAACACTTATTCTACGAGCATTATTTGCAACAACAAAAACTATCTGCCATTCTATCATAGATTCGTTCTGCCTAGCATTTAAAAAAAAGTCTAAAAATAATCTGTCATACGAATATTCCCCCATACACACACAGAGAGAACTCTCCGGATAACGACATTAAAAGCCACCCGCAGACCTCAATGACATTCCAACTGATAAATCATGCAAGTACCCAAACAATGTTTCTTTCCCAGGGAGCAATCACGAAAACAAATTTCTGTGACATGTCCACCGCACGACTCTTCGGGGCACGTCTTGTGCACGCAAGAAAGAACTCCGGGGCGTACTCCATCGATCCTCCCCGAGTTCCAAAGTGAATTATTGGGGCGCATGAGAATTCGCCGACCCTACATATTTCCAGTAATAGCTGTGGGGATCTCCTTTCAAGGGAGAAAGGCGTGGTCTGCAAACAGTTGGAAGGGACTTCGCAGGGATTGAATGGAGAGATCCATAGATGCCTTCCTCATTATCTGATTAAGGATATGCCATGTGGCTAACTAGTATACATCTACAATAAAACACATGCAACTTTACATATACTACATATTATATTAATGAAAATTATTAACGATTCTCTCAATTGCTATTACCTAATTCACTTTGAATATTACATATCTCATGTTTGCAAAACGTAAAGCAACTATCTTTGCGATATGATATACACAATAAAGACTTTTTTCCTTTTATTAGTTATCTACTGTAACTGTAACTTTTCTAATGTAAATAAATTGCGATTTTTTTATAGATCATAATTTTCTCATACTTTACATATACTACTTTACATGAAAATTAGTAATGATTTTCTCATTTGATATTACCCAATTCACTTTGAACATTGCATATCTAATGTTTACAAAATATAAAGCAACTATCTTTGCTGTCTGGTATACACCATAAAGACGTTTTTCCTTTTAGTGTAACTTTCTAATGTAAACGAATTGCAATTTTTTATAGACCAACATTTTCTCATATTTTACTACATTACATAAAAATTAGTAATGATTTTCTCAATTGCTATTACCTAATTCACTTTGAATATATCATATTTAATATTTGCAAAATGAAAAGTAACTATCTTTGCGATATGATATACACAAAAAAAAATATTTTTTTCTTTTATTAGTTATCTACTGTAACTTTTCTAATGTAAACCAATTGTGATTTTAGGGGATATATACAGGGGATATATATTTTTTATAGGGGAACATTTTCTCATACTTTATATACATTACTTTACATGAAAATTAGTAATGATTTTCTCAATTGCTATTACCTAATTCATTTTGAATGTTACATACCTAACGTTTGCAAAATGTAAAGCAACCTTTACGATTTGATATACACAACAAAAGTTTATTTTTCCTTTTATGTTGGTCTACTGCAACTTCAATAGGAAAGTTGCTACGAATTGCAATTTTTTAAACGAAAAACGAATTGCAATTTTTTATAGGCCAACATTTTCTCCTACTTTAGATACAATACTTAATACGAGAATTAGTAATAGTTTTCTCAATTGCTATTACCTAATTCACATTGAACATTGCATATCTGATGTTTGAAAAATGTAAAGTAACCATCTTTATGCTCTGATGTATACAATAAAGGTTTTTTCCTTTTATTTTAGTCGCAATTTTTCAAATGTAAACGAATTGTGATTTTTATAGGCCAGCATTTTCTCAAGGCGACATTCATTTATTACCATTGATATAAGAAATTGGGTATCGATATATACTTAAGCCAATTTTAATTTGGCGACAAGCTTTTAGCATATCTTTCCGATAGGATATATCCTACATGATGGAAATTTGTTAGTTTAGTGTCAAAGGTTTTAATATTTGAACAATTGAATTCAGAAATGCAAAGCTGCAATCTGTGCGATATACAGAATAAAGTTTTTTTCCTTTTATGTTAGTCTTCTTTAACTTTTCTAATGTAAATGAATTGCAATTTTTTTATAAGCTTGCATTTCTTAGGGTGACATTCATTTATTAACATTGATATAAGAAATTGGGTATTGGTACATGCTTAAACCAATCTGAACATGACGACGAGCCTTAAGCATATATTTGTGGTAGAATATATATTACGTAATGAAAATTCGTCAATTTAGTTACAAAAGTTTTAATATTTGAACAATTAAATTCAGAAACGATCTTGAATGTTATCATTAACATGCCTCAATGCCCCATTAAATTAGATAGATTTCTCTTGTAATTTTCATCTATATTAAATTTTTACTCAGGGCGATTTTCATTTATTAGCATTGATTAAAAAAATGGGTATTGATATACATTTAAGCCAACTGGGACTTGGCGACAAACCTAGTATAGCAAACCTTTAGCATATTTTACATGTAGAATATATCCTACATGATGAAAATTCGCCAATTTAGTTTGAAAGATTTTAATATTTGAACAATTGAATTCTGAAAAGATCTTGAATCTTATCATTAGCATGTCTCACTGGCCTATTAGATTAGACAGATCTCTATTGTAATTTACGTTTAAATTAAATGAGAACAAAAATATAATTTGATACAATATAAAACATATATTTTTAATAAAAATTTACAAGTGCATTTTGAAATTAAAAAAGTGTTTAATATTGAAAAACTTGCATTTTCATACCTCCCTTTAGGTATTCATTTTGCCAGGTCAAGTAAAATACCCTTAAAGAATTGTTAGTAGAAAATTAGTAAGTAAAGAACATCACTTCGCACCTGTACAATTTAAGAATTTCGATAACAAAATCAATTATTAGCAATTAATTAGAGGCAAGCAGAGAATTTTCCACAATATATTTCTTACTAATAAGTGTATAATCTTTAAAAATGAAAAGTATTATCTGCAATCAATATGGGGTATTAAGACAATCAAAACATCTAGAACTTACAACAGACCCTGTACATCGACATTTTTATCTTAATAAGGATAGTCACAAGGCCACACAGATCAGATCAGATTGTGAAGATGCTTTAAGATGTTTATGCAAAATTATATGCTAATATGTTATAGCAAAATTGTTTAGTCAGAAGATATTTTGGAACTTTTATGCGCGAAAACAAGGATTAACGAAGATCATGTTTTGATGAATATTTATATCACATATTTGAGGAAGTTATAGAAGCTTTAACTATTGTGTAGAATTGCATTTCTTGTGCACACAAGTTATAAATTTGGCCCGAGCTCAAGAGACATTTTAATACCTCATATTATTTACAACAAACTTGTTACTAAATTTCGCTTCCTTTTTTCATTTTAAATTCATTATTTATATATCTGTGCATATTAGTCTATATCTGTATTTACTTAGCATTTAGTTACTAAAAAAATAAGTTCATTTAGTTAAAACTAGAGGGATATTTTTTTTCCTGCTCTAATAATTCGTTTTACCCTTGATTCACTAAATGATTTAGGTGCAATTGATAAAAGATTTATTCTTCATACATGTTTCATACATTTGTATCATTATTTAACATAATATGCGAATATTATTAATGATTATCACAGTTCACAACTAATGTAGTGAGTGAGTTTACAGTTCACAACTGTTATTTCTTATCCCACTTGGGAGACAGCAACATCTAGACGTCCAAGAACCAATGTGGTCTGATGGAAGGAGAGAAAGGGGGACAGCTTCAGTTGTAATGGAACATCAGTAGGTAGATGTCTGACTTGGCTCGGGGACGTTGACTTTTGACGGAGTAGGGTTGTTAGTCCTATGCCGAACAATCATATTAGACCAGGACATACGGCTTAAAGGGGATTCCGAACCATTACAAACATCCATGCCACTGCCATAATTCGAACTGAAACGTATGGCACCGAGCTCCAGAGCGCTAGTTACTTGGCGGGGCACCGAGCGCCCAGTTCTTAACTAATTCAGTTCATTTACTTATTAACATTACCATTAAAAGCAGAATATTACCATTAAAAGCAGTTTATTTACTTATTAATATTACCATTAAAAGCAGTTTATTTACTTATTAATATTACCATTAAAAGCATTGCATAAAATGCATACAATATTAAAACTTAAAAATATTCCTCAAAATATTATATAAAGTTAGTTATTAAATTTTCACGGTTGCAAATTGATTAAACATTAAATATCAAAATGCATTCCTAACTATAATGCTAATCACAGAAAACACTATTTATCACTTTGTAGAAACCAACAATATTCAATAAGCATAAATCGTAAAATTACTTACAAATATCAAATCCTTTTCCTTGAATAATAACTTACATCCTGAACCAAACAATCCATCATCTAGAAAACAAAATTAAGGAAAGGCAATTGGATCTTGACTCCATGTCCCCTTCTCTTCGACCCTCCACCCCTTTTACACCCTCTTACTAACTCCTCGGAACATTTAGAATGATCTTCAACGTTCCACGATCTTCTCATCTTCCCTCCCTCCGGTATCGAATCTTTTGCCGAAAGCCCTGAATTCCAGCGTAATTTAACGCGTTTCCCAAAAATAACCCTTTATCCCTTCAAATCAATACCAATCGCCACTCGTTTCATTACACCCCCCACCCCCCTGGTGCACCCCTCCTTCCAGCAAACGATCGATTTTCGCTTGAGTCCAGGAACACCCCAATTTCGGCAGTGTGGGTTTTTGCCCGCTGCTAAGTAATCCATCAGGCCTGGTTCTTGACTGTAATGGAGAACAGGTAGTTGGGGTGAACTCAGGTATGGCAGTCACGAACCTCCGCTCTTTGTCTGATCAATCTACTGGTGGGTGGAGACCCGTGGTCTAGAAATTAATTCATTAATTACAGTTAAATCTGTAAGCAAAGCTTGCATTCGAAACACAAGTAAGAGTCGTCCTACTAAAAGTCAATTCTGAAACAGTAAGTCATAATCACTTTAAGTTATTTCAATATAAAACCTAAAAATTAAATGAGTTCCCAAAAATAAATTCAATTTTGTGTCCTAAGATATTTCACATTTATTATCTTAATCTAAAGATATTTTAATATTTTATTTAAGTAAGAATTTATCTCTGATGTATACATGAAAATGTTCTTTTCCATAACATAATAGGGACCTCTTTTTGCACCTCTTGGTAGCTGTATTGTCGACATTAGATATTCTGTTATAATCTCTACTGAGTCTACTTATTTGCAAAGCTTTGCCTTTAGTGAACACCATAACTAGAAATAAAATCTTCAACTCTCGTACAACTTGCATTTAAACCAGCACATGCTGCTGGCCTATGAGCTAAAGGAATATGTATTTATAAAATCTTAAATTTGATACAAAAATTCTGTAACTGTCACTTTGAGAATTTTCATTTCTGGAAACAGTAATTACTATCAATCGAATGAAAGTTTCCATCAAGGTTAAAATCATATTATGAATGTTAGTGATTTAACTACATATCTAGATATATGTGTTTTTTAATTTATTTATACATAGAGTAATTATTAAAAAAAATTCTCGATATATAGTTCCTAGCTATCATACCATTCACGGAAACTGAATGAAATTCTGATTTAAGGTATTTTGAGATACATTCTGATGAATCGTGTGAAAACCAACAGCTAAATTCTAACAGTTATTGCAGTTACAATTATACGAATTCAAAAATTTCAAATGCCAGTATCTAATTTTTATTATAATGAAATCTTCATAGTGAAAAACCATAAAGAGTGTAGGAACGGTACCTGCAGCATATTCGCCGGTCCTAGACAGACTAAGAAGAAAAGTGAAAGCAACCGTCAAGACAGAAAGCAAAATATTTTTATGCCTTTCACTAATTTTCCACATGCCCTCCTTTACACACGATAACAATTTATATGCGACAAATTGTGCATAGCACTGAAGCACGTACTATGGTAAAAGAAATCTGTTAAACCAGACGCCTGATGGTACCTTTCAAATGAGATGCAGTTTGCGGATTTAAATCATACAATTCAGACCTCAGGTATTCCTACGGGGAAATGCCCCGTCTGACGCAAGATGGTACTTTCCCATTTGTGAGGTCTTCTGTCAAACCTTTCTTAACACAATAGTTTGGTAAGAGAATTATCTCCCGTCATTTATAATTTCCGTGGCCAACAATGCCAACGAGGATGGATTTAGGGTTGTGGGAATGCATGGAATCTAAATTGTATGCATCTAATTCACAAACTGCATCTGATTGAAAAGATGCCATCAGACATCAGATTTAACAGATTCCTCTTGGCATGGTGCTTCAGTACTGTACACCATCTGCCGCATGCAAAAGCGTTACAGTGTGTGAAGGAGGTCACATGGAAAAATATGAAGAAATATATAAAGTGTTTTTCTCCTCTGTAATTATTGGCTGTTTTCACTTTTCTTCTTAGTCTGTCTAATCTGTCCGTCTGCAGGTTTATGTATAGTTTTTATAGATACATATGTATATGGTAGTAAAATTTGTAATAATATTAATTTCACAAGACAGAAAAAATATTACTAGTATTGATAGATAAGAACTAGATTTTAGAGTATTTTTAATTTATGTATACATAACATAGAAGAAATATATCTTTCGATAATTGCATGAATGACATTGAGGATTTTACAAAAAAGAAATATAAAAGTTCTTAATTATCATTCGAGATATTTTGCATCATAGTTGATCCAGTTTAAAGATAATTTTGACGTGTTAATTACATTTTGAGTGCTTATAAATCTTTATATTTTATTAAAAATTACGTATGAAGGGATATATTCTAATTATTTAATATATAATGTAATCCCAATATGACAAAAAACATAACTTCCTCAAAATTTGTTAAGGAAAATATTTTTTATAATATATTTCAATACTTGCAAATTTTGTAATGAGATGGAATCCAAGTTACGTATATAAGCCGTACCGTAAATAATTAATTGTAGTTAAATGTTTTACAAAACGTTTTACTTAAAACGAGTATATCAAGTCTCCCTACCACATAAACCTTAGTGATGTTTAAAATTGTAAAGCTCTTTAAAATATTTAGAATTTATTCATTCATTAAATTTGCTTTTTTAAGTTTAATTATGTAAAAATATATAAAATACAATAAAATTGTATTTTATTTAAAAACCAAGTTACTTTTTCTTTTTCTTTATTTTATAAATACAATTTTTATTTAAGTGATTAAACTTTCTTAACGTACTGAATGAATTTGAAATTCTTCTCGAAAAGAAATAAAAAGCTATTATGCAACAATATTTACACTTCTTTATCCTAGATTGCCTTTTTTTTTTATTATTATTTGTTGATTGAGGTACTTTTTTCCTCAAATGTGATCGAAAGAGGATCAAAGATTGGACATCTTCAAAATAGAGAAACCCATTACAACTATTGATTATAGTAAAATAAAACAAATTGATGTTTTATATATTACAGGTTATAATATACGCAATATTAAACGTTTTATAGGTATCATATAATTTACTCCTCAATATTTGAAATAAATTTTAACGTTTTTCCATCTGCCGGGACTGAATTTTGCTGCTTGAGAGAAAAGCTTTTTTTTTTTTTATTATTCCAAGCATTTCTTTTCTGAAAAACTTAACATCACCTGTGAATTTTATCTGTTGCTAAGCAACTAAGTTTAATAACAAATAGATTTAAAGACTGGATAAAATATTGAAAAGTCCTTAAATGTGTTTATTCTGTTTTGTGAAAACTCCTTAATGTAAAAAAATCCTTATGGGGGTGACAGTAAATCTACCTCCATGTGATGTACCTTGGTAAAGTCCTAGGCTCTTAAAAGATCTAGTACTATGAGCATGCAAGAACGTTCCAAGAGTGATCACATTCGTGAGTCTTCGTGTAGGCTGAGTATCTTACAATGGATATCCCAATCGATGTCCTCTTACTGCCTCAATCTAAGTAAGTTGAGATTCAACATTCCCTTGCCAGCTACGATGTCTGTTTTTGCAATCATGGAGGCAAATCTGTCTCATGAGACCCTGGACTTATTTAAATTCTCGGGATACTCTCTATATCTCCTACCTAAATCTAGACAAGTTGCTAGTGAGACTCTTGTCGGTGTCAGGGATGACTTCACTGCGACATTAAGATCATTAAGGAAATGGGAAACACCCAAGATTTTCTTGCCATTGGAAATAAAAAAAAAGCTTCTTGACTTTTTAAAGACTCCTCCATTTCATATAAGAAGCTCCTCAAATCAATATCAAAATTTTCATTAATCAAATTTATTCTTTTAACAGTAGTCCACAATTTTCGATCTCTTAGTGCATCTAAGTGAACTTTATTATATTTTAGTACATTATAGTTTTAATTCTAAAATAAATAAAAATTATACCTTGCATTTGATTATTAAAAAGAATTTACTAGTATAAGTATAGATACTCGTATCTATTGTCTCGAATAAAATATGCATGTCTACAGGAAATTTGTTATATATATATATATATATATATATATATATATATATATATGTGTGTGTGTGTGTGTGTGTGTGTGGTCACAAAAGTCAGAATACGACTATTCAGTTAGTGAGTTTTAAGAAATCATAAACATTTTAAAGTAATTAAATTTATGTAACATGTATGTAATGAAAGTCCAAGAATATTTTATAAAAGTAAGAGTAAAACTAAATTTTCTCCAGAATAAAATTAAAAATACTGTTAAACGGACATCACAAAATTATACAAATAAGAGATACTTTTATAGAACGTCCTATTGTTTCACTATTATTTAAGGGCGAACGAAAACATAGTGCACTATTGAAAAGGTAATCTTAAATATACATTAAGCCATTTCTGCTGTTGCTTTTTCTGATAAAAGGGGTCACAGACAAGGAATCATTGATTGACGTTCAGAATTTGATAATCAAGGTAAGGAAAAATAAATATATTAAGATGAAATTGCAATAACTGTTTGGAAAAGTTGATCTATTGTCCAAACTATGATAAGAAATTACAACACAACTGGCCATATTTTTAACAAACTTCTTAGTGGATAGCCAAAGATTTTAGATGATCGAGTAATGATACAGAAGTTATGATAAATCCTAAATTTTGTCCACTACTCCATTAGCAGAATATGTTGCGGGAATAACTAGTAAGATGCTGCAATTTCATCCGTAAGTATTTTAAATTCTTGGAAAACTATCCTTTTTATTAATGTATAATGTTTTCAGTGGTAATGGACGGGGCAAAATTTGTTGGCTGGAAAATGACGAATTGAAACCCTGTAAATGTCATTCCTATAAAGAATTTTGGTAGAGGAGGCGTCATTTGGGGGTCAATACTGGCTTGGGAAAAATAATTGAAGTTACGATGGAATAATCTTCAATGTGTTGTTATTTCTTATCCCCCTTGGTCGACAACAACATCTTGACCAAGTCCATGAACCCATGTGTCTTAAACCGATGAGTCCTGATAAAGGGTAAAAAATGTAGCTTCTTTTTGTCCTTGACCTTGTGGCGCAAAGACATAGAGCACCCAAAGGAAGAAACTGGGTACTATTTTAGTATTGGTACTAGTACTACCATTTTAGTCGCCTTTTACGACATGCATGGGCTATTATAACCCGGACACACACGGGAACATTTTCATTGTAATCTCTTACATCGACAGTATTGATAGTACAATGTATCGTTTCGACTACTTAGAAATAATGAGCAGGTATCTGTTGACCATTCACAACTTGGAAGCCATTGGGTCTTTCAGCATGACGATCCAAAACGCCCAGTGTGAAAGAATGGCTTCTTTACAAAGTACATGCATATCTCCATACCCTTCCTCATTCAACAGATTGAATCCTTTCGAGCCTGAATTGCATTCATATCTGGAGATTACAGAAATATGTATGAGATTAACTTTAAAGATTCCTTTAAAATGCATTGTTGCAAGGGGGGGTTTGAATTAAACGTACCATAATTACCATAACCATACCATATTATATCAGATACCATATAAAATCTTATTGTTTCAATTCCGAGGAGATTACAAGCAGTCAGTGATTAACAAGGCCAAGCTACAAGATATTAAATTATTTTCAATCACATAAGTTATGTTAGTTTTACTATATAATTTTATGTTATGTAAATTTAATTCAATGAATTATTATTCATAAATTTCAAATATTCCTATTTTTACATAAATGCAATTTCTATTTTAATATAAAAAAACATTGCAGATTTTACAATTTTTATAATAACATAAAAATGCCATTTTTAGAATGTATGCTGACTTTTGTGATTAATAAAAATATGTTGTATGCTGTTTATATTACGTATAAACAGCATACAACATATTTTGCTATCATATTTCGTAATCATATTTTGTATATATCATATATTATATATATCATATATATTGTATATATTTTGCTATCATATTTCATAATCATATTTCGTTCAACATATTTTGTAATCATATTTCCATTTTTACATTATATTTAATTGAAGAACTGAAACTGAAGAAATTTAAATTATATTGGCATGGTAAATTTCGCAATGGCAATATATTAAAATCATAAATATTATGACGATCATGTGGTTATAAAAACAATTCAATTTTTCTAATATTGCAAAAAAAAACCCGCTTTTTGGACATCACAAAAAGATCATTAAAATCTAAATTTTGAGGATAAAGAATTCTTGAGAAAACGAAACGAACGATTCAAACGAAAAATAGTATACAAAAAATTATATCCTATTTAACATTTATTCATTAACAAAAAGCCTTTCTCTTGATCAAAAGATTCTAAACAGGAATCTTCCTTATGTTTACTTAAAGGTCAAATTTTTCACGCTGGCAGAGCGCCAAGCAATCGAGGTCTGGAATTAAACTTCTGTTTTCATAATCAAGAAACGAAGCAATTATGTTTCCCATGCTACAAGTCCAATCCACTGTTTAGAATGTTAACGAGATTAAAAATGGAGTTTTTTTTAATTCGATCACCCTCGTATTTCTAAAGCTGCAGAGTAGTTCAGAAAATATTGATCACCTTTGTTTGCCAAAACAAAACTATCGAATAATTTTCTAACATCTCACGACTTGTTGAAATTGTATATAATTAAATTTTTGAGGTACACGAAAATTTAAATTGTCACTGACAACTAACAATGATACAAAACTAATTCTGCACATATGAAGTAATCTTACACAAATATTAATAAGGAGTAAGAGACAATTCAATATGTAGGACAGAATGGAATTGAAAAATTGATGCGTTGAGTGAAAATTCAAAATTGAATTAAAATTGACGTTTGAATTCAAATGAATTCAAAAACTATCGCCTTATAAAATAAGTGTCTAATTGAATTGAAAAGAATAGTCGACAAAATGGGCCTTCATGGCCGAGTGGCTAACGCTCTGGTGCTCGGTGCCACAGCATTCGAGTCCCTGTGGTGTTATAGATGTTTGTAAGGGTTCAGAATTCACTTTAAATTGTAGGTCCAGGTCTAATATGACTGTAGAGCTGACAACCTTACCCCTTAAAAAGAAAGAATCTCATTCTCTAAATCTGCCAGTAGCCAGAAGGCCTTGGCCAACCATGGGGCTGTTGCACCAATGAAGAAGAAGAATTGATAAAATATTGTAGGTAAATAAAAATACAATTATACGATTAATTAATATAAGAAAATGTGAACAATTTGGAAGGAAAATTAGCCTAAAATGGCTTGTTTTTGCCAACTGTCTTGTTAATTTCAAGATGGAAAAGTATTCAACAATACAAGTTGATATAAGTTTGTGTCTTCCTCCTATGTTTTATTACCTATTGTTTTAGACAAAAAAAAAAAAAAACCTTCCTTACATATATATATATATATGTAAGGAAGGTTTTTTTTGAAGGTTTTTATATATATATATATATATATATTGTATTCTTCTATTCTTATCAAACGGCCATATAAATTTATTCTTTGAATTTGAATAGGCATGATATTTGATGTCATGAGGTATACATGAATAAAAGAATAAGAATAAGGTATACAAAAATTCTCATGTTGGGACATGTAAGAATATTTCTATATATTCAATTCTATTTTCTATTAAAAAAAAAAAAAAAAAAAAAACTTACGTTACAGATGTTATTCTCAATTGTCTTTAAAAAGGCATAAATAAGGGCAATATGTAATTTATTTTTCTCTATTGAATGTAAATTTAAGATCAAAGGGAAATCAAAGCAGGAATAATCGATAATAAACGAAAAAGGAATGTTTGCTAAATTGATTCCAAAATGGGGTTCCCGTCTGGATCAACTATAACTGATGTATGTGGTGAATGTATGATTACTCTGTTAAAGAATGAGGAAAATGTATTTGCGTTAATATAATCGTTAAAAACGTAAGAAACATTATCTATTACGATGTTAATTTGTAGAATAGAAAAAAATAAGTTTGGAAGACACAAGTTATAACTCATTTAGGTAGTTCTACATAACGACTTAATTTGAAATGTGTCTTAAATAAGAAGATTCATTGTAATAATTCTAATGGAAAAGTTAATTGATTCAAATCGTTTAAGTCTACTTTATTACAGCAACATTGCGTTTCCCATGGATTATTTATTATTTAGTTAACATTAATTAAATCAGTCAATTAGCTTAGCAACTAAGCCATATCTATGTATCAACTAAGCCCTACCAATAATTAAAAATATTTAACGTACACCACACCAAAAATGTAATTAAAATGTTGATAACACCTCGTGTTTATAAATTGATATCAATTAAGATGCTTTCATTAGTGCTGAACGATGTTATAACAATGTCACAATCCTTCGTTTACAATCACGACTGCAGCAATCCTTTTTGATGGAGGAGAGCAATAATTCATGGCTGGAACAAGCCTCCCGAGATGTCCTTGCAGCCAATGATAAATAATCGGCGACAGCTCTTTAGCAGAGGAAAAACAGGGCCTTCTTCTGTCCAGGGCCCAGTGGGCCGGCAGCATCCTTTAGAACGGCCATTGATCAATTACTCGTTCCATCCCGTAATCAATCAATCTCTTAAGGCACTCCCTTTTTGTTCTTCGCGGACCTTGAGACAGGAGGAAAGGCTGCACCACAGCGCATGCTCCCGAAGGCCTATCATTTGATTTCATGACAGAACTGTTTAGTTTTAAATTTTAAATTCACTGTTGTAAACTAAACAGTACAATATAAATCAGGATTTGAAGTTCCATTAAAAGATATATTATTTTTGTACACAAATAAATTTTATTAGGAAGAAAGGGTTTTAATATACAAATGCTTAGCAGAAAATAAAGAACCAAAAAGCTTTCTATAGTTTTTTTTTACATATCCCACTTAGTAGACAGCAACATCTAGACCAAGTCCAAGAATTCTTGTGGTCTCTTGGACGGAGGGAAAGGGGGGAGCGGCAATTTCTGATGTGATGGAGCACTCGAAGGTAAAACGATGACGTGTTTCCGTGCAGAAGAAGCAGAGCAGGGCCTTTCGTGGAGAATTTTAGGGGAACTACCTCACATTTGCATATCGTAGGGGAGAAAACCGAACAACCGGACAACTTCCACCAGGTAGTCCGACTAAAGAGGCAATATGCTGAACATTACAAACGCCATCGAGACTCCTCGTTTTCTGAAACAGTGACTACAACACAGCCGTCAGCGAATTAAATCTCCGCCCTAATATTAAACAGAGACGTGCATTGCCACTGAGCCACGAGTCGAGCATATAGTATTTGTAAATGTCATAAAGAAAGTTTAGGGGTTAAATCATTTTTTAAAATATAATGGACTGTTTAGAAAAATTAATTAATTTCTTTTGAAATAAAAGTACAAGCAATACACAAATGACCATGATAGTATATAAAAAATTTTATGTAACTAATGATTGTTTTATCTTTCCAATTTTTTTTTAATAAGCCGTATTTTTTTCAATTCCTCCTATTAGCTCACACTCTCCCTATATATATATCTTGTTCAAATTTTCAATCGCTAATAAAATACTTTTTATTCATCCACTCAAGTTAAAATACATTTTTATGAACTTGTAGTGGATGACACTCGATGTTAATACAGTTTTTTCAAATATTAATACAGTAATTAAATTTAATTCATTAGTTTTAGTTTTTTTTAGATTTTAGTTGCATGTATCTGCCAATAAATGGCGCCATATAAACTTAAAACAATGAATGAAAATTATTTATAAAGGACTTTCTGCAATAGAGTGAAAAAAAAGATGGAATTGACTTAATATTTTTTTTATTTTTTTATTTTTTTTTATATTACTTGTTTTTTAATGTTTCTGAATTTAAGTTAAAAGATTGATTCATTTAAAAGTTTTTCTTGATTAGTTTTTATTGATTTTAAACTTTCGTGGATTTTAAAGTTTTAAAAGAAGATACATTTTAGTTTTTAAAAAATGAGTGGTTTTTTTATGTTTTAAAATTTTTAAACTTTTTGAGTAAATATTGTTATTTGATCAAAACCTTTACATGTATTACTTATTATGTTTTCGATAAGCATCATTGGGGAAAAAAATAAACCCTTTATCACAAAAATACAAGTAAAGTAAAAAATATTTGAGCACCATCAATTATTTTCTATCATTATTCTAAATATAAACAAATATTTGCAATATTAAAAAAGCAATTGTTAAAAAAAAGCAAATTTTAAAAGATAACATATTTTATGAGTGACAAAGTTCTAACTCATGTTATTTTAAGCTTTCTTTTTTAAAATTCATTCAAAGTGAAAACTGAATCATGCTAAATGAAGTTTCGTCTATTAGAGGGCGTTGCTACGATATCGGAAAAGTTTTAGTGTAATTTTTTTGTGCAGACGCTATGTTTAAAGCTGAACCATTAGTCGGAGCAAAATGGAGAACACGTAATTAATTACATGTCTGTCGATTGCGATGGGCTAACGACACGCAATAGTCAGAAGTTCCATTGCGACAGATATTAATGAGTGCATTAAAATGTATAAGCAGAAAATTCCCCCATTGCTAACTCTTCGATCATGGCGTGTCCGATGGGCTTGTTTATGGAATGCTTTAAATTCGACAGATTAAATTAAGTAACTTCTCTCAATTCGTGTTTTAATGAAGTGCTCCATTTCACTCTTCAAATGATTATTGGAGGAGAATTTTTGTTTGCTTTCAGTAAATTATTCGAGTGGAAATAGCAACTGTGTACTAGATTTGACGGTTAAAATGTTATGGTTTAAAGTTCTGGTGTATTAATAAATTGGCATAAATATGATTATTTGAAGTGCCAAAGAAGCCAAGTGCAGTCCAATATTTAATTATGGATTGCATTTTTGTGTTCCGTTTTAAGAAACATAAGAAATATTACAAACTTATGTTAATATTACAAATTTATGTTAATAAAAAGAAACATGTAATTTTCTAGCAAAAAAACCAGTGTATTAATACTTTTATGGCTTTTTGGCATGAATATGATTATTAGAAGTTGAAAAAAGTGTCAAAGACGGATCGTATCTAGAAAAATATTTAATTATGAACTGCATTTTTGTGTTTTGTTTTAAGAAACGTTAAGAAATATTGCAAATTTATGTTAATAAAAATAAACATGTAAATTCCTTACAAAAAGGTGAAATAAATATGAGCGATTTTCTAATAAATTTTGCCTTTTTTTACAAAGAAAAGGAAATTAAAATATATTTTGCACTGTGAATGTATAATTAAAACATGTGAGTAAATTTATAAATTTCTTTGTTTGAAATCCGTTTTGTTCCCATGTGGTCTAGTGGTTAGGATTCCTGGCTTTCACGGCAATGTTAGATTCCCTGTATGGCAAACTTTATAGGGGCCGATGGCCGAATGACTATCTCTCTGGCACTCGGTGCCATGGATGTTTGCAGTTGTTTGGGATCCATTTTAAACAGTAGGTCTCGATTTAATATGACTGTTTGGAGTAGAGCTGATAACCCTACGCCGTAAAGAAGAAACATCTAATGTTTCAAAATCTGCCAGTAGGCAGGCTACCTTGGGCTGTTTCGCCAATGAAGAAGAAATATACCGTTTTAACGTTTAGTGATGTGATATATTTAATAAAATAGTATCACATTTGCAATACAGTAAGATTAAAAATTTGAATATTCCAATTATGTTTTAATTAAAATATACTTCACGTTAGGAAATAGGGTAGTTTTTTGAAAGAATATAACATCTATCGATATTTGACGTTAACTATTAAAAATGGATTTATCAACTTAAAAATAAGACACATTTCTATTTATTAAAAATATTTAATGTTGATATCGTAATGGATAACACTTTTTAATATAATTAAAACTATAAATTTTAAGTGCAGAAAAAAACAAAATCTTGTGAAAAAAATGAAACAGCTACGAAAAAAACATAATTTTTCTTTTTTAATGTGAAGCTATCGTAAAAATTAGAAAGCAAATAAAAAAAAAACAGATTCCGTTGACAAATATGTAAATATTTAACAATCAATAAAATATAATATAAAATTAAAGAAATATATTTTGAAAAATTCAATTTTAAAGTTGCAGTACAAGTTCAAATTTCAAATTTTCTACAGCATATTTTTAGCTTCTGGCTATTAAATAAATTTTTTTGTTCATTTCTTATCTTAACAGTTGGATTATGCAATAAAACTCAACTATCTCTCATTTTAATAATATTATACCCACTACGACGTCATAAATACTCTATTATTCAAGGTAAATAAAAAAAAAAAAAATTACTTTGTTGCAAAGAAAAAAAAAGGCAAATTTTATAAGAGAACCTTTTATATTTCTTTCAATTTTTTGTTAGAAAATATTCTGTATTCTTCCTTCCTTCATGTTATGGCACCTAATCAAATATCAAAAATGTTTCATAGAAAATTTATAATCGTTAATAAAATATAGCTGATAAAATATATGAAAATACCATACATAAATAATAAAATTATGTTTTTTAATTTAAAATTACGATAGCTTTTCTTCCATAATTTATGCATCTTTTATATTCTGTATTTTACTATCGTTAATTTACACTCTCAGTTAGTCATCTGATAACATACCATTGGGATTTAAATATGGAATATTATGATATGATAAGGGCTTCCACTTCATTAAAAAACGGATAAGATATTGCTCCTGGAAAGACTTTAAGCGATAACTGAGCAATATCATATAATAGAAAATTTAAAAAACTTGGTCACTCTAATATATTGCACCATGTCAGATTTGAACTAAATTAAGTACATTATTTCGTTCTGTGGCTATGTGGAACACTTGAAAGTGAATACTGATTCTTAAAGATAAGAGAAAAAGGGGCAAGTTCAGATTTTTAGTCTTGTATTTTTGTAAATTATGAGCGAGAAGTTTCCTTCAGGTAGTCCAATTTGTTGAGAGATGTTTGTTGTCAACTGTTTTTCAAGGCAGAAACTTCAAACGCACCACCAGTACAAATTGATCATAAGTTTGTCAGAGATGCCCCATTATAGCATATGTATCGCAAAGTTCAGTAAACAATTTGCTATATTTAAAAGTTATCAGATTAAAAAACCTGTCAATTTATCAAGCAAAATAAATAAATAAATAAATTTCAAGAATTAGAGCATTTGTTGTTGTTGTTATTTCTTATCTCACTTAGTAGACAGCAACATCTAGACCAAGTCCAAGAACCCATGTGGTCTCATGGAAGGAGGGGAAGGGGGGTGGTAGCTTCTGTTGTAATGGAGCACCTTTAGGTAAAAATCTGACTTGGTTACTTGAAGTTGACTTTTTAAGGGATAGGATTGGCAGCTCTACGCCCGATGCTACCCAGTCATATTAGATCAGGACTTACAGCTTAAAACGGATCCCAAACCATTACAAACATTCATGACACCGAGCACCAGAGCTCTAGTTACTCGGAAAATTAGGCCACATTAGAGCATTTAAGAAAACAAGATGAATAAATCTTTTAAGTGTCATTGGATCATTTATAAATTCACAAAAACACATTGTTTAAACGGAATAAGCAAAAAATATATTTAAATATTCAGTTATCTTTTAAATATCTAATTATATTTAAAATATCTAATTTTATTTAAATATCTAATTATATTTAAAATATCTAATTATTTATTAAATATCTAATTGTCTTTTAAATATCTAAATAACAAAGGTTTGTTGGCTATAACATAATGAATTTTTACAAAACGAAATTAAAGTTTCACATTTTTAATTAATATAAAATGGGCTTTCAAAAAGTGGAAAACACGTTCTCCTTGCTCCTAAACCCTGAATAAATTCCAGGATGTGTTTACATTGTCTCATTCGGTCAACACTTCGTTGTTTATGAACTTTTTATCACCTCATTATCTCTTAACATGAACCCTCAGTAATTATCTTGTTGTTCTATCCTTCTGCTTGGAAGTCTTCTCTTGTAAAATCTTTCCACGTGCAATTTTTTTTCATTCTTACAGAATGTAAAAATATTATTTTTAATCTAACATTAATTATCTTTACATAAGTGGAATATTGTTTGTATCTAATATATTAATGTTTGCACTTTTTCTTTGCAATTTATTTTGACACTCCTATAATCACAAATATTTTCAGTCACGAAAGATCACAAAGAGAAAAATTTCCCATTATTTGTGATAATTATTTAATGTTAATTTTCTTTTAATCCTCATAAAATAACTTTATAAAAAGTTTAATGTCAAGTGGATTATAGATTGTTTGTCGAGTATGAAAATAGCAATTATAACTATTTGGTATTAAGATAAGAATTATAAACATTTGATGTAGCGTTACATAAATATGTCATTAATCATAAAAATGCTTTTAGTTGCTATTGTCTTGTAATTATTTATTTATTTAAACATTTTTAAAAAGAAAAATTAAGAAACAGAAGAGGTGACGATAATTTGATAATTCTAATTATAAATCTTTAAAATATGTCTGTGTAAAAAATATGTCTAGATCTTTAAAATATGTCTTAAAATGTGTATATTAACTTATATTTCTCAATTTTACGAAATTATTTAGAAGAGGGAGGTAGATCATTATCATCCCCATCATCATTGGTTCTTACAGCTCTTAAATAGCCCTGACCTCATTCAAGATTTTTTGCCATTCCACACGACTAGTTTCTCTTTGTCTTAAGAATTGTTCATATATGCCTTAAAATGTGTGTATTAAGCTTATACTTTTCAAAGTTACTAAATCATTTAGAAGACTGAGGTAGATCATCAGCAGCAGCCTCATTGGTTCTACAGCCCTTGAAGTGCCTTGACCTCTTTCAAGATTTTTTTGCCATTCCAAACGACTAGTTTCTCTTTGTCTTAAGAATTGTTCCAATCTAGCTCAAGCATGTCGTAAAAGGCGACTAAAATGGGTACCTAGTGTCTGGACGTATAGCAGGACGCCTCTATCTCCAAGGGTTTTATATGTGTGGGCCTGGTCATCCAGGTTGGGGGTTGGGCACAGGGTTAACATCCCTGCTGTGTAAAGAAGACCTTGTTGAAAAGCCTTTGGGTGAGTTAGATGAGTACACAAAAAGGATTCGTTGGAACCTCAGTACCATTAATTAAAAAGAAGAGTGGTTTCTGGGATGTATTGTTTATTATCTTGACTAAATAAATGTTAAAACAAATCTCAAGGATTGTAAGAAGCTTATTCATATTTTAGAGAAATAAACTTAAAAACCTTCGTTGTTAATCATATTATTATTTTATGTTTAGAAAGAATTTTTTGTCATCATAAAAGATTATAATATATATTTGATTTTAACTTATATCAAGGATTCATTCAAATTTATACTGAATCTTTCACATTTATTCGGCAGATTACTTTATGTGAATGATTTCATTTTTTGTAGAACCTTGAACAAATCTATAACATTTACAAATTGTATTTATTATATAGTAACTATATAAACTCTTCTAGAATACTTAATCTATATAATATGTTCTTTTAAAATAGTTGCCTACATTTTTTTGAATTTGAAATGCAAAACAAAAAAAAATAATAATAATAGATCAGATAAATTTTTGTAAATTAATCTCATGTTGAATTTGCCTTTATTGTTTTGAATAGTTAGAATTTCCTATAGATTAAATCTTTTTCAAAGCCTCTGACAACGAATCATTTAATTGAAAGTACTAATTTCTTTCGATTTAATTCTACATACAAATGAATCTGTATAAACAAAACTTTCAAAAAATCTAACTATAATTGTATTTAGCCATTAATTTCTGGTTTTAATTTATTTCGAACTGTTTTGGATTTTCTTACAACTATTAATATTTTTATACTAAATATTTAAACTACAAAAACAAAATAAATTTCAATATTTTATCTAAAATTCTACTAATAAAAATATATGAAAACAGATATAAAGAAATAATTGATTAAGTTCTTGATTAATAAAATAATGGAATTAATTATCTATTAGCCAACAATTACAGAAAGGGGAATTCGTTAATAAATTAATTGTTGCATAATCTAATTTCTCTGATTTTCTTTCTCACTACTTAAGCAATTAACGATATAAATAATTATAGACATATCAATCGAAACTTTGTTAAACTATATTGGTGTAAAATGAAGGCTTCACAATATGCTTTTTTTTTCTAAGTTATAATATATTTCTACTAAAAAGTTCCAATTAACTTCTCTTTTAGGAAAGTAATAAATTATTACAGAGATGACTAATATTTTTTATTTAGCCTTCACCTAAACTCCCTGCTTTTTTCGTATAGCTCAATTTATAAAGGGGATAAATCCCCTTTGGGAATGAAGGACGATTTTTCTCTCAGAATTACAGAGTAATAAATATGATTTATTCAAACAAGCAATCGCTATGGAAGTAATGGTTTGAAAAATATGCGGAGTGTTCTTATTACCTAAGTGACAAGATAAATGTCGCAATTATGGGTGGAACCAGACAAAAGTAGTGGAACTAAATCTTTGTTTGCCCATTAGCGCAAAAATCCCTATTAAATGAATGTTATCTGCATTTTCCATGGCAATTACTTTAACCTGGCTTGAACACCCTGCGCGTTTGTTTCTCTGCAGCTGCATGCAGCCCGCAGTGAAACAACATTGCCGTTAGAGGAGAGAAATTAATTCTGTCTTGATAATGTTGATACGAATATTAAACCTTATCAATCTTATCATGAAATGAATCATATCAAGAAATATATGAACAGACCTATTTCTAAGGAGTTATAAATGTATACTCCTTAAAAATGTATAATAAATCTAATATGCTAAATTCATAAATCTATTACTTAAATGTGTTCAAATTTGTGTTCAGTCCAACAAATAATAATTATTATTAAGATTTCATAGATTTTAAATTAATTTAATGAACACAAAAAAAATTAATTGCCCATTTAATTTTTTTAATTACCAATTTAAAAAAAAGAGGATTTTTAAAAATTTTATTTATTATTGTCCAAACATAAATTACATTTTTACATATTTCGTTTTAATCATAAAAATCTTTACGTCCTACCATAAAAAAGATCAGCACTTATCTGTCATTATAGTAAACTAAATTTCCTTTATAAAATGTATTGTATTAAATTAAAGACAGTATTTAAATTTTATGCAATAGAGAAAAATTATAAAAATTTCATTTATAATTCCATCGCTTATAATTATTCCATAAACAAAGATTATGGAATAGAAGTGATAAGAAATGATTCCATTATAATTATTCCATGGAAAGATTATAAAATTATTCCATTATAATTCCATCTATTATAATTATTCCATAGAAAGATTATGAAATGATTCCATTATAATTCCATTGCTTAGATGTCCTTGCAGTAAACTAAATTTCCTTCAAAAAATGTATTGCATTAAATTAAAAACAACATTTACATATTACGCAATAGAAAAAGATTACGAAATTATACCATTTCCGGTTTACGAAAAATACATATCAAAATTTTTAAGAAATCTTTTCTACAAAACATGTTTACGTAAATATTTTAATAAAATAAAAAAATTGAAAGATTTCATATTTGAAATCTCATTTTGAAACGAAATTCTTCTTCGACTTTACCTCAAATGTACCAAAAAAGATATAAACCGTATTATTTATTGATTTTATTTTTTATTTTCAATACACAAAATACATAAACTAATTTTCAACCACCGTAAAATGCAAACTTGTCAAAGAAAAACTGCTCAACAGTTCTTTATTAAAATGAAATTTCGTAAAGCTGCAAAAGGAACGTGACATGACAGCATGTCGTGGTGGGTGGCAAATACCTCCATTACCCATAAAAAGGGTTTTCGCGTGCCACTGGGACAAAGATTCTGGAAGATGTAACACTTCAATCTTGGGGGAAGACATCTTTCATATTTATTCAGTAGTTTCACACATGGAGTAAAAAAAATGGAGCATCAAAATTATCTGGAATCCAATAGATTTCGCTTGCTGCAGGGGTAAAGGAAATTTATGCGCATTTTATTTACTGGAATCCCCTTTTTCAGATGGGTAAGGAAGGAAGGATTTTTTACAATGAAGGTAAACTGTTTATACACAATCGAAAGTTTTTATCTCCTGCTACTTCCATTCCATCCGTTTCTTTTAACGTTTATTGATCAGGAAAAAACAGACGTTGATTTCTAGAGGATTCGTAACACTTTTATTTTGTATATAGCATCTGTCTCCACCAGTATTTGGTTAAAATGAGGTCTTCCTTTTTTTGTTATGATGAATCTGGAAATGGAAAGGATATATGGAGGCAGAATATGTTACCATGGCTCCAGGAGATGTTCAATATTCAGTCTCTTTGATATTGGAAGATTGAAACTGCTTTGCATTTTTATTAAGTCTTTGGGAGGATAAAGGAAAAAATTTTGTGATTCTTTAGAAAATTTTGTATGAAAGATGAATTAATTTTAAGGTAAACTTATTTATAAATATATATTATAGATACTCCTTATATAAAAATTGTAATACACCTTTTACTGCCAAAATCATATTCCAGGGAATTTTTATTAAATGGTCAATTGAATTTTATATATTAATCATATTAGTTGAAAGCAATTTATTATATTTATCCTATAATATTTTTTTCAGAAATGGACTTCATAAAATGGAGTTTACCATATTGATTTGAAAAAAATCTTTGTTAACACAACATCTAATTCTAAGTATATGCATATTTCCTCCAAAAATAAGGATTTCAGTTTTGACGAAGGCCATGCAAAAAAAAATTAACATGATTAAACAATCATGCTAGATCATGCAAAAAAATCAACATGGTTAAACAATCATGTTAGATCATGCAAAAAAACAACAACATGGTTAAACCATCCTGTTAGACATGCAAAAACTCAACATGGTTAAACAATCATGCTAGATCTAGCAAAAAAGTCAACATGGTTATCTAATTATCATTAACCATGTAAATACAATGCTCGACATTACGATGATACTTAATAACATTCCTTTCACTTTTTCTTAACCTGTATGCATTTTTTAAAAATGACTTTACCAAATTTTTTATGGAATTCTGTAACATTTTAAAATGACATAATTGAATGAATAATAATTATTTATAAGAAGAAATTTTTTCTCAAACCTCGGCAAAAGAGTATTAAATTATTATATAAAAAAGAATATTATTAATTGCATAGTGGTCATTATTATTTAAGGGATTTTTATCAGTAGTATGCTTTTGTGAATTTTTAGGCTTTTATAACAAAATTTAAAATACAAGAGGAAATACAATTGGCAAAATTTACTTAATGGATTATAGTTAAAGATTATTTCTAATTACAATTCAATCAATACATATATTTAGATTTAAATCTGCTATAATTTTTATAACCATTTTGCAATCAATAACCGAAGTACACGTTATAGTGGTCAAATTAAGCTTTTTTTTTTAAAAATAATCTTTTACATTTTTTAATGTTTATATACTACAAAAATAAAAGACTATCATTAAAAAAATTTTATGTTAAACAACTCGGAAATATCATTTTAAATCAGACATTTTATAGAAAATTATTAAATTTTATAGTACAGCTAAAGTACACAAAATAGTTAAACTGATATAGTACTTGAAAATCTCATTAAATATAGAAACTAAACACAGTCAAAAATGCGTAGAATTCATTATGTTTAAAGATATCTACGAAACCTGTACATTTGGTAATATAAAATTAATGATAAATAACATTTGATATATAAAATAAAAAATTTTCTTTAAGTTGTCTTTCAATATTTCTAAATTCATTAACAATTATTTTCTAGATTTAAATAGTTAATGCCTTAATTAAAACGATTTGATCATGTAAATAATATTTCACATTAAGTAGTGACTTGTTTGCATTAAATTATATAAAAAAACAATTTTATTTTAATCTTATTGCAGAAAGAATTTCCTTGTAATAATTTGACTTCAACTCTTTTTCATATCTTTAAGGCGTTGTTAAAATTATAAATTTATAATTATTTAATAAACTCCTAAAAGCAATTTTATTTGTATTTTTAGCCGACTAATTTATTTTTTTAATAAGAATTAAGTTTTTAGATCCTTTTATTTTACAGTTATATTATATTAATACACTACTCTTTAAATACGCACTAAAATTACACTATTATTATACGGGGCCCAATAAAGTCACACAAAAAAATAAAAAGCACTGATGTGATTCTGATATAATAATAGTTATTAATGGTAATCCACAGTTTTTAGTTTGTAAATTAAAAAAAAATCAATATATATCTATATAGTGCTAATTATTTTTACAGCAATTATTTATTATTTTTAAAATTTTTCATTTTTAAGGCAACAGTGGTTAATTTATTGAATATAATCTCCGTTATTTTTTTACTTACTTCTTTTAACAAAATGAGTTTGAGTCAGTTTAAAATTTTTATTATGAATAGCACTTTTAAAAACCTTTGTGTTCGTATTTAAACCTTTTCTATAAATCAAATGATTTTTAATCAAAATAAATTTTATTTTATAATTTTTTTAAAGAAAACACATTAATGTGCAGTAAAATATGTATTTTAAAAGAAAATTAAATCACGCTATAAAAAATAAAAAATTATACAAAATAATAATTTCTTAATAAAGAAAAAGGAAAAGCAGTCTACTGTCATATCTAACAAATTTCAACTGGAAAATTTTTCTCAGAAATCAATGAAATCTCATGCAAAAATACTGCACATGCTTGAACTTTCATGAAAAATATTATGTTATTGTTCAAAATATTTTTATATAAAGCTTCGAAATAAATATTTAAAAATCCATATATATATAAACCAACAATATATCAATATATATAAAACAATAATATAAACCCACGATTTATGCTAATTTCAAGAATGGGAATTTCCATGAAGATTTAATTAAATACAAGGAATATTGAATTTTACCGTTTCAATTTAGTATAATATCGTTTTCAATTTAGTATAATATCTCTTTTAATTTAGTATAATATCTCATAGATTATTTAAGAAATTAAATATCTTGCTAATTTAATAATCATTACAAAATATAAACAATTTGCAAATAATGAATAATTTTTTACTTCTCTTTAATTACACGAAGAAAATACAATATTTTCAAAATTTTTATGTAAAGTTTTCTAAAATAGCATTCAAGTACTTTTTTCCAAGTTGTAATTTGCATTTTCTTAATAATTTTTCATTGGATAATTAAAAATTTACTATTTTATGGAAATTAATAATAAATTTAACATCTTTTATTTATAGTTTGTTTGAGCAATAGCAATAGTATTTTCCTTGCAAAAAGGCTATATTGTTTCATATAATGATGCTTAAATTTTCAAATTTTTTTTATTAACATTCTTTCATACATTTATAATCCAGACTAGAGCTTTATAAACTAACACATATTTAGAAAAATAAAAATACAAAGTTAATTTTAATTCATAAGAAAATAATCAGAATATAACTAGGACCTTAAATTTTAATATTATTTCAGGGCATAAGTAAACAAAAAAAGGACTTTACCTCCAACCACAATAAGTCTTCCAATACACATCCAAAGAAGTATGAAAATCTTCATATTTTTTCTCATTTACTTATCTTCATTTTCTTAAGCATTTTGGTTACTCCTAGCACGTCTTTCTTGAAACCCTTTTATAGGAAAATAGTCTCATTCCATGTTATCATCGTTCAAAATATAACTGAGAGAAATTTTAAACAGCAATCTTTTTCTTTATTTAAATGTTGTTTATTTTGCAGTTACAATTACCACCAATATATATTGAAGTAAATGATGAGATATTCGACTTCAATCCCTGTATAAAGAGTTACCGCGGCTTTTGTTTATGTAATGATATTTCGTTGCACCCCACTTTTAAGTCATTTTTTGTATTTATTATCTTTAGTTTCACTTCCACTTTGGTTTACTTAAATTCAAAATATCAGTATTCATGCTATTTGGTTATGCATCCTATAACGTACACTTCCGTAGTAAATATTTGGCCATATCACCACAAAGTAGAAAAAAGCATTTTTGACTTTCTTACACATGCTCAGCATCAAAAAAAGTTTACATTATCTTCAGCCGCCACTATATTTTTTCTTCATAATCTTTCATTAGCATGATCTTTATTGCAGCTTTTCATGATCATTCCCACATCGTCCATTGTTGGTCAGCAAGCCGTACCATTAAGATGCTGACATTTTCAGATCCGTCTGTGCCAGCAAAACCGTATTCCTTCTTTGCTGAGGTCCATTCTAACCTCAATTAGGGTTGCAATGTAAGATACTTCCCATCCAATCGCCAACGCTTGGCGAGGATTCGGTTTGGCGAGAAATATTATATCTCTCCCCCTATCTCCCCAGAGAGAAGCTTCCCCTCTGTAAAAATTCCTGTATCTCCTAAGCGACGAAAATGGTTGTTCACCTAGCAGTGTGTATTGGGATGGATAAAAATTAATGATGTGGAAAAAAAATTTAATAAAATAAATTTCGAAAAAAAAAATGTATGAAAAGGGGTTGCAAACGGTAAGCTGGTTCTCAATGTACCCTTCTATTTTCATGATTGCTATCACTCAAGAATTATCTCATTTGGATATAAATATCTAAAAAGAGTATTAGGTGGATGAATTTATAATTTTGATGAGAAGATTATATAAGCCACTATTATGGTCTTTGTGGCTACAATTAAAGTTTTTCAATTAATGTGTAATTAACATACAAGCTTTACTACGTTTTTAAATGTATTACCCATTAAATATACATTCATTCTTTTTTTAACTTTTTTACAATGTTATGAATTAATGATAAAAAATTCAGATATGCATAATTACATACTGAATTCATCCTATTAATACATAATTCCTTTTGGCTGCCTTTATAATCTCTCACATAAATTTGTGAGAAATTCTTATTAGAAAATTTATATACTTTTAATATGCTTTTTTAATGTATTTCTATACGTTTCATTTTATATTAAATAACTGTAGAATCTTATTTTAAAATATATTATATGCTTTTTTTATTAATGCTTAATTTTTTAAAAAGAGTTTATAGAAAACTTTATAAAACAATTTTGGCTTATATTTAATTAAATTTCTTCTAAAGTAGCTTTCTTTACTTTAAATAAAACTTTTCTTCATTAGGGCATTAGCAGTAAAAATAAATATTTAAACTGAAAGTAGCGTATCAAAAACAAAAATACAACTCAAAAAATATGCATCAAAATGTCCGATTTAACTAAAGTAAAACAAAAATTATAATCATGAAAATTAAACTGCATAGATTTAATATTATAATAATCTGAGATGAACCTTTAATTGAAAACAACGTTAGAAAAATATATGCATGAAAAAATTAAACTTTATAAAACAGACAATTAAATTTAAAAAATGGAATAATGTAGAAAAATACGCATGTTAAATAATTAAATTGAGAGAAACAAATTAAATATTCTTCCCCTTTTTAATGATGAATGTTTTGCAATTATGAAACGATGATAAAATGATTGATCATAGAATCTTTTAATTTTCAAACGATTATCTTCACAAAATCTAAGCAAATTGAATCTATATAAATGAACTAATTATAATGAATGAAATGAATGACGACTAAAATAAATTAAATTAAAAATTCTGTTATAATTAAATGTATAAATAACAGACTGTTAATATTATAAAAACATTATTAATATAAATATTTATTTATATTTTTATATATGATAAAAAAAATTAATAAGTTTTTTTGTGTTCAGAGGGTGTTAGTCGTTTGAGGATTTAAAAATCATGAATTAAAATTTTTTACTATTAATCTGCAATTACATAATTTTTTTATTAATATTTTATTTATTTTTAATATGTTATGTATTATTAGTATGCAATTTTATTTTTATGATACTGCTAAAATCTATATTGTAAAAATTGTATTTTATCATATTTTTAAAATTATGCCATGATTATTGAACAATTTGTTTGCCTCACAATTAGATATGTGATTATGACACTTTTTTTTGTTATATGAATGTGTGAGTTTATTTTTTTAAATTTATTTCATTTAAATTGATTAAAATAAGAAGATAAGTGCATATTCAAAATAATAATTTGAATTTTTCACTAGGGAATGGATTTTGAATATCAAACGTATTTAATTTTAACTCAAATAAGTATTTTTCATATTGTATAAAAAAAAATTAACTTTTATCTAAATAAACTTTTATGTGTAAAAGGACTAACAAAAAAAGGGAATAAATGTTCTTGGAAAAATCATAAAAATAAAACAAAGAAATTTTTATATACAATATTCGTAATGAATAAATCCTTGTGAAAAAAATATTCTATTTTTAAAAGTATTAATTTAAAAACAAAAAATATAAAATTCGTTTTCAAATGCATAAAAGCGTGGCTTACGTACATTATTGATATATACTATATATTGATATACACGACTTTATTAAGAATTATAACTTCAATGTGTATGTCCTTGCCTATAGAAAAAGAGAGAGGAGATATCTTCGAAATTTCTTTTTCGAAAATAGTAGATTCTATATTTATAGCATGCGTAGAAAATCCAAGAAATGAACTATATTATATTTCAGTGATGTAGAGATCAACAGTGTATATACTATTAGCTATCCCTTTACATACTATATTTTAAAATAATTAAGAAATTTGCAGCATCTTCAGAACTTTCATTCTTTTTCCTCCTATTTAAAAGGACCACAGCTGAAATCGAAACTTATAAAACTCGTTATAAAAATTCTTCCTTTAAAATCCTAATTAATGAGAATTCTGTTTCAAATCTTATACTGTTGAAATATACTCTGAGAAATCAATGTAAGAAGATTTAGTAATTTTTAAGGTTAACATTTGACTTGCACATATGGTTTCCAAATTATACTAATTCTCTTTATTTTTCAATCTGGTCTATAATTTTAGACCGGTCTATAATAATTCTATCTCTAAAAAATCTCCTAATTCTCTATTTTTCAATTTGGTCTATAATATTAGACAAATCTATAATATAGATTTCTTTCCGGATTAAAAAAATATCCTACTTCTTTTTATTTTTCAGTCTGAACCAAAATGAGACAACTGGGTTAAAAAAATCTCCTAATTCTCTATTTTTCAATTTGGTCTATAATTTTAGACAAATCTATAATTTAGATTTCTATCTGGGTTAAAAAAATATCCTAATTCTTTTTATTTTTCAATCTGGTCTAAAAGGAGACAACTGGGTTAAAAGAATCTCCTAATTCTCTTTATTTTTCAATCTGGTCTAAAATTAGACAACCGCGTTAAAAAAAAATCTCCTAATTCTCTTTATTTTTCAAGCTGGTCTAAAATTAGACCAGATTGAAAATTGAAGAACTATATTAAAATTATCTATAAATTATATAAAAATTATAATAGCTATATTTTTTAATCTAATAATTATAGTTCAAAAATAAAATTACTTTATAAATTATTCAACTGATAATGAAAAAGTTAATTAAAATAAAGGTTGGATATTATATATTTTAAACGAATTACATTTCAAAAATCATAAATTCATTTATACAAAACATATATATTTAGTAAATTATATTTTAAGCTACAGCATGATCAGTCAAAATTTTATTCACTTTGAAAACATTAATTATATTCGTATAACAAAAAATACATTAAATTCTGAAACCAGTTCTCTATTTCTTATAATTAATTGCTCTCTTAGAGACCAAATCTTCCTATTTTGCTATAATAAAACAAGTAGGAACTGTTTACTTTTGGCACATTTATCTACTCCATCCTTCCTGAAGCCTGCAATGAAAAACATAAATCAACCAGTAAACGTTCAAGTAATTCAGTGAGAAAGAAAAACCTCTTTCTCTCTCTCGTTGTATTTCTTTCCGCTTGATTTTGCAGACAAAAAGTTCGAAGGCCCCTTCACTCGACCAATAGGAGTAACGGCCCGGAACTATTTATTTGTTGTAGTCTTCCGCCACAAATCTCAGAATCGCACTCAAATGCCAAATGTGAAATGGCCATAAAGTTTTTCTAAGAGTTACTAGGCCCATTGTTTTGCCTATATAGGTCCCGAGAGGTTGCATTTGTTGGCTGTTGGCTTGCTTCAGATGCACATTGAAAATTGCCTTTAAAGAGTAGAACCCGATGGGGCCCTTTTAAAGAATAGTTATTTAGTTTTGTGGAGTCACTCACTTGATCGTTTTTACAAAAAAAACGAAGAAACAGTTCAGTTATGTTAAATAAACTGAATCCATTCAGTTCTTTGAATGAAAGACGTTTTAAAGAGAAAAATGTGTACTACTAGGAAAATCTCATGTAGAACAATTTTTATGATACCTCAAGCATGTATTATCTTTTATTCTTATAAATCTGATATGCACAAACATTTTTATTGTAGATAAATCTGTGTTTCTTGAATTTTTTTAAAACTATAAAGATAGACTTGAATAAAGATAGACTAGAAAATAAATGCCCTCTAGTTTCAATAACAATATATTTTCAGAATATTTTCTTTTATTTTAAAAAATTTTTTAGAAATCATTTATTATAAAGTTATTTCATAAAATGATGTTATCATTAATATATGAATCAATCACAATCACAATTATATTGTTATTGTATTGATATCAATTACAATAACAATATAATATGGGCCTGAATGGCCGAGTGGCTAGCGCTCTGGCCCTCGGTGCCATGGATGTTTGTAGTGTTTCGGAATCCACTTTAAACCGGTCCTAATAGGATCGTAGAGCGTTGTGGGGGCATTCTGACTCTTCAAGTTACACGCGCCCCCTGGGTAATGCAAAGTGAGTAACGTCTGTGCAGCGTTTGCCTTAAGGCATCCAAGACCAAGCTGTCTGAGTGTTTGCCAGCTACATTGGAACAAAAAAAAAAAAAAAAAAATAAATAAATAACAATATAATATACAATTATATTGTTATTGGGATTCAATCCATTGATTTAATCAATCAATTTGAATCAATACTAAAATAATAACAACGTAATACGCAATTAATAGCAATTATTATTAATTAATAACACAATAATATTCAATTAATATTAATTAAGGACAATATAATTTACGATTATTTTTTAAATAAATTATTTAATAATAACATATTCTTTCAACATACTGAAGGTTGTATGGGTATTTTTCACTAATTATAGGCTAATATATGTTAAATAACAATATTGTTTAAAATTTTGCTTTAAAAGAGATAAAAAAATATCTTCTAATAGTACTTCATAAAATTATTATTTATTTTTAAACTTTAAATCAAATTCTATTTTTAGTATATAGGCAGAATTTAAGACAAAAAATATTAGTCAATTAGGAATGAACAGCTATGAAAGATATGATAAAGAAATGATCATGATAAAAATTTAAATAAAATGATGGAATTTTTTTTTTTTTATTTGTAAACATCTTAGAATATAATTTTATATTGCATCATAAATAAGTTTTCTTTAATATAAACTTGAAATTATATACATTTTTACGTAATTTTTTTTATGGCTGAATAGATTTGAATTTAATCTTTTTGTTTATGTTACATAACCATGGCCGAAAATTTTTGAGATGTAAATTTGAATAGTATAGGTCAATTTAATGATTCGTACTGCAATTGTGCAATAAAATTAGAAATCTACAAGAATATAAAACTATATATGGATTAGTTTCACTTGCAATATAAATTTTATGTTTTAAATTTCGTTTTATATTTAAATATAAAAGTTTTTTGCAGATAATTTCATATAAACAATATCCAAGAAAAATATGACTGGGTCTTTCTGAAATTTTTAATTAATTCACTTAATTCTGTTCAATAAATTCATACTTTTTACACTTGAATATAATATCCTTTTTTTTAAGTAGTACATAAAATATTACACCAGACAATTATAGTTTTTAATACTTTTCAATTCATTTTGACATAAATTATAAATTTATCCCATTTTCTTTTTCATTTTTCTTTTAAAATCTGTTGTAACTACAATATGTTTTTCATCAAAAAATATTAGCAATCTCGTTACAGTTTTTATATTTATTTTTAAAAAATGGAACTTGCTTTTCAGTTTATCTTATATATTATATTTGTCCCCATGTTTTAGTTACAAACTAAAAAAACTAGTGATAAAAATATCCTTTTTTTATACAAAGGGCATTAATATTTTATTTAAGTGGTGTATTCTTAAACGAATTATATATTTATTCATCTTTTTTTTTTTCTTTTTCCCTTAAAAACTTCTAAAAATAACTTGCTGCAAAAATAGTTCTTCACTTTCTTTGGTAATTTTTTTTTTTTTAATAATATCTCATTCACAGTAAAGATTTTTATTACATACAAAAAAGAACTTTTATCATATTTATCTTACATTAATTCGTGTTTTCGCAAACTATTTCTTTTTGCTTAAAGTGAAAATGCAATACTAGTTCTTTTTGATAAAAAATAGTTCATTTAGTCCTTTTTTTTATTTTACTGGTCTTTGTTTTTTATGCTTGTCAATAAAAAGCTGAGAATCTAAAAATAACAGTGCTTTTGATGTTGAAATACATTTTTAAAAATGTAACGTTATATTTTTCATGTTACACGATTATTAATGTTATTATTTTGAAACTAAGAAGAAAAAAAAGCATTTACTTTATCAGTAAAAAAGGTATGACTTCTTGAATATTTTATATTATGATAGTGATAATAATGAATGAAATAATTTAATATTAAAATTATAATAGTATTACGATGCTTCTAATAATTTTAATTATATTGTAATTATACCATCAATAAAAGTTGATATTTAATATTGCAGATTCTGTGAAAGTGTGTTTCAGAATGTTCTGTTACTTAAGAGTGTTTTCAATTTCAGATTGTCGAGAACTGGTTTAACATAGGTAGATCAAAATAGGGTCTGTATTGAACTAAATTTCTTGTTGGCTGTCTAAAAAATGTGCTGTTCATGGTTTTCTTATTTGCCAGTTTTAAAAAAAAACATTTCTTATTCATTTTATTCTTTGATATTGTATATATTTGATAATAAATGCCTAAAGTTTGTTGGGAATAATAATCTTCCATTTTTTAAAGCAATATGAGATCTTCAACTAAATGCACTTTTAAGGCCTTGCCCTAACTATACACTTGCATATAAAAAATTATCTTTATGGTTGCCTTATTATTTTTTAACTCTTTTTATTCTGTATTTATTTATGCTTGATGGTAATAATTTTTATATATTTGCCAAAGCTCTATTCTGCTTCTGGCTGAATGGTGGAGAAGTGGTGATAGAGGGACGTTGAGCATTGGGTTGCTTGAGAGGCTGTCATAATAATATATTTTTTCAGTGAGTGCCATCGCTGCATAGTGACCAATTGGCTAGCGCTCTGTCCGTTGGTACCACAGGTTTCAAGTTCGAATCCTGTCGGTGGAATCCCTGCTTGTTAGTGGTTCGGAATCCACGTTAAACTATAGGTCCCGGTCTAATTAGCTTAAGTGCAGAAAATGACAGTAGAGCGACAAATCAAACCAGGGGTTCCGTCACATGTAGGTGTTTACGGCAACGGATTGCCGATGAGCTGGCCAGGGACTTCTACTGATGGTAGCTGCCTCTATTTTTCCGGAACTTGCCTCTAAGGGCAAATTAGAGCGAATTAACTCCTCTTGGAGAAACACTCCCGTACATGAGTGGTATGATTGTAACCACCCTGATGCTGCTTTAATTGGGATGGGTAGTAGATTCGCAGACTCCTAGGCTAGGCTTGCTAGGCTCCGCAGTGATTATTTTTATGCTCAACGTCATGTGTCATGCCTTAAGGTTTATACCCCTTTGCCCAAAATGTAGCTTGACTCAAGTAACTCATGGGCAGGAGTTTCATTGATTTATCTTGACTTGCATTGGTTGCCAGAAGAGCCAGTTGTGCTCAAGTTCTTGAGCAGTTTTTCATTGTTTGAGAACACACGGGTTCATAGACTTGATCTAGATGCTGCTGTCGACCAAGGGGAATAAGAAACAACAACATATATTTGATGATAAGAATTTTATATAGTTGATGATTGCATATACAATAATTCCATGATTTAATAACATTTCATTATGAAAATTTTATCCAAAGTGTTTCATAAAGTAAATAAAAATTAAGTATTAAATATAAAAGCATAGCACGTTTCCTTCTCTTGCTCTTTTTCGAGGGATAATCGAAAAATTGATGTTGTAAACAATTAGAAAAAGAAATGCACTTAAGTAATTTTAAATGGAACAGTTCTAGTCCTATGTAAGAAAATGAAATGTCAGCAGTTGAAGTATATGTTCAGTAGTAAATGAGTGTAGCCAGTTTGGACATATGTAATCATCAACTGAAATGAACTAATCGGTGGTTTCAAAATTAATACAAAGTATTAATTTTAATTTCTTTTTAAAATAAAAATTTCAAAAAATTATTTTTTCAATGCAAACTTTCAGAATGAAATCAATGAATGTAGTCAATTTGGACGTGTGTAATCATCAGCTTAAATGCGAGTTTTGCAAAATAAGGCCGAGTGTTGTCAGAAGTTTGTTATTGAAAATGTTAACCATTTTATGAAGTATGGAAAAAAGATTGTTAAATTTTGTAATGTGCATTTTTTGACAGAGAAAATGTCTCCATTAGGTTGGATTCCAGAAATTAATCCCTGAAGCATTCTTTTTTCACAAATTTTTACCAACTTTCCAGTTTGGACTTCGATTTCCACAATTCAGGTATTCCTACGATCAAGATCTAAATGGTATTTTCAAAATTAATACTTTGGGCTCCTTTTTACAATAAAAAAATTTCAAAAATTCTTTTTACAATAATAAAAAAAAAACTTTAAAATATTTTAATAGTAATTCATATGGTTAAATTTCAAAAGTACCTGAATTTCTTTTGTTACATTCTAGCAGCAATTTTCTGAAAGCTTATTGAATTTAATGGGATAGTAAACTTTTCTTTATTAAAAAATTTTTCCTTCAGAAAATCCATCTCCTCCTTAAAAAAAAAGAGTTTTCCTTTACCAGAAGTCTTTCATAATATTCATCACTCACACTTTGAAACAAATTTATGCTTAGAACCAAAAAACCCTAAATTTTCGCTGAAAACCAACGTGCGTAATCATCAGCTTAAATGCGAGTTCTGCTAAATAAGGCATAGTGTTATCAGAGATTTCGTATTGAAAGTATTAACCATTTCACAAAGTATGGAAAAAAAGATTATTAAATTTTATACTGTGCATTCCTTTGAAAAAGGTTCTATTAGGTTGTATTGCAAAAATTAAACCCTATAATTAATTATAACCCCTACAGCTGTAGTCTCCCTGCAGCTTTTTTTTCACAAATTCTTAGCAACTTTCCTACTTGGACTTCAATTTTCCCATTTTAGACTCCCATGCAATCAAGATTTAATGAGTCTTTTGAAAATTAATATCTTGGTTTTCTTTTTACAATGAAAATGTACAAAAATTATTTTTTTAACAAAAAATACACTATAAAATATTTTTGTAATTTATACGATTAAATTTCGTAAATACTACAATTTCTTTTGTTACATTCTAGTAGCAATTTTCCGAAAGCTTATTGAATTCGACAAGATGATAATATTTTCTTTATTAAAAAAAAGTCCATCATAAAACCCATCTTAAAAGAAAAGAGTTTTCCTTTTCCAAGAGTCTTTCATAATATTCATCACTCACTATACTTTGAAACAAATTTATGCATATAGTACCATCAACTTTCACTGAAAACCAACTGGGCGATATTTCTGGAATGGTTTGTAAGGTAATTACAGGCGACTCCTCTCCATTATCCTTTGTGAGGCAACAAACATATCCTCGCAGTCAGCGCGTGTTATGAAAGATAAAGCAAGATAAATATCGCGGCTCATGATTTGACGGCGCTAATATTCCCGCTATCTGGTCGGCTTTCGGACAACGATGATTTATGGTCGTCAGGAACGTGGTCATCTCTCATTGGTTGCATCCTCCAGATGAAGACGGTTTCGGTTTTCTTAGACGAGACGCGTCAAATAAAACGAGACAGTTATTTTCTTGTATCTTTTACAAGAATATGTTTGTTTTGCTTTTTTCACTGCCGTTGCTTTTAGTCTGATTTCTTTTTCAGTTAATAAATATAGGTTGTGTTACATAAAAAAACCATTACCAATTATTTAAAAACCTTCCGTTTGTGAAAGTGGTATGCATGTATACATATGTATATCACTTAAACATATTGTATATCATTCGTGTTGTTGTTTTAATGCAGCTGGCAATATCGAAAAAGTTAATCTTTATGCCATACGACAAGGGCTGCACTACTGTTACTCATTTATCACTACCTAAGGTCAATTGCAGCTTTATGATATGCTACAGACGCGAGTAACACTACTCCCACAACGCTCTATGGTCATTTTAGACCGGGACCTAGGGTTTAAAATGCATTCCGAACCACTGTAAACATCCTAGGCACCTCCGAGACTCGAACCCAAAAACCTGCAGTAATGAGCGCCAATATATCGTGAATATATCATGCATGTATATACTTACACTTCATGTTTTCTACCGTTATATTGTGTTGCTGATATTATTTAAAAACGAGAAGCTGTATTGAATGATTTCTGAAAGTAAATTTATTTGCATTTATGGTGTACCCCATGTGGGCCCGGGTTAGAATAGCCCCACTGTAGCCCATGCATGCCGCAAAAAGCGACTAAAATGGGTACCCAGTGACCGGGGGTATAACCGGGTGGGGCAAAGTCAGACTTCTCCCTTTGGATGCCCCATGTCTTTGTGCTGCAAGGTCAAGGACAAAACGAAGCTGCATTTTTTACCCTTTATCATGTTACAGGTTCATGGACTTGTTCTAGATGTTGCTGTCATCTAAGTGGGATAAGAAACAACACATTTATGGTGTAACATATAAAGTAAAGCTGGAAAATGCCTATGCAGTTCTTTCAAGAACTATGACAGAAATGATGTAGATTTCCTTTGTTTAAATGAGGATATTTTAGTAAGTGATAAACATATAATATTTGGTTCAAAATGAATCAATTTTTAGGCACTTTCATACTATTAGAGGAAAAGAAAAACAAATTAATGTTTTGATGTTCAACATATTTCACCAACATAAACTATAACTTTCAGATCCAAAACTCCTGTATGTTTTCATCTTACTGAAGAGTCCACAACGTATTTTCTCCGTAACTTAAACATCGTGTCTACCATGTTATCGCCTTTTCGTCTCTTAAATGTCCCATTTAAGTTTTAATTCTGTTCATCAATTACACTTTTAAGATTTTGGGGAAATCGATAGACATGGACTTTGGGAAGTGAGCTTTCGAACATATTCTATAACCAACTATTAATGTCTTCACATTGTTTGTTTATAATATAATTTTCATGCTGTACACAACCTAGATTTTTATACTGCTGGCCATCCAAAATCTAACACCATAAAGGAAGCAACCAAAAGACAGGAAATTTTGCACTATGCTTATAGTCCGTAAGGATATGCAAATGCTTAGAATTTGAGTAAAGAAAAACATCATGAATGACTGTATATAAAGGGAAAATAAAGGTTATTTCACTCACTGGAGTTGTTTTATCTCGTGTGACTTTTTTTTTCGTGGGAAGTGCCTGTATGTTACGTACAAGAATACGGGCGTCAATTGATCATTTATCACATTTCTGTTTTTGATAGAAGAACAATAGTGGTTTCTAAAAATTGCAGATTATCTTTCAGAGAAATTGAAGTTCCTGGTGGACATAATCAAACTATAGTGACGCCTATATCCATTTAATTGATGCAAGAGACCGGGCAGACCTATGGAAACGGCCCTCCCTATCTGCAGATCTGTAGATAGCCTTTTCTATAAAACAACATCTTCGCATCACCACAACTGAGGACCATGGCGTACCGCATATTGGGCATGTGGCATTGATGGATCACACTGCAACATCGGGAAGAAACATAATGCAAGAAATAGGGTCAGTTGCACAACAATCTGGGTTCATTCAACATCGTTTACTGCACAAGAGAATTTTAGTATTTAGTCCATTGTGCGATTACATTCGATTCGAGACAACAGTATTCGCATCTGCAATGGCGCACTGAACACGCCAGTCAGTCAGTTGACAAATGAATGGCATAACATTGTCTTTTCAGACGAATCACGATTCTATCTACAACACCATAATGTTCGTGTCTAAATCTCCAGGGTGGGAGGTTGTGTAACTCTTGCATTATTTATCGTTATACTGGTCTGTCCCCTGATATTATCGATGGAGGTGATATTGGATTACACTCCTACACCCTCATAATACATATTGCCCATATGCTGAATAGTCAATCTCTAAGATTTTACCTCATTTTAAAGATTTGCCTACGGTCATATTTCAACAGGATATTGCAAGATCACACTTAGTATGTAATGTTCAACGTTTCTTTCCTCACCCATCATTTAATGCAGGTTAAATCAGAAATGCAAACTGAATTCCTACCTTAACCTCCCTGTTCTCCCGATCAATTGCTCATTGAACATGGATATTCCAAGTTAACTGTTGCAAAACTAATGATCAACATGCACCATATGCTGTTATGCTAATTCCACATTAGAAAGGTGAAACTGCATGGATTGTCATACACCCAAAACATATCTAAAGAATTTTCAATTAATGTAGTTCATTCATATAGGTTGTAATGTAGTTCAGTAATGTAATTCATTCATTCATGTAGGTTTTAATGTAGTTCAGTAATGTAATTCATTCATTCATGTAGGTTTTAATGTAGTTCAGTAATGTAATTCATTCATTCATGTAGGTTGTAATGTAGCTCAGTAATGTAATTCATTCATTCATGTAGGTTGTAATGTAGCTCAGTAATGTAATTCATTCATTCATGTAGGTTGTAATGTAGCTCAGTAATGTAATTCATTCATTCATGTAGGTTGTAATGTAGCTCAGTAATGTAATTCATTCATTCATGTAGGTTGTAATGTAGCTCAGTAATGTAATTCATTCATTCATGTAGGTTGTAATGTAGCTCAGTAATGTAATTCATTCATTCATGTAGTTAAAGCCAACCGTAACGGCTATACAAAATATTGTTATCTTCACTTTTCCTCAAACTGAAAGGGGCTGTATAATTTTTAACCATTACGCATGTTAGCGTATAATTTCAGAAAAAAGAATTAATACCATTTTAAGTATGTACATTCCGTTTTTTGAAACACCATAGTTGATTTATAATTCCCAACATCATTTTAATTTGTAAAACCAAAGACAATTCCTATAATATTTTTAGACATTTATTTCAAAATTGAGAAATGCTTTAAATAAATATTATCTTTTATTTGTTTAAAAAAAATCTCATCTTGATTACTAAAACTGTATTTACGAATACTTTCTTGTTTATGCTTATTAAAAACATTCATATAGGTTTTTTTTTTTCGTAAGTTGTATTTCGGTATTACTAATATTAATCAAATAACTTTAGTTTTATGCTTTTAGTGTCGAATATTTATTTACACTATTAAAATTTGTCAAATTCACAAGAATAATATAAATTTTTATAAGCCATTTCTAATTAATAATACAAAGTATTGGACAAAATATTATAAATAAAACTATATTATTAAAAATATTTTTATATTTTTATTTATATAACAATATATATATTATTATTATTAATGTTATATTATATTTATTTATTGTTTTTTTTAGTAAATTATAATTTTATGATGAGAAAAAAATAAAATACAAAAATAAAATTTAAATTCAAAGCACATTCCTATTTCTTTTAGGTAAATAGTACTGCTAATAGTATAAATTTATTTTAGTAGTATGATGATGTAGAAATATATTAATACAAAATATTTTTTCAAACCAAACAACATTTTTTTCTATACAAAGTCATAAATATATATTAATATTTCTTATGGTTCAAAATAAACTTATAAATTGATTATTAAAAAGCACTAAAGAGTTCACAAGCATTAAGCAATTATTAAAGTACAAAAAATGTACCATGCCAGATAATCCATGCATAAAAATCATATGTTCTGGTGAATTGAATCAGAAAATTTTCAGTTACAAAAAATTTACCTCAACTTTAAACAGGATTTAAAAAAAAAGTGATTTAAAAGGAAAAAAGATCTTAAATCTCATTTTTTATATAATTAGTCATTTTTTATATTTAAATCTTTTTTATTTATATTTGACTAAATACTCCAACTTTTTGTTTCAAAAATAAGGTTGCTGTATTTATAAAAAAATATAATTTTTAATAAATAATATTTTCGTTGCCTTCTTTTAAAGTAAAATCGAGTTTCTATTTTATTTCTATCTTCATTCTCAGATAAAAATTAGTTTTTTATTTAAAAATTTAGGTAAACTCTAAACCATCCGCACTTTTACCATAATTTTTTTTAAGTTGGGAGCTATGTAGGTCTGCGTATGATATAATTTGACTTTCTTACGGCTATGTTACTAAAATTTGATCTTAATGACACCACTTTTCTTTATTTTACTACTGTATGCTGTAGCCTGACAGTTTGTATCAAATGTATCAAATACGAATTAACAGTATGTATCAAATACGAGTTGACAGTATGTATCAAATACGAATTGACAGTATGCACCTGACAGTATGTGTCAAATGTATCCAATACGAATTGACTATATGTACCTGACAGTATGCGTCAAATGTATCCAATACGAATTAACAGCATGTATCAAATACGAATTGACAGTATGTACCTGACAATATGCGTTAAAGGTATCCAATACGAATTGACAGCATGTGTCAAATGTATCCAATACGAATTGACAGCATGTGTCAAATGTATCAAATACGAATTGACAGCATGTGTCAAATGTATCAAATACGAATTGACAGCATGTGTCAAATGTATCCAATACGAATTGACAGCATGTGTCAAATGTATCAAATACGAATTGACAGCATGTATCAAATACGAATTGACAGTATGTATCAAATACGATTTGACAGTATGTATCAAATACGAAATGACAATATGTATCAAATACGAACAAAAACCTGATCTGAAACCTAATTTCAAAAAACCTGAAAACCTGATTTCTTGATCTGAAGATTTCAAAAACAGAACTTCCTCTCTGGCTTGCAACATGAAGAACTGCATCCTATAATCTTGTATATGTGGATCGAAAAGTTTCAAAAATTTCAAACATGCATAAAACAGGAAGATGGTAGAAGACGACTATAAATCTCCATAAATAAGTCGAAAAGATTCGACAAATTCAGAAAATAGTTCTGATGCACCAATGTAGTGACTACCAATGTGGTCGCAAGTGGTGGCGTTTTTTTCTAAAGTTGAGCTGCATTGTATGATCAAATAATACATAAATGGCTGTGCAACCAACCAAAATATTGTTGTAATAATGCAAGGAAATAATGTAGAAAAAATATGTATTCACGCTCTGCTGTTGTAGCAATACATAAAGCAAGAAAACTGCTGACAATTTTTGATTTGTTCTCTAACAATCAAGATGTTCTCTAACGTTCAAGATCATAATGCTCTCTTTATTCATAAGATGGGAAACCAAATGTGATGAAAAATAGTGAAAGAAATGTGTGTTACTAAATGTTTAAAAAATTGAATTGTTAATTTTAAATAGGTAATTTAAGAATGTCCTTTTAACATTTTAAATCTATTAATATCCAGTAAACTATGATAATAATAAAATTACTCAATTGATGAATTTGCAACAATCAATACTCAGAAAATAAATAATCTATATGTATTTTGTTTAATATTAATATTTTATAACAATTGATAAAACTGATAGGTTTTTAAAATACTTTCATAAATTAGTTCTTTTTCAATTAAATCAATTTTATAAATGCTATTTAATGATATATAAATTTATCTTTAATATTACTTTTCTAATCAGTTAACGAGACATGTAAATGCAAATATCACATTGCTAAGTCACAATTTGTAAAATGTGCATGTAAAATATTTCATTTGAAATTTTACAATCATTAAAACTAATAAAAGTACAATCTTTTTTTCAATAAGATCACACGAACTGAATGAAAGTGTAAATATGTTTTTTCACTGAAATTCAGTGCTTGCACAGAAAACACATTTACAGACTGATAAAAGCTTCACATTTAAAGTAGACAAGACAAAGGAAAACAATTATTTGATATGGAAGAAAACCGTAAATTGAATAAAAGTTAAAACATTATTTAATTTACTTTAAAATAATGCAATCATCCTATTTATTTAACCTTTCTATTTATGTATGAGAAGAAGATATTTTCAAAATTTCTGATTAAAATTCCTTGTTTTTTTTCATATTTTAATTATTGATTAAAATATTTAATGGAATAAGTGTTTATACATTAAACTTGTTGAATTTATATAAATTTAAGCTAAAAATTAATAATATATTCTTTGTAATATTGTATTGTAATATGTTCATAGGAATTGTAAAATTCAATTTACTTCCAATTTTTTGAAGTTTTATTTATTATTAATTTAATTAATATATTGTTTAAAATTTTGTTTTTTACGTGGAAAGTTATTTTGATTTCTTAAAAAAGTATTAACGTAAATTTATTGTATTTATTATTAAAATCTTTGTTCATTGTCAAGTTTCAGAAGATTCAGCTATTTAAATAAGTTGGAATGCCTAATATTTTTCAGAGTGTAATGCAATTTAACAGAACAAGTAAATATCAATATCATATAATTTTTCTTTTTTAACAAACAGGTAAATATCAACACTTGGTACAATTAGAATCAAAGTAACAAAAAGATTGTTGAATATTTTTTCTTTAAAAATAGGAAATTCTGCATTCTATTCTACATTCCATGCCTGTTAAAACCTTCATTATTTCTACAAGTAAAAGTAATCAATTAATATAAATTTTTGATTTAAAAGTTTTAATAACTCGACAATGCCAACATTTATTATATTCACGGGCATTTATTTTTTATTTTATTTATTTATTTATTATTAATATTAATATATATGCGCATTTTGAAAGTAAATTATATTTATGAATGATTTATGATGTTGTCAACAACAATAATATAAATCAATAATAAAATACATACGCATATATATATGTATATAGAACAATGAAATACATACATATATATATAATTTATTAATTTCTATTAATTTATTTTATAACATAGTTGAAATGATTTTGAAAATATTATAAAACATTTTTTTGATCATTCTTTCATTCGTCGTAAATTTATATTTTTATGAACCACAGAATTAGTGATATCTGAATTTTTCTCTTAAAATATCTACTCAAATCTTCCAGAACACTGAAACAATATTTTTAAATGTTAAAATCAACATTTAAAGTGGTTTAAAATCTTGGCTTTTTTTCTTAAAAGCGTTTTATTTCGAAAATGTGTTTCGATTTTTTTTTTATTTGTTTCAAATTTGTTTTTATAACATTTAATATCCTTATCAATCTAATAAAGAATATATATCGAATTTCCAATGAATTTTTCACACTTTAAATATAAAAATAGAATATATTTTGCTTCAGCGCTGTTTAATTATTTTAAAAAAAATTTCCTTAGCCAATTTTAGACTCCTTCTTTTTAAAATATTGTGAAGAAATCTTTCCTTTGGTAACAATCATTTTTAAAATAAATTTAATTTTTGACATGACCTACAAGAAAAGATTATCTCATTTTTGTAAACATTTGATATTTGTTTATATAATAATTTAATAGCTTTGATCCTATGTGGTGATTGTTAATGGACATCTACTTACAGAATTAGCAATCGGAATTTATTTGTTTTTTATTAAGTAAACAATTTCTGGAGTAATTTTAATTTTTAATAGAATTATTGAATTGAGTTATATTATTGAAATTTATTCACGCTCATTCATAGTGCATTTTTAGAAGAATAATTTGTCAATTACTACATTGTAAACAAATATACATTTGAGTAATATATTGTTAACAAAAATACATTTGAGTTCTATATTGTAAACAAAAGCACATTTTAGGACTATATTGTAAACAAAAGTATATTTGAGTACTACATTGTAAATAGAAGTACATTTGAGTAACACATTGTAAACAAAAGTATATTTGAGTACTACATTGTAAACAAAAGTACATTTGAGTACAATATTGTAAACAAGAGTACATTGAGTACAATATTATAAACAAAAGTATATTTTAGTACTACATTGTATACAAAAGTACAGTTGAGTACAATTGTAAACAAAAATGAATCCCCAATAAGATAAATATTGTATTATAAGTATTATTTCCTGATGAATATGCGTATAATTATACGTATGATGAATATACGTATAATTATATTATAATTATACGTATAATTTCCTGATTTCCTGGTTTTAAAAAAAAATTTTAATTTATTTTAATTACTATTAATATACATATTCTCATATTTATATTTTCTTCAATCTTTTTTTTTAAGTTTGGAAAATGTAACCCTTTCCATTTTAATATTCATGGAAAATACAAGAATTTCGATTTTCTGCTGCGGCATATCACATTTTCGTCCTCTTACCGCCCCTGATCGAATCTCCCTCAGACCCCTAAAAAAAGCACTTTTCGGAGCGACCTACCATAGCGAATTTTTCCGGAATTAAACAAAATTTCTGCAGCGATGAATGCGCCAAAGTGGCAACCTCGCAAAATAAGTCTGATGAACGCTGGAGCGGGGGAACTGTTTCCATAGCAACGAGGGATCAGAATCGATTGAGAGTAGCCGAGGCTGTAAGTGGGTGGGGGAAGGCACTATAGCCCCCGAAGGATCAGACCTGGAAAAGTTGGCTGTCTACGCATGTTCGAAATATTTTATTTTACACTTTTTCTTTGTAAAAGTAATTGTCCCTGAATTAGTCATCAACTTTTTGATTACATTTTTCTTTAATATTTTTTTTTTAATATTTGCTGTACATGTTTAAACAAAAATTTTAAAAAGTAAAAGAAAAATATGTTTCCTTTTATATTTCAGTATTTTTTTATTGAAATAACTTAATTTAATTTCATTTAATTTTAATTTATTTGCTTATTAAATGTTTAATATTTTAACAATACAAATTTGATTAATCAAATTAATTAATAAATTTTTGAAATTGTTTATAATTTGAGTCAAATTGAAAAATAATAGCAAATTCTTTTGGAATTTTCTGTATTAATTATTATTATTTAATTCGATCTATTTCAATAATTTTTAGTGAAATTAATAACAGTAAGCATATTGCCATTATTGCCATTTTGAAAAAAGGCAAATAGTTGTGTTATGTGACATGTAAAATAACCTGCAAAAAATTATAGACCAAAATATTTTTCATGGTAATTTATGAAAAAAAGGCAAATGATTGTATTATAGGACACGTAAAATAACACGTAAAAAATTATAGACCAAAATTTTTTATGCCAATTTATGAAAAAAGGGCAAATGGTTGTGATATGTGCCATGTAAAATAGCATGTAAAAAAATTATAAACCAAAATTTTGTATGACCATTTATCAAAAAAGGCAAATGGTTGTGATATAGGGCATGTAAAATAACATGAAAAAAACTTATAAACCAAATTTTTTTTATCTCAATTTAAGAAAAACGGCAAATGAGTGTATTGTGGGGCATGCAAAATAACATGTAAAAAATTATCAACCAAATTTTTTTATAATAATTTATGAAAAAAGGTAAATGGTTGTGTTATGGAGCATGTAAAAATTATAAACCAAAATTTGTTAAGGCAATTTTGATATTCTAATGATGATACATAAATCGTAATAACAAGGGAAATGAAAATTAGGAATACTAAATGTACTAACATATTAGTACATTTTGTATCGTTAATCATTGTAAGATAAAATGCTATCTTAATATAATTAGAGTAAATCTTCATCGTCGCATATTGGTGTTTTATCAGTTTATTATTATACTTTGTCATACTAATTACAATTTAACATAAATATTATATTTTACATAGATTTCATTTCTTATCTTATAATTTATCTGTTTAAGTATTGATTGTATTTTTATACAATATAATACAAAACATTTTAATCCAGATTAGTTTAATTAATGATTTTCCTAGCAAAAATTTACCATGGTTTTAAATAGACACATGTAGATATTCTTTCATATTTATAATAATGCAGTCATTAGTACGCAAAATCTTATGTAATTATTAGTACACAATATCTAATGCAGTCATCTTATACATATTTTTTAATTTTCTTTTAAAACTTGTTGTTTATTTTAGACACAAATAATTTTCACAAATTAAAAAATAGAAATATATTAACTTAAACAATTTTTAAATAAATGAAACCTCAGAAGAAAAGCTGTTTTATTATATTAATGTAGTTGTTTTTAAAAATCAATTTGTTTATTTTTAATTAGTAATAAAAATTAAATCTCTTTTAAGACTCTCGAAAAAGAATGTAGAAATATGAAAATTAATGTATTTTTTAATTCTTTAATTAATTCTATTAACTTTTACTGTTCGTAATATCTATTTTCATTACATAAGGACAGTAAAGGCGTAAAAAAATATAAACGCTTATTGAATGTATCAATAAAACATTAATTTTTATATTAGAATTCTGGTGCATTCAACAATTAATGCAGTTTTAAAAAGCTGGGCTATAAAAAAAATTCCAAAATTTTTGTTTTTCGTTCTTCTCAATATTCACTTTTTCAAAACCCCTTCACTTTTATTTTAAAATTTAAAGCCAATTGTTTTTATGAAAAAAACTTGATTCCATGTTGTTTTTTAAATATTCTATTAATGAATAACGTCTTTGATTCTTTTTAATAATTTTCCAATTTCTTTTCTGTTTTTATAACTTTTATTGAAACGTTTGTTAAAATTTATAATGTGTTTTCTATCATGAAATTATACAACCATTTCCTTCACAGCTATTTAAAAAAAACCTATGGTTTGTTACAGTATATATCAATTAATATGATAGTATCAAATTGGTGTTTTTATCAATGAAGTTTTTATTACTGTTGATTTTATTATTTTTTTCACCATTTCATCAAAGTATGAAATGAATATTTATGATATTCACTTCAGAAACTTTCCTTAAATGACAAAAAAATATGGAAAAATATCATCTGTTTGCCAAAGAAATGTATGTGTTTAAGTGAAATGTAAATAAATACATTTACGACGAATTCTACCTCAGTGGGAATAGACTTATAAAAAGTCTTACGAAATAATTTAGATTCACGTGGTTTTCTTTAACAGATAAGAAATGACAGTGTTGAAAATGTACCTTTTGACATAACCCTATAATATAACTTAAATTAACTGTGGTTTGATATATATAAACATATTTTTAAAAAATTTTTGTCTAAATATTGTTAACAATTGATTATTTCAGTAAAATATTTTTTTTAATTGTGGTATAAATATTGTTAACAATTATTTGTTTCAGTAAAATATTTTTTTTAATTGTGGTATAAATATTGTTAACAATTAATTGTTTCAGTTAAACATTTTTTTACAAAATTTTTGTATAAATATTGTTAACAATGTTATTAATTTGCTAACAATTGTAGCATCAATAATAAAATTTTTACCAATACCAGGAATAATAATTAATCATATTTTACCTGCAATATTAACTTTGAATTATTTTTCCACGATGCTTATGAGTAGGTGATTAAAAAATATTTTTTAAAAAATCATGTGTATGCATTGATTCAAGAACTCATATATATATTTATTTATATTATTTTTTTTTGTTTAATATAATTGCCGATTATCCATTCATTTTATAACATTAACAAGATAAATAAAATAAATTTGTTCGGAAAAACAATTTCATAACTTACAGTTCCCCACAATGACTAATTCACAGTTCACAGTGACACAGTTCTCAATGACTAAAGAAGTTTTCATAACAGCTTCGTTCCTATAGTGAAACGTTGGCACTTTAATCATGGGCTAATTAAGTTTAAGACGATAGAAATATCACCAATTGTGAAATTCTCTTACTGAATGCAACGAATGTGAGATTAACTGAAAATCATGCTAACCCTTCGGTCACTCGTACTGTGATAAAGTTATGAGTGACTGAATGGTCAGAATATAAATGAACATCTAATCAACCATGATGCTTTCAGCTTGACATGGTGCCAAGTGACTTTATCATTTTCTTGCATCTGAAGAAATTTTTAAATGGACAATTGATCGGGAAAGATGTCGTTTTATTAGGGGTTACCTCACAAGTAATTAACAGCGGTCTGATGGCCAATTGGCTAGCACTCTGGCCTTGGTATAACAGGCTTCAAGATCGAATCTGGCAGTAGTAGCATGGATATTTTTTAGTGATTCGGAATCCACGTAGGTTCCTGTCTAATTAGCCTAAAGTGTGCACAAAATGACCGTAGAGTGACAAACCAAACCAAACACAAGTGACTACATTCTTTAATGCTGATTACTAAGCCTTGTATATGGAGGAACCACTTGACTTTTTCCATTATTAAATATTATAGATATTATTTTCATTTTTATTTAAAAAATTTCACAGTAAGGTTTTTAAATTAAAAACTAGAGTATTCAGAATATTATAATTTTGATTTATTAATTTTATTAAGAGTAAACATAATTCGGGCCTGATGGCCGAGTGACTAACGCTCTGTCGCTCCGTGACACAAGTTTCGGGTTTGTATCCCGGTGAATGGTTGTAGTGGTTCAGAATCTACTTTAAGTTGTATTTCTCGGTTTAATATGACTGTAGACCGTAGGGCTGACAACCCTACCTCGTGAAAGGTCAGAATCATGGAATCAAATCAGATTTCTACCTATGGGTACACCATCACAACAGAAGCTGCCACTCTTTCCATGAGACCCCATGGGTTCTTGGATTTGGTGTAGATGTTGCTGTCGACCAAGTGGGATAAGAAACAACATATATATGTCTTGGTACCTATGTAGCGAAATAATGTGATTGTTTCAATTGTTGATGAATATATAACTGCCTTCTGTTCTTTTAACACTCATAATCATTAGCTATAGAATCTTCGTTTTTAATAAATGCGTAAAACACAATGCCCAACTTTTGAAAGCATTCATATAAATTTTGAAAATCCGACATTTTTTATATGAGTTTTGTATATTCTCGCTTTTAATTGCATACTTTTAATATAAAATGCAAAACAATTCTTTCAGTACGTGGAGGTCGGTACAGAATAGATGAGGTAGGATCCAAATTTCAAATACAAAATAATGTAATGTATATTATCACAGTGCATTTAAAAATACACATCAGTTCCTTTTATTGAATTGTTTTTGTGGTCTTGTCCATATATTCTTATATATAAGTTTAAATTAAAAATGATTTTTAATTATGTATTTTCTCTTTTATTGAAATCTATTTACAAATGTATATCTTTTCCTTTGATTCACATAAAAAAAAAGATCTTCGAATGAAAATAAAATTTTTGCAATATACATTAATTTAACTTGTTCAAATAAAATAATAAAATAAATAATAAAACTACGATAAATGAAAAAAAAAATAGATCTTCGTATGAAAAAAACATTTTTAACAATAAATGTTAATCTAACTTGTTCCACTTAAATAATAAAATACATAATAAAACTATGATAAATGAAAAAAAAAATAATGTCTTCAAATGGAAAAAACGTTTTTACAACATACGTTAATCTAACGTGTTTAAACAAAATAATAAAATATATAATAAAATTATGATAAATGCAAAGAAATAAAAAGATCTTCGAATGAAAAAAATATTTTTACAATATACGTTAATCTAACTTGTTCAAATAAAATAATAAAATAAATAATAAAACAATATGATAAATAAAACATATATTTTAATTTATATATTACAAAAAAATAAAAAAAAGGTATTAAAAAAAATATTTAGTTAGCATCTCTAATAAAGTTTTGAAACGTTTTTTGGATTGGAAAAAGCATTCTAAACTGTCAAAACACAATTCATTGACTTTCCCTTAATAAAAATAAAATTTCTTTGAGGTTTAGGATACTGTAAATTAATTTAAAAGGGGCAATTAAACACTTTTAAGGCACTTATCAAACTTTAAAACAAGAACAAAACCGTCATTTAAAAATAACTTCCACTTATTGCAAGTTGACAGTTAATCCAACGAACTTTTCTGAAATGAACAGATGATTAGAAAATTACAGTATTTAACTAGGGGAGCCGACAATCCATCTCTATACGCATGCGCAATGGTTCAACACTTCCTTTCCTCATTGTATGTTGCAGCTCTGGCAAAGAAGCAGGAAGGGGGATGGAAAGACCCTCCCCCCCACAGAGAAAGGAGGGGACAGACCAGAAGATGAGTACGAAGAGATTTATGCTGGGGGGATGGGAGATTTGGGGAGAGTCAAGGGAGAGAAGAAGGTTATGAGGGGGGATAAGGGGATTTAGATCCCTCCCCTTTTAGACCCTTAACTGTTGTTTAGGGGGATGGAGGATCAGAGAAGCAGGGGAGAGAATTTCACAGACTATTATTTTTGGAAGTTTTCTTAATTCTTGTGTTAAAATCTTTTCATTAACAATCGCTTTCTAAGTGCTACAGTTCCCACTTTTCAAAGTCGCCAAATAAGTAACTTTTTTTTTGTCTCACTCTTTCTCTCTATCTCATTTTCTGTAGTATTTCTTCTTCTTTTACTTCTTCGTCCTATGGCTATCCGGCAACTTGGAATTCTCTTCTACACGTCAATTATCCGGGCTAAATTTCTGCCATTGATCTTTCACGTCCACTGAGCTTCTTTTTTTATCTGTCCTTACTTTTTTTTTTTTTTTTTTTTTTCGTTTTCTTTTTGTACTTTGGCTCTTTTTTTTACCACCCATTTATTTTATAGTTCCTAAGAGTAAAGTCTTAAATTGTTAAAATAAATGAGCTTCATTTCTTTTTCTTTTTACTTTCCTTTCTGCTTTATCGCTTTCTTTTGCTGAATTGTCATTGATATCGGTCGATCGTTGCTTTCTGCTCTTTTAGCTAAGTCCTGAAAAATGTTCAGATGTCGTTCCGTTAAGCTGAAATATGGTCCCGGAATAAAATCTGGATTTGAACGCTAACAAGCAAAATGATGCCCTGATTTAAGTTCATCAGGACATTCTTTTGTTATTAGAAGTATGTTAAGTAAAATCTTTTTCAGACAATCATCTTTAAAACCTATAAATCATTAATATTGATCAATAATCGGATTTTTTTCCGGAAAATAAAAAAGGATAATAAAGAAAGGTTTTTTTTTATCCCACTTGGTCGACAGCAACATCTAGACCAGGTCCAAGAACCCGTGTGGTCTCATGGAAAAAAGGATAGGGGTGGAGCAGCTTGTGTTGTGATGAAACACTCATAGGTAGAAGTCTGACTTGGCTCCGTGACGCTGAAGAAGGAGAGCAGTGCCTTCCGAGAGGACTTTTAAAGGTAACTACCCCCTATTTGGGTATCGCATGGGAAAAAAAACCCAAAAACTTTCAAACGAAGGAACTACAACGAGGCAAGATGCTAAACATAACAAACTCCATTTAGCCTCCTCGTTTTTTGAAACAGTGTCTACAACAAAGCCACTAGCGGATGGAACCACTGCATTAATGCTCACCAGAGGATGATGTTTCCACTGAGCTACGAGTCGGGCAAGTATAAGAAGTTAATGTTTGTTTGCAAAATAGGAGCAAAATTTAACATATTTCTCAAAAATAACTTAATTTTTTTTTTTTATGTATTTTTTAAATTTTATAAAATGCTTCAATTTTTATGTTTTCCAAATTTAGAAATCTTTTACCTTTATTTTACATAAGCATATTACATATTATTACCTTTATAAGTCATTTAAAATTGCGAAAATGAAGAAAACCATTTTTATTATCAAACTCATGTTTCTCAAATTGAACTATCTTGATTTACTATCTACCTAATGAGTTTACAATTATTTACAAGCGTAAGACAATTTGCATGCATATTGCTTGCAATTTTAAGAATTCCTAATGAAAAAGTTATTGATATGAAGTAACACTAGTTTATTTGGCAGCAATTTGTCAAAACTAAAAACCAGCAACGAAAACTTTCATTATGCATCTTAACAAATATATCTAAACAACAAACTAAAAAAAGTCTAGTTTAGTCTAAAAAAGACAATTAAAATTGCAAAGATGAAAGAAACCATTTTTCTTATCAAACTCTTGTTTCTCAAATTGAACTACTTTTACTTCTACCTTGATTTACTATCTACATAATGAGCTTACAATTATATACACATGTAAGAGTATTTACATGCATATTGCGTGTAATTTTTAAAAAGCCTAATGAAAAAATTGTTGATATAAAGAAACAATTTTTGGCAGAATTTGCTCAAAATTGAAAAACAACAACGAAATTTTTCAGTATACATCTTAACAAATATATCTAAGCAACAAACTGTTATCTTTCGTCCTAATAGCATCGATACTGACAGGGAGTAATCGGTTTCTTGCAGAATGATTTACGATCAAAATTAATCATTTTTCATGGGTTTCTCTCAAGAGAAAATTAGTGCAAAATCTGGCTCATTTTTATTACCAAGCTCTTGTTTTTCAAATTGAACTACTTTTACTTCTACCTTGATTTACTATTTATCTAATGAGCTTACAATTATTTACAAACATAAGACAATTTAGATGCATATTGCATGTAAGTCTAATGAAAAAGTTATTGATATAAAGAAACACTAGTTTATTTGGCAGCAATTTATCAAAATTGAAAATCAACAACGAAATTTTTCAGTATACATCGTAACAAATATATCTTAAGCAACAAACTGTTATCTTTCGTCCTAATAGCATCAATACTGACAGGGAGTAATCGGTTTGTTGGAGAATAATTTACGATCAAAATTAATCATTTTTTACTGATTTCTCTCAAGAGCTAAGTTAGAGCAAAATGTGACTCATTTATTTAAGTCAAAAGGAAAGGCGTAGAACCATTTTTCTTGCAGACATACTGAAATTTTAATTTTTGGAAATTCATTCTAAATATTTGAAGTTGTTTTCTAAAATATATTAAATAGCTTGATGCTTTTATAATTTTTCATAATTTTAGTTTATATATTTTATAATTCAGAACTAGTTAAAAAAATACTATCCTGTATCAAATAAGTAGACAACCGCAAATTTTAGAAATTTAAAGGAAATGGTAAAATAATAATTTTGTTAATGAATGAAAAAATACTATATACCACCAATCGGATATCACTTTTTTTAATTACTTTCATAAATAATGAATTACTTTAGAGTTTCCATTTAAGAATAATTTGAATAATCTACTTCAAATAATGTGAATACATATTCTTTAAAAAATATAAAAAAATGTTTTACTAAATGAATTTTATAATAATTGCAATTTAAAATAATCAACATTTCACTTTAAAACATCTTTTATTCGTAATGGGTATTCGCATATCGGATATCAGTTTTTTTTCATTACTTTCATATATTTTGAATTACTTTATAGTCTCAATTTAATATATTAAATTATATTAAACAAATGTTTAATAATTTTTTTCATTTTTATTTCCAAGTAATGAACTAAATGCATAAATAGTAGTTTTATAATTTTTTACTCAGTTTTTATTTTACAAAAATGTACCGAAATTTTAAAATAGATCACAAAGATTTTTCACTTCAATCAACATAAGAGGGTTAATTTAATTTGTTTTGTGACATAAAAAAACATCTAAATTTAAGGTAAGCTTAAAAAGTAATGTTTAAAATTTGATGTTAGTAATTAAGGAGAAGTAATGATTTAATGAAAATCTCTAAAGTGTAAATCAATTTTAATGTTACAAAGAAAAGTCTAAGAAAAATACATTTTAATATGGGTAACACCACTATTTTACGATGTATTCTCTTTATATTTATTAATAAATCTTTTGTTTTCCATGATCTTTTAAAGATATATTATAAAAAATCTGCTTGTGTAAATCTATAAAACATAAGAATCATAAACGAGCTTTCGATAAAAATAGTAAAAAGATTTCATTATATTGAAGCAAGAAAAAAAAATGTAATCTTAAGCCCAATGATAAACAAACGTTAAACTTTAATCTGTATCGTATTTTATGCTCATTTAATAACTTAGAAAAGTATTATTTTGCGAGCAAACATAGAGAAGGTTTAATCTAAGGTTTTATGATTTTTCAGAGTAAGCATTGATAGGTACTGAAATGTGTTTATTCTTTGTCATAAAACAACACTGAATTCATAAACTTGCTTGAAATCTTTCAATATTTGACTTTCAACGTATCCCGAATAAATACTAAATATTTTATCATTTTGAAAATCACAGATCTATATCAGCAGTAAAATTATATCGCACAGTATCCTAAAGAGATAATAATAATTTGTATAAAATATTTCATAGAACATTTCGAATTTGCTAATTTCTTTACCACTTATTTTCCCTTAGGGTGATTAACTAGTTATTTAGAATAATTTTATCATCCCGGATATACGGAAATAAAAACTAGAATGTTTTGAACGAGTATGAATGAATTATTACTTGTTTTTCTCATAGCAGTACACAACATTAAGTCCAAATAAATCTAAAAATAAGCCCCTAAACAAACAACATTAAATCTAAATAAGTCTAAAACATAAGCCCATAAACAAAAAATATTGTCTAAATAAGTCTAAAACATAAGCTCATAAATAAATATTGTCTAAATAAGTCTAAAACATAAGCCCATAAACAAAATTAAGTATAAATAAGTCTAAAACATAAGCCCATAAATAAACAATATTAAATCTAAATAAGTCTAAAACATAAGCCCATAAAAAACAACATTAAGTCTAAATAAGTCTAAAACGTAGTCCATAAAAAACAACATTGTCTAAATAAGTCTAAAATATAATCGATAAACAAACAACATTAATGTGCTAAATAAATCTAAAACATAAGTCCATAAACAAACAACATCAACTCTAAATAAGTCTAAAACATAAGTCCATAAATAAACAACATTAAGTATGAATGAAACAATTATCGCTTAATGGAAAATAAATAATCCACTATTTTTAACTATAATAATTTTTTTAACTGAAGAATCCTCTCAGTGAAATTTTTGTTCTCGAAACGAATTTTTAAATTGGGTGTTAATATGATTTAATCATTAATAATTAAATTAAATGATTAATAAGTTACTATATGTGAAATAAAAATTGTTTAATCATAAAACATTAATTTATAAAATTTACAAATTAGTCTTATAGTAACAGTATATAAATTTGTGAAGTTATTTTCAATTAAAAAATGCTGCATTTTATTCCTATATATTTTTTTTAATTTATCCATTTTAACATTTTTTTTTTCTCAGTTTTTGATAAATAAATGTACATTTCTCGAAACCCATTTAAATTATTTATCTGTAAAAAAAATTCCCCAAATTTGAAACACATCCAATTAATTACTACTTACCACTTAATTTTCCGTTAGGGTGATTAACTGGTTGTTTAAAATTATTTTACCTATCCCACTGATATTCGGAAACGAAGACTAGATTTTTTTATATGAATGAATTACTACTTGTTTTTCACATTTCAGTACACAACATTAAGTCTAAAACATAAATCCATGAACAAACAACATTAAGTCTCAATAAAACAATTATCGTTTAATGGAAAATAAATAATGCAATATTTTTTGACTATTCTAAAATAGAAGAATCATCTCGGTGAAATTTTTACTTTCAAAACAAATTTATATTTTTTCACCAATTTTTACATTTTGCTAATTTCTTTACTACTTATTTTCGATTGGAGGGCTTAACTGATTGCTTTGAATTATTTTACCTATCCAATTGATATTCGGATACGAAAACTAGATTGTTTTATTGCGAGTAGGAATGAATTACAATTTGTTTTTACCATTTTAGTACAAAACGTTAAGTCTAAATAAATCTAAAACATAAGTCTATAAACAAACAACATTAAGTCTGATTAAAACAATTATCATTTAAGGAAAATAAAAATGCAATATTTTAACTATACTAAAATAGAAGAATCATCTCAATGAAATTTTTGTTCTCAAAGCATTTTTTTTTTTTTTTTTTTTTTTTTTTTTTTTTTTTTTTTACATTTTTTTTTTTTACATTTTAATAATTTCTTTACTAGTTATTTTCCTTAGCGTTATTAACTGATTGCTTAAAATTATTCTATCTATCCAATAGATATTCGGAAACAAAAAACAGATTGTTTTGATACGAGGAGAATGAATTACTACTTTTCTTTTACATTTTAATACACAACATTAAGTCTAAATAATTCTAAAATATAAGTCCATAAGCAAACAACATTAAGCCTAAATAAGTCTAAAATGTAAATCCATAAGCAAACAACATTAAATCTGATTAAAAGTTATCTTTTGAGGGAAAATAAATAATGCAATATTTTTAACTATAATAATAGTTTTAATGGAAGAATCATCTCAGTGAAATTTTTGCTCTTGAAATAATTGTTTTATATCGAGTGTTAATATGATTTATTACATGATAATTAATCATTAATAATTAGATTAAGATGATTAATAAGTAACAATATGTGAAAGGAAAATTGTTTAATCACAAACCATTATTTTTTTTTTTTAAATTTACAAATTAATTATATAGTAACAATATATAAATTTGTGAAGCTATTTTCATTTTAAAAAAATGCTGCATTTTATTGTTATATATATATTTTTTAATTATCCTACTTAACAAATTTATTTTTCAATTTTTGCTAAATAAATGTACCTTCCAAAAAACAAATTTAAATTATTTATCCGTAAACGCAATGCCAAAATTTGTAAAACATCCAATTTATTATTAAAAAAATAATTAAAATGGACTCGATAATTTAAACTAATTTAAATTTTAACTTTAATTTAAAAAGTTCCCTAGTAAATATTTTAAATTTAATAATTAAATATTTCCATTTAACTTTGAATACTTTTTAATTTAAAGTTTTTAGATTACAATTTTTTTATTCTTTTTACTAAATGGTTTTCAAAATGTATTTTTTCAAATTTTTCAATTTATCAAAAAGTTATTATTATTATTGCTATAATATGTTATTATTAATTAAATTGATTGATTAATTATTGATTAATTGATATTATTACTATTATATACAAATAGATAAAATAATAAATAGTTTTATTTCTTGATTAACTCAAACTTCTGCTTATTGGAAAATAATATTTAACAATATCCCAATATTTGATAATAAAATGTATTGTTATTAAAGAGATTCTATTAAATAAAGTTAAACGCAGAATAATTAGCCATTATAATATGATATTATTGCTTAATTATTGTCATTACTATAATAAATAACCAAGTAGATAAACTAATAAATCATTTTATCTCTTGATTATTATCTAACTTAAAATTTTGTTTATCGGAAATTAATATTTAAAAAAAAGTAAAAAAGAACTGTCACAATATTTGATAATAAAATATATTTTCATTAAAGAATTTCTAATAAATGAAATTAAATGCAAAATAATTTAATCAATTATCAGCTAAATGTAAAATAATTTAGTCAATTATCAATTAAATGTAAAATAATTTAGTCAATTATAAGTGAAATGTAGAATAATTCAGTCAGTTATCAGTTAAATTAGAATAACTACCTATTGTATAAATGTAAATTATATTTATTTATCTTATAATGCAGTCAATTTTAATATTTCCGTAAAAGAATTTTAAATACAGATGCCGAAAAAACAGGTAAAATATAATTGCAATCAATAAAAAAGCAAACTCCTTTTATGTTAAGTCAACTCAAATCCGAAATTGGTTAAATAACAACAGCTTTCTGTTATTTTTAACATGCAATTGGTATTCCACAATCAAGAACTCATTCATTCGATAAAAATCGATTTTCTTTAGATTAAATGTTTTGCTTTAGAGAGAGCGAACATTTTTTTTTCGATTATCGACGAAAACAGTTTCCACAAACATTCCCAGACAAAACACAATTTCCTCGCAATTTATAACTAAACAATTCACCGCCCAATTTCAAACCAACATTAAATTGGGAGATAACATCAAATCCCAAATCCCAAACTCATCTCCTTGTGTGATAATAGCAATCATTCCAACTTCCTCTTTTTTTTTTTAAAAAAAAAAAGGATAATAATAAAAAAAGCAGAAAAGCAGGAAAATATTTTTTTTTTATAAAGTGCCCTTAGCCGTCATTTCTCTTCGCTGGGTATTACAAATTAGATAATTTTCGACCAGAAATTCAATTAATTTTTTCCGATCTTTTCCAGCGTTAATTCTATCTGGAAGGCATGTTAAATAATGATAGGTAACAATAATTCTGATTCCTTTCATAACTTAAGTGTCATTACAGATTTTCTACAAAACTCATTACGTAAAGGAAAGAATTCAATTTTTTTTTTTTTAACTTGGTGTTGTTATTATTACTTTTTCAATGCAATGAGAGAAACAGAAATAGAAAAAACATAAAAAAATCCCATAATAAAAAACACGAGGAATGCTTTTTATCATGAGTTACCGAAAATAAGTGTTTCTGAGCCTCATATCTGAACCAAACATTAATTCTGCAATTCAATTTGGGGCCAACTTAATGTTTTTAAATGCAGTGAATCATATAAAAATAGCAATTATTAATTTCTCCCCTTGAATAATTGCTTCGTTTTTAATTGTTTTTAAAAGCAGTCACGTTCAAAATTGTTTTAATTAAATTTATACAAATACATCTCGCCGCGCGTGTGATTATCTACTCTGTAATTGAATTCAAATAAAATCGTCTTATTAAAAAAAATAATTCGAGCTTTTTCGAGTTTAATAGCATTGTCTGATAATTTTATATTGTCTTCATAATAATTTTCCCTCTTTTAGATATAAATAAATTTTTATCATGTGTGTGCATGATGTTTGCCTGGTTAGAAGTCTATGGCGTCTCCAAAAAAGTGAAGCAATAAAATAAAAATGGATAAGAGTATAAGTTATTATTTAAAACAGATTTATCTCTTCACACTAGAAAATTTCATTTCAAAAACTTTTATTTAAAATAAACGCTGATTTTCACTTGATTTCATTTACGTGTGTTTTAAAACTGCCATGAAATATGAGTTGTTAATTCTACGATTTACCAATATCAAGTCACATGATCTGTACTTCATTTTTAATTGCGTGGATTTCAAAATATAAACAGACTATTGTTTAATATCTTCACAATAGTGTCTAAGGATCGCAAAATAGGGGCCGTTGAAGTTTGGCGAATTTTTTATGGCGCCCACTGGACGATAAGTCGCAAAAATTTTCGTGACTGTTTAAATTCAATTCACTTACAATCGCAACCCGTTATTTGGCTCACATTTCCAGAGATATTTTTGACGCCAAATTCCAACGGCCCCTATTCTGCTATTTTACCGACTTTTCTAACTGAATTTGGTAATACTTCTTATATTATTTGAACACTTGCTTCTTCATAAAAAATTAATAGTTATTTTGTTGTATTCCTATCACTATTGAATTTGATAGGTCTTAAGGGAATTCTGCATTTTAGAGTATCAATTTCGCCAAATCTCTTTTCTCATTCAATAGTTACACAAATTTCATTAAAACTTATGCATCCAAGAAATGGAATTAAATACTAACAAAAAATCAAAACTATATTTAGAAAAGAATTTTTTAATTGTTAACTGTTTGTATTAATTGAAATTTCAAACAAGTGTTTAATAAACAGGGACTGGAAGTCATTTCATACAGATCAATCACCAAGAATTCAATAGATCGATAGCCTTTACTATAGCTCAAAATATTATGAGCAGTAGTGTGTTGTAATGTTTCGGCCTAAGCTAGACCTATAACGGCTTCAAGAAGAGGACCATTTTCAGGTTCATGGGAACACTTTAATTTTTATTTACAAGCATTAAATATATACATAACTCTATTTATATAAAAAAAGGAAAATTAAAGATAATTTGATTCACAAATGCACTTCACTCTAAAGTCAGAATTTTCATAGTTCTCAAACATATGGTCTGTAGCAGATCTTAATTATCACACGGCGTGATACATCCACTTTGAAAACAAGCAGAAACTCTAGCCTATTCAGTCACTTCAGATAAAAAAGTAAAACATCTCTTCAGGTCGACTCGTCGCAGAACTCCCTCTTTCTTCTTCAAAAACCTCCCGTTAAGAAAATCCGTCAAGGAGGGGGGGCATCTTCCCTAACTTCTCTTTGGAGTAGACATTTGCTCAGCCCATTATCCTAGCTATCCTCAGCCCTAATCACAATGAAACAACTCATGGTGTATTCCATATTCCATCTATAATTGTTTCGACCTGTGAAGGTCGCAGAGACAATCGCTAATTTCATGAGGTTTCATTATACATGATACTGAATATCTGCTATCAGATTTGAATGGCAGGTTATTCTCATTAGTACAAAACACTAATTGTATGTAATATAACTACCTACAACACTGCTTATCTGCTGTCAAATTTGAGTAATAGGTTGTTATTATGTACTTGTCAAAGAATATACATTCCTCTCTCATGGGAAAGAAATGCCCCAACCCTTCCTGTGGGAAAAATGCTACAGTGTGAAAGGTTGATTTGTAATTAGAAATCTAATAAATCATCTTGAAATATATCGAAATTTGGGTCAGCAGATTTTTATAAATCAAAACATTTCATAATGTTGAATATTTTAAATTAAAAATCTGGTCATCACTACTTCGTGATTTTAAATGCTGTAATAATAAAAGACATTGCATCCCAATTAAATTCCAGAAATCCAATTGCTGTTCATTAATGAAGAAAAGCAGAAACTTAAAGATTATCTTTATCAAAATCGTATCATATTTTCTAAAAAAAATAAGTTTGCTTATTTATTGTTTGATTTCTATTAATTTTAGTTAAGTTATTTCAAGTCTTATTGAATAACTTTATACAACTCACTGAATTTTAAAAAAAACTAAGCATTGTTGGCAACACGGTGCATGTTCGAAAAGAATTTTTTTTTTTATCTTCAAATGTGTTCATTATCATCATCCCTTAATTTAGTTGTAAAGAACCAAACTAAAAAAAAAACACGGTTTTAATGTCAGTCTTCCCAAAAAACATTGGATTCCACTAATTAGGTACCTAATTAGTCTGTTTTTAAATGAAACGTCGAGAAAATTAAAAAAAAATAAAAAAAGATCGCTGTATCTAATTATCTGGTAACTGAACGTTGAAGTCCTTAACTGTTATACACTTTTGACAGATTAAATAATGAATAAAAATGTGCTATTTAGTCTGCATTAAAAACTGATAACGATAAAAATTACGATCTGTGTAAAGAGATAACTCAATTTGGTTAAATTTCAAAAACTTTTCAATCCAAGCATGATATTCAGAAGAATTATTAAAAGAATTAAAAATCTGTAAGAAGATAATCGTGAGTAAAAAGTTTTTAGATAACTGATTAAGTTTTTGAATTTCTTATTTTCAATAGTAGTTTGAGTTATTATTTGTGTAAGTGTTATGTTTCGATTTGCATTGTTTAATTTAAAAAGTATATGACTGATAAACTTATAAATTTGTTTTTTTTAATTATTTAATCTAAATATTTTCGAAACACTCATTTTGCTTCAAGTACATGCTTATTATAAATAAAGAAAACTAAGCAATGTTTCATTTAAAAATTTCAAACTCAAATATACATTCAAGTAGAATTTTCTTAAAAATGCATAATTATTCTGAATAATAAAATTTTACTTTTTCTTGTCATTAGGGATATTAAGCCCTTCATAAAAATTGAAACATAATTTTTAATTATTGAGATTTATTTTTTTATATAATTAAAGAAATATTAACAATTTGAGTGTTAAAAGATGTGCAGCAATTTCAGAACAACAAATCTAAATTCTCGAAGCATTATTCTTAAATAAATAAACAATGTGAATAAATCAAACAATGTCAATTTTTTATTTATGCAAACAAATCAAACAATTTGTATAAATATTCTTACAGTATTGTTTTTTAACGAATTGAAAATTACCCGACTCGTGGGTCAGGGGCAACGTTTACCTTTGGTGAGCATTAGAGCGGAGGTTCAATCCGCTGGAGGCATTGTTATAGGCCCTGTTTCAAAAAATTAGGATACTCGAGGGTGTTTGTTCAGCATCTTTCCTCTTGATTCGGACTACCTGGTGGGAATTTTTCGGGTTTTCTCCCATACGATACCAAATGCGGGATAGTTCCAAGCAAAAACTCTTCCCGGGGTGGTCTTCCCTCCTTCTTCAGCGACACTGAGCCAAGTTAGATTTCTACCTACGGATGCTCCCTCACAACAGAAGCTGCTACTTTCTCACCATCCATGAGTAGACTACTTATGGGATGTACGTAACGCATTGCAGGACGTTGAGGATTAGACACAATACACATTAATGTTTTTTCTTTAATTAACTTATTCTTTTTATTATTATTGTTATTATTATTATTATTTTATCATTCCTTTTTGTATCTTCCGTGCATTATTATTCCGTGCATTATTATTCCATGCATTATTAGTCTTACTATTATTTCCCCTTTATGCCCGTTTTTGATTTTGAAACTCATAACAGATGGAAGATATGTTGTGTTTTTGACATTGCAATGTTGTTATCTAATTATTATTTCCACATTATCCTCGTTTTTGATTTTGAAAATCAGAATCGATGTAAAATATATTATGTTTTTGACATTACTATGGTTTTGGCGTTTCATTCGTATAACCGTTATAAAAGCGACTGTTTGTTAGAAGTTTCATCTGGTTTTTGAATGATGTTTTCAACTACTTGACAAAACTTTAAAACATTCTATGTTAATATCCAAGAAATTTCAGGAGAACCAAGTTTCCTCGCATTACTTCTTTTCCAAAAAGTGCCTTTTGATTACGAACAAATGTGTATAGTCAATATATGACTTTTCGTCATTTGCCATCCTTCGTAGGCAATGTACCATTCATTCAGATACATTGCAAATCTCACGTGTGTATCGAAATCATTTGAAAGGGATATGACGGAATGATTCATCTCATCTTCACTCAACATCTTATTATGGTTGGCGCACGCAGAGACTGAAATGCCAGACATCCAGAATCATTCTTCCAATATTCATCAGTGGTTTCTGCGTTACCCACTGATTACTTCGCTACTGGAACGATGATTGAATTTTGTGAGCTTTTTTTTTAACTCGGATTATTATTTTCTCTTGCATCTTTTCCAACAAATTCTGATGCAAATAGTGATTTTTTTGTTTGTATTGGCTGTTGTTGTATATCATCACTCTTCGTTACATTATTCAGAAAGAATGATTAATGAGTCTATAACGTGGTGAAGTTTATTGTTTTCTAATTTTAATCATTTTTTTTTTCATCGGCAGTTTTGTCAGGTAGTCGATATCAAATAGATCGATGTGCATGTATCGTGTAATTAGCCATCACTATCTATGAAACTTTATTTAGTTGCTTTGTGAATAGGGTATATTATAAAGATCATACAAAGTTAGGAACTTGAGAAAACAACTGCCACGTCAGATTAAAATATTGTAAGTAAGAGATTTAGTTAAACTTAGATCATTTATTTTTTACTGTATGAAATTTTAATCAAATAAAAAGCAGAATTTACCTCTAAAAGCAGAGTTTTACCACTGTAGCTAGCGTTAATTCGACCAAATCTAGTTATAGATATACATTTATTAATTTATTTTATTTCATTTAAAATACATTTATCATTTAAAGTACATTTGGCAAAATCAGAATAGATGTAAAATATGTTATGTTTTTGACATTGCATTGGTTTTTGTAGTTACATTTGTATAACCATTACAACAAATTAGAAGCGACTATTTGTTTCTGGATTTTGAAGTTTCATCTGGTTTTTGAATGATATTTTCAACTATTTGGTTAAACTTTAAATCATTCTACATTAATATCTAAGAACTTTAAGAAAAACAAAATTTCCTTGTATTATTTCTTTTCCAAAAAGTGCCTTTTGATTACGAACATATGTCTATAGTCAATATATGACTTTTCGTCATTTGCCATCCTTCGTAGGCAATACACCATTCATTCAGGTACATTGCAAATCCCACGTGTGTATCGAAATCATTTGAAAGGGATATGACGGAATGATTCATCTCATCTTCACTCAACATCTTATTATGTTTGGCGCACGCAAAGATTGAAATGCCAGACATCCAGAATCATTCTTCCAATATTCATCAGTGGTTTCTGCGTTACCCACTGATTACTTCGCTACTGGAACGATGATTGAATTTTGTGAGCTTTTTTTTTTTTAACTCGGATTATTATTTTCTCTTGCATGTTTTCCAACAAATTCTGATGCAAATAGTGATTTTTTTTTTTTTGTATTGGCTGTTGTTGTTGTGTATCATCACTCTTCGTTACGTTATTCCGAAAGAATGATTAATGGGTCTATAACGTGGTGAAGTTTATTGTTTTCCAATTTTAATATATTTTTTTTTCATCGTCAAGTTTGTCAGGTAATCGATATCAAATAGATCGATGTGCATGTATCGTGTAATTAGCCATCACTATCTATGAAACTTAATTTATTTGCTTTGCGAATAGGGGATACTTTTCAAGGTCATACAAATTAGGAACTGGGGAAAACAACTGTCATGTTATGTTAAAGTATTGTAAGTAAGTAGTTTAGTTAAAGTTAGATCATTCATTTTTTATTGTATGAAATTTTAATTAAATAAAAATCAGAATTTATCTCTAAAAGTAGAGTTTTACTACTGTAGCTAGAGTTAATTTGACTAAGTCTGATTAACGATATTCATTTATTAATTTATTTTATTTCACTTAAAGTACATTTATCATTTAGAGTACACTTTAGAAAATCAGAATAGATGTAAGATATGTTATGTGTAACATTGCAATGGTTGTTATCTTATTATTATTTCCCCATTATTCACGTTTTTGATTTTGAAAATCAGAATAATTGTAAAATATGCTATGTTTTTAACATTGCAATGGTTTTTGTAGTTACAGTTGTATAACCATTACAACAAATTAAAAGCGACTATTTGCTTCTGGATTTTGAAGTTCCATCTGGTTTTTGAATGATATTTTCAACTATTTGGTTAAACTTTAAATCATTCTACATTAATATCCAAGAACTTTAAGAAAAACCAAATTTCCTTGTATTATTTGTTTTCCAAAAAGGGCTTTTTGATTACGAATATATCAGTTCTATAGACAATATGCTATCATTTGTTGTCATATTGGCAAAAGCTATCATTTGTTTAAAGTTTCATCTTGATATTGATATCATTCATCTTGATTCTGAGTGATATTTTCACTTACGTTGCTAAATTTTAAAATATCCTACAAGAATATCTAAGAAATTTTTGAAGAACTAAGTTCTACTATATTATTTCTTTTCCAAAAAAGTGCCTTTTGATTATGAACATATATCTATAGCCATAGACTTTTCGTCATTTGCCATCCTTCGTAGGCAACGTACCATTCATTCAGATACATTGCAAATCCCACGTGAGTATCGAAATAATTTGAAAGGGATACGATGGAACGATTCATCTCATCTTCACTCAACATCTTATTATGGTTGGCGCACGCAAAGATTGAAATGCCAGACATCCTGAATCAGTCTTCCAATATTCATCAGTGGTTTCTGCGTTATCCACTGATTACTTCAATACTGGAACGATGATTGAATTTTGTGGGGGTTTTTTTTAACTCGGTTTATTATTTTCTCTTGCATCTTTTCCAACAAATTCTGATGCAAATAGTGATTTTTTTTGTGTATTGGCTGTTGTTGTGTATCATCCCTCTTCGTTACGTTATTCCGAAAGAATGATTAACGGGTCTATAACGTGGTGAAGTTTATTGTTTTCCAATTTTAATTATTTTTTTTTCATCGTCAGGTTTGTCAGGTAATCGATATCAAATATATCGACTTGCATGTATAGTAAAATTAGCCATCACTATCTGAGAAACTTAATTTATTTGCTGTGTGAATAGGGGATATTATAAAGATCATACTAAATAAGAAACAGGCGAAAACAACTGCCACATCAAATTAAAATATTATAAATAAGTGGTTTAGTTAAACTTAGATCATTTATTTTTTAATGTATGAAATTTTAATTAAATAAAAATCAGAATTTACCTCTAAAATCAAAGTTTTACCATTGTAGCTAGAGTTAATTCGACCAATTCTAGTTAACGATATTCATTTATTAATTTATTTTATTTCATTTAAAGTACATTTTAGAAAATCAGAATAGAAGTAAAACATATTACATTTTTACAGTGATTATTATCTTATTATTATTTCCCCTTATTATTATTATCTTATTGTTTCCCCATTATCCCCGTTTTTTGATTTTTAAAATCAGAATAAATGTAAAATATGTTATGTTTTTGACTTTGCAATGGTTTTTGCCGTGTTGTTTGTATACAACAAATTAAAAGCGACTATTTGTTTCTGGATTTTGAAGTTTCATCTGGATTTTGAATGATATTTTCAACTACTTGGCTAAACTTTAAATCATCCTACATTAATTTCTAAGAAATTTAAGGAAAACCGAATTTCCTTGTATCATATCTTTTCCAAAAAGTGCCTTTTGATTACAAACATATCAGTCCTATAGCCAATATGTGACTTTTCGTCATTTGCCATCCTTCGTAGGCAATGTACCATTCATTCAGATACATTCCAAATCCTAAGTGAGTATCGAAATCATTTGAAAGGGATATGACGGAACGATTCATTTCATCTTCACTCAACTTCTTATTATGGCTGCGCACGCAAAGATTGAAATGCAGACATCCAGAATCATTCTTCCAATATTCATCAGTGCTTTCTGCGTTATCCACTGATTACTTCGCTACTGGGAAGATGATTGAATTTTGTATTCTTTTTTTTTTAACTCAGTTTATTACTTTCTCTTGCATCTTTTCCAACAAATTCTGATGCAAATAGTGATCTTTTTGTATTGGCTGTTGTTGTTGTGTATCATCACTCTTCGTTACGTTATTCGGAAAGAAAGATTAATGGGTCTATAACGTGGTGAAGTTTATTGTTTTCCAATTTTAATAATTTTTTTCATCATCAGGTTTGTCAGGTAATCGATATCAAATAGATCGATGTGCACGCATCGTGTAATTAGACATCACTATCTATGAAACTTAATTTATTTGCTTTGCAAATAGGGGATAAGATCATACAAAATTAGGAACTTGAGACAACAACTGTCACGTCAAATTAAAATATTGTAAGTAAGTGGTAATCAAATTATGAAACGCAAATCGCAGTTATATTGAAAGCAAGTAGTGATTTATTTCATACATATATATAAATAAAATCCTCTTATGTAAGTGAAAAACTAACAAAAATTATCATAAAATGTTGTGTTCATTAACTTTCTGATGAATATAATATTTAAATGTTTTGAACTTCACTGATTACTAATAGTAGATTATTAAGTACTTCTCTATTTTAATTGTAAAAATGTCAAAACTCTTTCTAATTCCAGCTCTTTTGTTTTCGTTTGGGCCTAGCTATTACCAAATCACAAAATAAAAAGAATATCTTTTAAAAATGTATACAGAAAATAGAAGAATATCTTTTAATAATTTAAAAGAATATCTTTTAAAAATGTATAGAAAACTTTCAATTTATTCCTTTTATCCATCATATCAAAAACCAATCTAAAATATAAAAAATGGGCTATCTATTAATTGATGATTGATGACATTTTAATATTTTTACTGCAAAAAATTTAATATTTGTAAATTATATTTATATTCCTTCAATAACAGTAATGAATTCAAATTATAATATTAATTATTTATCTCGTCATCTTAAGCATTGAATACATCTCACAAGAGACAAGAAAAAATATATTTTACATCAAAATTATTCTAACATAAAAAAAAATTATTAACAATCAGTAAAAAAATCATTTGGGCAAAATTGTTTTTCTCCAGAGTACAAAATTATATTACTTGCAATTTTACATCATTTTAAATAAATCCAATCCTTTAATTAAAAACGTCTTTTACTATATCTCAATTTTACATTATTCTAAAATATTCTTTTTTTTCTTTCAAAACACGAAATATACAGGATGGAATTATTGTGTTTTGGTTTTCGTAATAAAACGATTGTGTTCGTAGCTTTGATATTAAATTACTTATTTTATATTTCTTTAATAAACCATTGCAATAGTATTTCACCCTACTTTTTTATAAAATTTAAGGGTATTTATTCAGTTTTTATATATCGAAGCACAAATGTTCTAAAGCTCGAAATCGGGGTCATGAGTAATCGAAGCAAAAAAAAATATTACAAAAAAAGAAAATTTGCGAGTATTTTTTGACAGAAATATTTACTGGCTCTTTTTTTTTCCCTTCCAGGCCATTGTTATTTTTATTCTACTTCAGACAGATCATATCATGTAAAATGGTGAGGGGGGACCTGAAATAAATAAATAAATCCAGCGATCATGGGTTGTATCCTCTTCCTCCCTCCCTCCCCTCCTCCCCAGGGGCAAAGGGACGAAACCCTAACCGGCCATGCGGAGAAGCCCTCTTACAGTACACGGCCGCAGCCCAACATTCAGAAAAGAACCATCCTGACGCATCCTGACTTCTTTGGTTACAAGTACAAATATCACATACAACAATGGACAACAACAAAAATCAGTGAAACATTTTTAAATATTTATTCTAAATATTGAGGTGGTTTTTATTATTGATATGAAAACTTTTATAATTTCACTTTAAAATTAAGTAATTTTAAGTAGAATATTCTTGTCCTATACATTTATATACATTCGTTTAAACTTATATGTATTAACATTTTGTGTATGCATTCATCCAATTTGTAGAGCAGCATTAATTTATATATATATATATATATATATATATATATATGCATTCATCCAATTTGTAGAACAACAGTAGGGTGTGTATGCATTCATCAATTTGTAGAACAACAGTAGTGTGTATGCATTCATCCAAATTGTAGATCAGCATTCATCAGTGCATGCATTCATCCAATTTGTAGATCAACAGTAGTGTGTGTATGCATTCATCCAATTTGTAAATCAGAAGTAATGTGTGTATGCATTCATCTAATTTATATATCAGCAGTAGTGTGTTTGCATTCATCCTATTTGTAGATCAGCAGTAGTATTTGTATGCATTCATCCAATTTGTAAATCAGCAGAAGTGTGTATTTGCATTCATTTAATTTGTAGATCAGCAGTAGTGTGTGTATGCATTTATCCAATTTGTAGATCAGCAGTAGCGTGTTTAAACATCCGAATTAGATTTCAACTATTTGTGAAGGAAGAAAGTGTTTTTCTGAGAAACAAGTGGATAAAATATTAACTATGCAGCATATGTATTTAGAGTTATAGAAGTTTCATGTAATGCATTGGGTTGCAAGAAGCTACTTATGGTTTTTACTATGCATTTAAATGGTGAAAATTGAAATTACTTTCTTGTCAGCCCAATATCTTCCACTTCTCAATTAAAAATCTTAATTTTAATCTTAATTTTGTAGTCATTAATGTTAATGTCTTACTTTTCGTTGTACATTTACGGGCCTTGTGATCTATTTACGTAAATCATGAACTGGTTACTGATGGGAGATGGAGAAGAGACTTTAAGACGTAAAAGCTCAGCATATGCTTTCATATAAAGAAAAATCCTAAACAGACATCCTTCCTATTAATTTGAGGAGTATACCAATTTAATTGAGTCCCTTTATTTCTAAAGGCAGTGATTGAAATAGACGCCATCAATGGATTAGAACCAGAGCCCTTCTGACGTCTTCTGTAACTTTACTTGTTGTTATTGGGCTTCAAATCGAAAACTTTAATGTTTAATTGTGGTTTATTCAACTGATAAATTTAATTTAATAAAAGAAATTTAATTAATTAACTGAACTTTATTAATTTAATAAGTAATTTGATTTTAATTTTTACTTTACTAATCTCAAATATGAATGGAAAATTATGTAAATTTTTCTGGAAAATAACATTAAATGTTTTATTGTGCTGTGTTCTCACTTCTCCTCTAGTATTGCACACATCCCACTGATTATTTTCAGGGGGTTTTTAATACTCATTGTTAGGTTTAGCGATTTTTTTCCTTGAAAATGTTACAAAATAACGATATTTTATAACCTACAATTTTTTAAACAAATATATATTTTTTAATGTACACAAGCATAAAGTTGTTATCGATGACATATTTAATTTTAAATATTATATTGAAACTAAAATTAGAGAAGTATAAAAATCATAAACCATGCATTTAAAATTGCTTGGTAAAACATGGGGACAATATAGCAAGCCTAATGGGATGCATACTGTGCATGAGTCTGTGTGTTGTCCATTTTACTGTTGTCAGTCCCAATGTTGTTGTTAATGGCGTCCATTTTGCTGAATTCATGGATAAAAATCATTTTTAAAAGTGAAATTTCAGAAATTTTGAAATAATATGACCAAATCAATCTGTCACAAAGCGATATTTTGCCTTTAAAAACTTACTTTTCTCTTATTAGCTTCCCTGTTTTTAGTGAACAGCCCAAAGCTTTCTTTTGAAGAGATTTTCATGTATTATGACAATGGTCCTCCAATTCCTCCTGACAATTTTCATGGATGGCGATGGTCCTCTAATTCTTAACCTTTAGTACAGCAAAATCCCTTTCAAACTGCGTCTATCCAGCGCAACTTGGATTATCCTCTTTCTCTTTGACCCTGTGGCTTTGCCAAAATGAGATTCTATTCCCATATTTTAACCACTGCAATTTAAACGAATATCTCAGTGTCGACATCTAATAGTAATACTTACCGTCCTACTCTTCTCCTCTAGCCCAACATGAGGATTTTCCAGCATATGAATTTAATATGCGAATGCTGGGCATATATCTGTGAGCTTTCTTCTATCTAGTTTTAAACCCAGAAAACTCAGTGGCTAAACCCAAAGTTTTATTGACTAGACCACTCAACAAAATAAAGTAATTTGACTTGTATTTCACTAAGGGTTTGCACTGTTTACTGTTGTTCCCAATTCATCTGATTCTAAAAAGCTGGCAATAGTATTATAACTCTTTAGCCATATTTTGCATTGTGTAATAAATGGAATGGTGGTAAGAAATATACTACTACTCCTGCCCCACACCATATCACTGTGCCTAGAGCTGAGTTACCCCTATACAGTTTGGGAATGATGTGAATGAAATGAATGGACACAAGATGGACGCTCACGTCCAAAAAATTAAAGATTTGGTGCTTGAAAACCGTCGATTTACTATTAGAGACTTTGCTGATGATGTTGGAATTTCAAAAGGATCGATTAATTCCATTTTTGGTCTCAAACACGTCAAATCTCGATTGGTACCGAAAACACTGAAGGCGTCAGCTCACACTGCATTGATTCTTTGTGACTGTTTCGCCAAAAATGAAACCCATATCGTTCCAGAATCACCATATTCACACCGTGCGACTTCTGACTATTCCCTAAACTCAAAAGGCCACTCCGGGCACACCGTTTTGATTCGATTGAAGAGATTCAACGTGAATCGCCGCTCGCTTTGAAGTCCATCCCTGCCGATGACTTTTTACCATGCATTGAGGATTGGAAAAAAGTTGGCATAAGTGCAATGTGTCCGGAGAGGATAACTTTGAAGGCGATGAAATAAATTTGGATGAATAAATAAAGAATTTTTGAAAAAATAAATAATTGGTCCTACTTTTTGGACAAAGTAGTACTTAAGACTAGAGAGAAAAGAATGTGTGAGAAATTGCATCTCGTTTTGATAATATAAAAAGATGTATCGACTGATTAATAATTATTACAGAATTGTGAATAATTGTCTATTAGAATGTTAATGAATAATATGCTTAAAGCACTTTATATTAACTGAATCAATTAATTATAATGTACCTAAATTATTTACCAATACGAATACGTGGAAGAATTCCTCATTAACCTCTTTTGTGCATGTATACTCATATCTTTGTAGTTGTTTCACAAAGTAACTATTATACAAACCCCCTGCGTTAATTACGTTGGAATCTAAATGAAATGTAGTTGAGCTAAGAGTCATTAATTACCAGTCATTTAGTCCAGCCGCCATTAAGAGGGTTAGTTAGTTAATAATTCATTAATTGTGACAGTTCATTCATTAACTAATCACACTTCATAAATACACTCTAATGTGATCATCATCAAATATCTGGTTTTAATTAATTGACCTTTAAGACAATCGATAATAGTGACAATATATGGACCCAAACTGAGTTCGTTAATTTCTTTGCTTATAAAATTTTAGTTAAAGGAAAATCAGAATTAATCTTTAAAAGCAATGTTTTACCACTGCAGCTAGAGTTAATTCGACCAATTCCAGTTAACGACATTTATTTATTAATTAATTTTATTTCATTTGAAGTACATTTAAATTTGTCATTATTTAATAATTTTAAAGATAATAATGTAATGTTATTATTACCAATCAATGTAAACGTAATTATAATTATTAATAACGTAAGCGTTAGTTAATAATAACGTTAATTAGTAATAATGTAAACGTTAGTAATAAAAACATTAATTAGTAATAATGTAAACGTTATTATAATTGTTATTATCATTACCAAAGATCTGATATTAATTAGTTGACTTTAACTCAATTAATAATAAAATCAAAACCTTTTATTAAACTTAGATCATTTATTTTTTACTGTAAGAAATTTTAATTAAAGAAAAATTAGAATTTACATCTAAAAACAGAGTTTTACCACTGTAGTTAAAGTTATTTCGACCAATTCTAATCAACTACATCCATTTATTAATTAATTTTATTTAATTTAAAGTACATTTAAATTTTCCATTATTTAATAATTTTCCTGACAAGAATGTAAACATTAGTTGTCATTGCCAAATCTCTGATTTTAATTAGTTGGCTTTTACTCCATTAATAATATTGAGTAAAATTACTTATTTTTTTACTGTATGAAATTTTAATTTAATAAAAATCAAAGTTTAACTCTAAAAGCAGAGTTTTGACATTGTAGCTAGAGTTCATTCGACCAATTCTACTTAACGACATTCATTTATTAATTTATTTTATTTCATTTAAAGCACATTTAAATTTACCACTATTCAATAATTTTCCTGAAAATATTGTAAACACCAAAACACCCATCATTACCAAAGTTTTGATATTAATTAGTAGACTTTTACTTAATTAATAATAACAGCAAAACATTTTATTAAACTTAGATCATTTATTTTTTTACTGTATGAGATAACCAAATAATACTGTATAAATAACCAAAGTAGCCAAAATAAACAATAAGATGTATAAATTACAATGGCAATAAATGTCAAGTTCATTCCCTTATAGTAAATCAGGACATATTAATTCACAATTATTAAAAAATGTCTGTTATAAAGATTTCTGAAAAGTTCTGAAAATTCTATTCCTAATTGCAAACTGCATTAAAATAAAAAATTTTTACTGTATCAAAATTGAATATTTGAATAATATTCACCAAATTACCCAAAGTAACTAACTTGTTGCCCTCACATTGTAGCCAAACTGACAATGTACTTTAAATGAAATAATTATTTAGAATTATACAATAGAATAGTATTCTTATGAAACAGAATAATCAAATCAATTTCTCACAACAAATCAAGTCAGTTAATGCATTTAAGAACAACCATTTACATTTTAAGTTATAAATTTCGTAACAATTTCCATTCTGTTTTCTGAATAACTTTTAAAATGCTATGAATTTCTTGTATCATATTTAATGTATCTTAATTAATAAATGAACGTGTACATTTTCTTTAAAATATTTGAATTTACTATTAAAATTTGCATTTAAAATTAGTATTTAGTAAGACCAAAAAAAAATATTTCTCTTGTGTTGTTTACAACTTCATTTTGATGAATATTGAAACGAATAACATATTTAAAGAAGATATTCAAAGTAATGATCTTGGATAATTAGTAAATAGATAAATAAATTGATGGATTGGTAAATAGTTTGGTATAGTTTGATAATTGATAAGTAGATTGGTATAGATTGACAATTGATAAATAGATTGGTATTCAAGGATTAAAACCGACCAGGCCCGAAGGCATCCGGTACAACTAGATTAGTATAGATTGATAATTAGTAAATAGATTAATATAGATTGATAAATAAATAGATTGGTACGATTTATCCAATAGAATAAGAATCAGGTACTCTATGTGCTGATCTCCTCTGTTAAATACAGCGGCCAGATGGCAAATTGGGTAGCACTCTGGTCTTGGATATAGCAGGTTTCGGGTTCGAATACAGGCGATGGCATGGATGTTTGTTAGTGGTTAGGAATCCACGTTAAACTGTAGGTCCTGATCTAATTAGCATAAAGTGGACAAAAAAATGATCATATAGAGATAAACGAAACCTCTGTAAATCAAGGATTATAGGGTTACTAGAATTTTGTATTTGGAGGAGAAGAAAATTATATTATGTCTCTTTGCAAAAGTTTTTTGTCTTTATGGAGTTTATTATTATGCAATTATTTACGGTAAAATTCAAGGCAGAAATGAATCAGATTATGCATTACCAAGACTGCACATTGGGCAGGGGAGGTTTCAAACCCTAAACGGATTTTGCCATGAGAATCTGAAGTGAAGGTTTGGTTTGGTTTGTAGCTCTATGGTCATTTTGTGCACACTTTAAGCTAATTAGACCGGGACCTACAGTTTAAAGAGGATTCCGAACCCCTCACAAACCTCCCTGCCATTGCCAGGATTCGAAACTTAAACTTGTAGTACCAAAGGCCAAAGCGCTAACCAGTTGGCTATCTGGCCGCCACTAAGTGACGTGCTTTAAATTTCAAATGATCATCGTAACCGAAAATAGTTCATTGGTTTGGCTTGCCGCTCTACGGTCATTTTTTTCCACACTTAGGGTTAATTAGGCAGGGACCTACAGTTTAATGTGGGTTGTGAAACAAATATCCATAGCGAAGGGACCTGATGGCCGAGTGATCAGCACTCTGGGGCTCGGTGATACAGGTTGCAGGGCCATGGATACCTGTAATGGTTCGGAATCCACTTTAAACTGTAGGTCTAATTAGCCTGAAGTGTACAAACACTGACCGTTGAGTGACAAACAAAACTAATCAATCTCAGTGAGAAATATTTCCCAATTTAATAATTTAGCCTGTTCATCCTGGCATATACAAGACAACATATCGAATTGTAAACCAAATTCCTTCAATTTGAAAAATCGCGCTATTTACAAAGCTTCTCCAGAGATTATTGTCATATTAGGGCAAATAACGTCTTGTAATATGTTTAAAACTAAATAACATTGTATCATGTATTGAAATTGAACGAGCTACTATGTTAACGTTAAGTATCTGTCTTCAATTTCCTAGAAATGGTGCAAAGAGTGGTGAGAGACTTTTCTGCAAAGCTGCGTCTTCCATCCGCAGCTGCTGTCCTATTTTTTCTTCGCGGCTTCCGGGAATGCTTCGCGGAATGTGAGAAAATTTTCCAGATCAGCGGATGGCGATTCCCGAAAACTCTCCGGAGAAACACAAGAAATGCTCCTTTTTTGTTTCTCCTCTCTTCTGTGGCAAAGAGCAAGAATTGGTAGTTCGGCGGTTTGTTCCGGTCCTGAATGTCATCTATTCGCACTTGTCACTCTCCGTAACAAGATGACGAAAGCGTACAATTCTTCCGCAGAGGATTCTATTCTTCTGCTGCAGCCTCATGCATGTGCGAAAAGGCACTTTGTATTCTATGGCATTGTTTCTTCTGCGAAATTTAAATATTGATCTGAGTAGAATGTGCATTGCACATTGAAACAAAATGCAGCCAAATTATCCATTAAATGATTATTCAATTCCTTCTATTAGTTCACACTCTCCCTATATATATCTTGTTCAAATTTTCAATCGTTCATAAAATACTTTTTATTCATACACTCAAGTTCAAATACATTTTTTTTTGAACTTGTAGTGGATGACACTTGATGTTAATACAGTTTTTTCAAATATTAATTCATTCATTAAATTCAATTATTTAAGTTTTTTTTTTTAGATTTAAGTTGCGTGTAGCTACCAATAGATGGCGCCAGATCTAAGAGGAAAATGTCAACTTTATTTGTAAAGAACTTTCCTGCAATATAGTAAAAAAAATGTAGGAATTGACTTTTTATATTACTTGTTTTGATGGTTATTAAATAATTATTTTGATGATTATCTACCGGTATATCTGTTTTAAATTCATCATTCAGTCAATTTTCATAGGCCATCTATTTTAAAAGGCTGTGTATTCTAGAGATCTAAAAAATGGACAAAACGGAAGTTTTCTAAAGAATCAATTGAACAGCATTTTGACAAGAACAGGACAAATATCCATTTCAGGAGAATTCACATGATCAGAAATTTTTCGTCTTTCTTCGTTCTTTGAGATTTTTCAGCTCATTAAATTAATACCTAAGGTTACTAGAAACTGAACCAATGTTTAAAGGACCTGAAAGGTCGAGAAATGCTTTTGTCAACCTTGCAAAATCCCTCCATCGTCTAGTATAAGAATCAATTCTTGTTTCATTATATTTGTCCAATTAAATATTTTTGTCGAAAAACTGTACAAATTTATCCTGTGGGGAGATTACAGCAGTTGGAATCAAAATAAATGTTTTGACATCGAAGGCATTCAATCGGGAGCGACTAATTTTGTTAAAGAACGGACCAAACTTGGCTTATGTTTGAGGGAATATCTGGAATCTTTCCAATGCGTGGAGTATTCATCAATTTCTTTTAAGAACCATTGGCCGAACAGTCTAGACTTATCGAACGATTGGAAAATCCTTTGTGCATCCAAGGAGATAGAATTATTACAAAAATTTTCTGCAGCATGCCATAATCTTTCTTGAATAAAATAAAATTTCTAAATCTTGAAAAATAACCTGGTGATGATAGTTTTTATAATCAAATGTTGAAATAGGAATCATACAAGATAAACAATTAGTCGATACTGTAAGAATTTATGGAATACTAATAATTTTAGGGTTGCTTTTGAAAACCAATAAACATTGAATAGATCATTTTCCTTTATTCATCTCCATTGCTTAGTGGACGGCCTGATGGCCAATTGGCTAATGCTCTGTCTGGCCTTTGATACGACAGACATCAGGTCCGAATCCTCTAGGTGGCATGGATAATTGTGAATAGTTTGAAATTCACGTTAAACAGTAGGTCCCGGTCTAATTAGCATAAAGTGTGTAAAAAGTGACTGTACAGGTACAAACAAAACAATCGCTTAGTCCCCTTTAGTTAGTAAGTAAAAAAATAATATTTAAGTTACTAACCAAATGGTATTATGTTAAAACTAATATACTTTCTATATGACGTACGAATGTTTAATTATAATAGTATAAGTATTGTCTTAATATTAAATTATAATATCACTCGTATTTAAAATATCAAGTTACAATACTGCTGATAATATAATTTAACATTGTTGATTATAATATTGAACATTGTTAAACTAACATTAATATTAAACATAATTAACATAATATTGAACATTGTTGATTATAATATCAACAATGTTCTTGTTGATAATACTCAATACAATAATGTTTTAAATATTCTCTTAATTCAATAACAAATATTAATAAATTTATTTAGTTAAATATTAAGCATATTATAAAAATAATAATCTAATTATAAATTTATAATAAATAAATTTCTTGACTATGTTAAAGCGTTTGAGGCGACACAAATTCCACTTTTAAGTATACAAACACAACTTATTTGAAAGAGGCACTTATCATATATTTAATTAACATCACTAATTAAATATTCTCTTAATTCAATACAATAAACTTCTTAAATCAATTCTACGTTAAAAGGACTCCTCAAAGTTTTTCAATTAAGTGCAATTTCAATAATTACTCAGATCAAAACGTCGCTATTAAAAAGTTCTGGAAACTTTTAAGAAATCATCCTTTGAAGTTCTTTGAGATTTTCAGTTCATTAAATTATTACCTAAGGTGACTGGCAACGGAATCAATGTTTAAAGAACTTGCAAAGGTTGACAAATGCTTTTGTCAACCTTGCAAAATCACTCCTAATAAGAATTTATTCTTGTTGCATTATATTTGTCCAATTAAATATCTTTCGAAAAAGTTTACGAATTTATCCTGTGGGGAGATTTCAGCAGTTGGAATCAAAATAAATGTTTTGCGATCGAAGGCATTCAATCAGGAGCGACTAATTTTGTTAAAGAACCAAACTTGGCTTGTGTTTGAGAGAATATCTGGAATCTTTCTAATGCTGGAGTATTCATCAATTTCTGGTAAGAATCATTGACCCAACAGTCTAGACTTATCGAACGATTCGAAAATCCTTTGTGCATCCAAGGAGATAGAATTAATAGTAAAATTTTCTGAAACATTCCATAATCTTTCTTGAAAGTAAAATTTTTTTTCTTATTCTTGAAAAATAGCTTGGTGATGATCGCTTTTGATAATCAAATGTTGAAATAAGAATATCATACAATTTATTATACAAGGTAGGCAATTTTCCGACACCGTATGAATTTATGGAATATTAATTTTAGAGTTGCTTTTGAAAATTAATGAACACTCAATCGAACATTTTCCTTTATTCATCTCCATTGTTTAATCGGCGACTTCATAGCCAATTGGCTTGCGCTCTGGCCTTTGCTGCTTCACGTTCGAATTCAGACGGTGGCATAGATATTTGTTAATGGTACGGAATCCACGTTAAACTGTAGGTTTTAACTTTGTCCCCATAGACTGGCGGTAGCATGGATGTTTGTCAGTGGTTCGGAATCGGGGACATGACGGCCGAGTGGCTAGCTCTCTGGCCCTCGGTATCACAGGTTTCGAGTTTGAATCCCGCCGGTGCCATGGATTTTTGTAGTGGTTCGGAATCCACTTTAAGTCGTAGGTCCCGGTCTCATATGACCACAGAGCGTCATAGAGCGCAATCAGACTTCTCACTCACATCATTCCCAAATTGTAAAGAGGCAACTCAGCTAAAGACACAGTGATGTGGTGTGGTGTAGTGTAGTAGTAGTGGTGGTTCGCAATCCACGTTAAACGATTGGTAACGGTCTAATTAGTCTAAAGTGAGCACAAAATGACCGTATAGCGACAAACCAAACCATTGCTTAGTCCTCTTTTGTTAGTCAGTAAAAGATAAGACACAAATTATTAAACAAATAGCATTATGTTAAATCTAACATACCACTTATAAATTGTTTGACTGTTTAATTATAACATTATGAATATTGTCTTAATATTAAATTATAATATCACACTTATTTATAATATCAAGTTGCAATGCACATTCAAGTTATTATAATTTAACATAGTTGATTATAATATTGAACATTGTTACCATAATATTAATATTGAACATTATTAACAAAATATTGAAAATTGTTGATTATAATATCAACAATATTCTTGTTGATAATACTCAATGCAACAATTTGTATTTAATTAACATCACTAATTAAAAATTCTCTTGATTCAATAAGCTATAAAAGAAAATTTATTTACTATAACTTTAAGCATATTATAAAATCTAATTATCAATATATAATAAATAAATTTGTTGACGATATTAAAGCGTTTGAGGCGACACAAATTGTTTTAAATAGGCACTTATCACAAATTTAATTAACATTACTACTTAAATATCCTCTTAATTCAATATAATAAACTTCTTAAATCAGTTCAACTTAAAAGGACTGCACAAAGGTTTTCAATTAAGTGCAAGTTCAATAATTACTCAGATCAAAATGTCGCTAATAAAAAGTTCTGGAAAACTTTTAAGGAATTATCCTTTGAAGTTCTTTGTGATTTTTCAGTTCATTAAATTATCACCTATGGTGACTAGCAATGTTTACAGAACCTGAAAGTTTGACAAATGCTTTTATCAACTTCGCAAACTCACACCTAATAAGAATTTATTCTTGTTGCATCATATTTGTCCAATTAAATATCTTTCGAAAAAGTTTACGAATTTATCCTGTGAGGAGATTTCAGGAGTTGGAATCAAATTAAATGTTTTGCGATCGAAGGCATTCAATCAGCAGCAACTAATTTTGTTAAAGAACGAACCAAACTTCGCTTATGTTTGAGGGAATATCTGGAATCTTTCCAATGCATGGAGTATTCATCAATTTCTGGTAAGAACCATTGACCCAACAGTCTAGACTTATTGAACGATTCGAAAATCCTTTGTGCATCCAAGAAGATAGAATTAATAGTAAAATTTTCTGAAACATTCCGTAATCTTTCTTGAATAAAAAGTAATTTTTTTATTCTTGAAAAATAACCCGGTGATGATCCTTTTTGATAATTAAATAGGGAAATAGGATCATATAAAATAAACAAGTTCTGATACTGTGGTAATTTATGGAATAATAAATTTAGGGTTGCTTTAGAAAATTAATAAACCTTCAATAGATCATTCTCCTTTTTTCATCTCCATTGCTCAGTCGACAGCATGATGGCCTTTTTGGGCCAGCAGACTTCAGGTTCGAACACTGGTGATGGCTTGGATGTCTGTTAGTGGTTTGGATCCATGTTAAATTTTTAAAAAGATCCATTTTAAGTATCAGCGATCTTTCATACCTAGTGGAAGTGGAATGCCTTTTTTTTTCCTAATGCTTGTTGTTTAACAATTAAATATGCATGTTGTTTAAGCAATTATTAAGCCAATGGGCAGACAGCCTTGACCCACCAAGGAGCTGCTTCGCCAATAAAGAAGAAGAAACTAGAAAAATGTTTGAAACCTCGTGTACCAGAGATAAATGCATTACATCAGGTAATGATTAAAAAGTCATTATTTCCCATGATGAACCTCTACAGGCTTTAGGAATACAATGCATTCGACCTCAAAGTCTAATTACAGATGACATTTGATTTCAGTTTGGGAAATGATAATTTTTTTTTTACATTAGATGAAATAATTCTCTCACTGATGCTTGAAGTTTCGAATATTTGACAGTCTACAGGAAATATTTTACTTGTTTAAACAATTTTTTTTAGAATAAAATACATTCACTCTTAAAATATAGATCTGATTAATATAATTGTTTCAAATACAAATTTAGCAAACTGAATTCCAATTTGTAAACTGAGCTGAAGATTTCAATATCAAGGATCTTTCATAGCTACTTCTGAAACAGAATGCCTTTTTTTTCAAATGCGTGTTTGCTTAAACAGTTAAAAAAATTTTGTAAACTGAGTCAAATATTCGAAGTATCAGTGAGAAAAACATTAGTTTTGCATTTCATGTAATGTCTAAAAAGTCATTATTCCCCAAACTGGAATCAAATACCATCTGTAATTAGACTTTGTTGCCCAATGCATTGTATTCTTAAAACCATGTAGAGGTTCATCATACTAAAACATTAGTAAACTGAGTCAAGAATTTGAAATCTCAAATGGCAATTAAAAATCAATAACTTAAAATATAGATCTAATTAATCTAAATGTTTCAAACAAAAACTGGGCAAACTGAATTCCAATTTGTAAACTGAGCTGAGACACTTACAGTTTCAAGTATCAGTGATCTTTCATAGCTACTTCTGAAGCAGAAGGAATTTTTTCCTAATGCACGTGGTTTAAACAATTAAAATATCTCCTGTAAACTGAGTCAGTTATTCGAAACTTCAAGTATCAGTGAGAGATATATTATGTTTTATATATTATGTTAGATATATTACATAAAATTAGTTTTGTATTTCATGTAATGTCTGAAAAGACATTATCTCTCCAACAGGAATTTAGTGTCATCTGTAGCTAGTCGAATGTATTTTATTCTTAAAACCATCCATTAGAGACCATTAAAACCATCCTGTAGAGGTCCATCTTACTTAAACATTAGTAAACTAAGTCAAGCATTTGCAATCTCAAGTGGGCAGAAAAACCTAATAAATGCTATCCATCCTGCGATCAGAGTCATTATTACCAAACCGGAGTCAAAAGTCCTCCGCGCGCAATCCTTGCACAAACACACACAGATCGCCATCTCAGCTGAGTTTATCTAGCAAACAGATTCTTTAGGGGGTTGGAAAAGGTTGACACAAGGCCCGTCAAGATGACAATGGCACGAGACAAACACGACGCCCTCCCCCCTGCACCCTCAAAGCTGGCCTACCCTCATGCGGGAAGGGGTGTCGAATTCTGCGTGAGGGGTGCACGGCGTGACTCAGGAGTGGGTGTACCAGGAGGGAAGTCACTTTCTGAATCAGAAAGACCCCCTCTGTATCCCCAAACCGGACACTTTTGGATGGCACAGTGACTCATCGGGGGTAAAAAATGCCTTCCATTGTTAAGAGTGGGGGGAGGCGTTCGACTTTGGGGGATGAAACATGGAAATTAAGAGGGGGCGGTAATATTTAAAAGCCGTAGGCCGGAAGGAAGCGATTCATTTGGGTATAAGTTGAAAGTCGTTGTCAGGGAAACTGCCCCCTAACCCTCTGGAGCATCTCGATGGTAATGAAAGATATGCTGTAGAGATTTTTTTCATTTTTATTTTTAATATTGCACCACCCTTTCGTCATCATGGTGTCCAATTAAGCAGTACATTAGTCCGCAACGTTGCCTTATCATCCGAGGGCGATGCTCGGAGAGGGTAAGAGGGGTTGGGAGGTAATTTGAACCGTTAAGGGGTGACAGAAACAATCAGGATTTTTTTCCCTCCTTAACGAGATGTGGAATGCAGTTCATTTTCATTTAACAAACTCGCATAGCTCGTTCCACTTCAAAATGAAATAAAAAGTCATTGGAGTTAATTTAAATTGTCGAACTTAATCAAATGAATAAAAGGATTTTAAAGTGCCGTCTAATTTAAATAGCATAACGCATTTCAATAAGCGGCTATTTTCGTTGAACTGAAAGATTATTCAATAGATTCCAATATGGTATTTTTGCTAAATTTCATTACTATTTTTACTAAATTATTAGCTTAATATATATTTTTAATATTATCGAACTGTAGTGAATTCTAAAATTCAAATCATTATGGACTTAATTTAAACAACATATGTTGTTGTTGTTTTTATCCCACTTGGAAGATAGCAACATCTACACCAAGTTCATGAATCCTTGTGATCTCATGAAGGATGGTGGAAGCGTCTGTTGAGATGGAACACCCGTAGGTAGAAGTCTCACTTGGCTCCGTGAGCAGACTTTTTTTGGGGGTAGGGCTGTCAGTTCTACGCCGAACACTCGCATTAGACCGGGACCTATGGCCTAAAGTGAATTCGAACCACTACAAATATCCATTGCGACTGACTCGAATCCGAAACCTGTGACACCGAGTGCTAAAGTACTGGTCACTCGGCCATCAGGCCCCATTAGAGCATTTAATAGAGCTAAAAGGATCAATCGTTTACATGTCCAAGAATTCGTGTGTTCTCATAGAAGGAGGGAAAAGGGGTACAGCTTCTTTTGTGGTGGAGCATCCTTAGGTAGAAGTCTGATTCAGCTCCGTGACACTGGAGGGCAGTGCCTTCAAGAACAATTTTTCACAATTCCTCCAAACAAACTTTCAATTTTCGTAAACCTTCCAGAACAATTTTTATGTTCATTAAATAATATTGTCCGAACATTTAAATAATATTGTCCGAACATCCTGTTTAAATAAATGATAGATGGATGTATTGTAAAATCTTGTTGTTTCTTATTCCAGTTGGTAGACAGCAACATCTAGAATAGGGGTGGCCAACCCGAGGCCCGCCTTGAACATTTTTCCGGCCAGTGAGATTTATCACACTTTTGCAAAATATATTTATTTTATAATGGCCAAAGTAGGAAAAACCAATGTATTAAAAAATACGGTATGTGTGCATCCATATGTTCAAAAATTAACAGTCGAAATAATGAGAAAAAATTAACTTTGATTTTAAAATAATATTCTTGAAAATAAATGACAGATATTGCCTGTTTTATTTCTGAGTTTACAGAATAATTAAATTATATTCTGCAAACTCATGGTGCTCGCGCATCTTGGAACATCTAATATAACAGGTTGTAATAGGAATATAAAAATGTCTATAGTGGGTCTCCGTCCTTGGAGTGAATCAAATTATTATTTTTAATTTTCATTTCATTGTAAATAATAATTTGTAATAATCTAGAGTTCTGTATATATATATATATATATATTGCTCGCAAATAAAAATTAAAGTATTCCCATGAACCTGAAAGGGCCTTCTTCTTGAAGCCGTTGTAGTTCTATTGGCAGGGACATTACACTATCTTCTTATATCTTGAATCTTTTTAAGAAGAAATGCATGGATTTTTCAAATATCATTGTAGACAATACATAAATCCATTTAAAATAATGATATAAAACATAATAATAATATTTTTTTATCATGAAAAAATTTTGAAATTCGCATTGCCCATAAATATTTTGTAAACAATATTATTCGTTTTTAAAATATTGTAGTATTCATACTCTATCAAGAATGTAGAAAAATATGTCAAGTTAAAAATCACAAGTATAGTACTGTGTCGAAAAATAAGACCAATTTTCAATTTAAAATTACCGGGGCTTATAGAATTTCAATTTTTTTTTCTTTTTTAGGTTCCTGGCACTGTCCTTGATATATTTGTGAAATTTGGCGTCAAAATATTCATACGTTTTGGAGTTACGCTTGGCTTTGTGAGACGCTAAAACTGATTGCGGCGATTTTTGAAATGTCTGAATTAATTGAGCAAAGAACTTGCATTAAATTTTGTTTGCGGAAATGTATAGAACATTGCAGAAGGCATTCGGTGAGGATTCCTATATTGAAAAGAAATGTTTAGAAGGGGTATAAGCAGTTCAAAGAAGGCAGAGAACGCGTTGAAGACGAAAAGCGCTCTGGTCGACCCTCAACCTCAACCGACGAAGCTCACGTCCAAAAAATTAAAGATGTGGTGCTGGAAAACCGTCGATTTACAATTAGAGACCTTGCTGATGATGTTGGAATTTCAAAAGGATCGGTCAATTCCATTTTGGGCCTCAAAAGCGTCAAATCTCGATTGGTACCGAAAACACTGAATGCTCCAGCTCACACTGCATTGATTCTTCATTACTTTTTCGCCCAAAATGAAATCCATATCACTCCACAACCACCGTATTCACATTGGGCGACTTCTGGCTTTTCCCTAAACTCAAAAGACCACTCCGGGGGCACCTTTTTGAGTCGATTGAAGAGATTCAACGTGAAACGCCGCTTGCTTTGAAGGCCATCCCTGCCGATGACTTTTTAGCATGCATTGAGGATTGGAAAAAAAGTTGGCATAAGTGCATTGTGTCCGGAGGGGATTACTTTGAAGGCGACGAAATAAATTTGGAAGAATAAATAAAGAGGTTTTGAAAAAAAAATTGGCCTTACTTTTGGGGACAGTAGTACCTTTGTTGACGTCCCGATCTATGCTAGACCTATAACGGCTTCAAGAAGAGGGCCACTTTCAGTTTCATAAGAGCACTTTAATTTTTTATTTACAAGTATTATATACATATACAGAAATCTATTTACAAAAAAAATGAAAATTAAACTTAATTTGATTCACAATTGCAGTTCACTCCAAGGTACGAGGATTTTCAGAGTTCTTGAGTCTACGATGAATCTAAAACACCTGATCTGCGGCAGACCTTAATTATCACACGGGGGTGGTACACGAAACCCCAAGGGGCTCACATTGAAAACAGACGGAAACTCCGCCCTGTTCAATCACTTCATGAAAAAGACAACACTCGTTGTAGATTCATGGCAGAACACTCTTCCTCCTTCTCTAAAAACCTCGCTTTAAGAAAATCCTTCAAGAGCTTCCCTCACTTCTCATTGGAGTCGACATTTCGTCAGCCTAGGGTCTATCACCAATCACGATGTAGCAACTCATGACGTAGTCCATATCCTATCTGTACTTATTTAGACCTGTGAAAGTCGAACAGATAATCTCTAATTTCATAATGTATCATTATAGATGACACTGATTATCTGTTATCAGACTTGAGTGACTGGTTGTTCTCATTAGAACAAAACATTGATTGCATGTAGTATAAATATCCACGATACTGCTTATCTGCTGTCAAATTTGAGTGATATGTTGTTATTATATACTTGTATAAAAATATTATAATATAAAAAAATGAAATAATTTATTATCTTAATAAGAATAATATTATTGATGCAAACATTTCCTTATCTGATTTAGTAATTTGCTTTTGATTTACAAAATCTAGAAATTGCATAAAAGAATCTTTTAACATCAACGCAAAATTAATTGGGTTCAAATATTTCGAAATTGTTTTAGCTTTTAAAATACGAGTTTCGATTAACCAGACAGCTTGAGTTTCCCCAAGTAATAAAAAGCTTTACAAAACACACCGAACATACAATTAGCTTTTTCAAATTCAATTTCAGTGGCTCTTTATTATTATTATTTTTTTTTTTTTTTTTACTGTGTACGTAATTTGATGGAATTTCTATTGACTTAAACAGAGTAACTCCGAACGATTTTTATCATATCCTTTTCTTCTGCAATTGACGTCCGATGCTTTCGTTTCTTTCTTCATAATTGAATAAAAGTGTTTTTTATTGTTCTTTTTCTGTGCCTTATCAGTTGATTTTTCTCTCTTTCTGTTTCAAGCTTTCTTCTTCCACTTTTTTGTAGCTTCTTTTTCCCCCTTCGTAAAAAGCATAAAGAGCAAAGAGGAAAAATATTAGAGTTAAAAAACTTTTCCTTACTCTTATATTGCCTCAAATTGTTAAGGACAAAAACAAAGAGAAGCTTTCAAATCAGAGGCACTTGGGAGCATCTAAAATAAGATCTGCTTGTTTAGAAATACACTGGAAAACTTTTTCTTAGATTGAATGTTGAAACTGAAAATATTTGTAAGCCATCTTTCTTAGAATTGTAATTTAAAATGGCAAATCATTAATTAAAATGGAATATCATGATGTGATAAGATAATTGTTACATATTAAGTTTTTTTTTTTTTTTTTTTTTTTTTTGACAGAAATGCAAATTTGAACTATGAAAGTCTACTGTCCGCCAGAAAAATTTTGGTTGCATTTATTTTTAGTGATGAATGGATTTGTTTTCCATTCATAAATTGCTAATTGTGATTATGTCAAATGATATTTAAAATGGGCCTGTATGGTCGAATGGCTAGCACTCTGGCCCTTGGTGCCACAGATTTCGGGTTCGAGTCCCGGTAGTGCCATGGATGTTTCTAGTGGTTCGGAATCCACTTTAAGCCGTAGGTCCCGGTCTCATATGACTGTAGAGAATCACGGAGCAAAAGTCAGATTTCTACCTACGGGTATTCCTTCACAACAGAAGCTGCTTCCTTCCCCTTCAATGATGAGTCCATATGGATTCGTGGGCTTGGTCTAGATTAGATATCTATGAAAGTGAGATAAGTAACAACAACAACAACAACAATATTGAAAATAGATTAAGCCTGTAATGCTTCGGCCTATACTAGACCTGTAACGGTTTCAAGAAGAGGACTACTTTCAGGTTCCTGGATACACTGTAATTTTTATTTACAAGCTTTATATATATACACAGAATCCTATTCACAAAAAAAGGAAAATTAAAGATAATTTGATTCACAAGTGTAGTTCACTCAAAGAACGGAGATCTTCAGAGTTCTCGAGTCTACGACGAATCTATTTCACCAGATCTGCGGCAGACCTTAGTTATCAAACGGCGTGATACACGAAGCCACAAGGGACTCCCTTTGTAAACAGGAGGTATCTCCGGCCTGTCCAATCGCTTTCGGAAAAAGACAAAAACAAACCTCTTGTCGACTGGTCGCAGAACGCTCTTTCTCTCCTTGTCCATAAACCTCCCTTTAAGAAAATCCGTCGAGCTTCTCTCACTACTTATTGGAGTGGACACTTCCTCAGCCCATGGTTTATCACCAATCACGGTGCAATAACTAATGGCGCAGTTCGTATTTCATCTGTAATTGTTTCGACTGTGAAGACCGGTAATCGCTAATTTCATGAGGTCTTATTATCCATGACACTGATTATCTGCTGTCAGATTTGAGTGATAGGTTGTTATTATGCACTTGTTTAAGAATATACATTCTTTTTTCCTGAGTATAAAAATGCTGTATATATACATATATATATATATAAGTGCTATATCTCTCTATATAAATGCGATAGTGGAAAAAATACTATACTATAGTAATAAAAATATTTGCTCGTATATATCTACTTATTTTTAGTGTATTATTCTTGAAACTAATAAATTTACATTTGTTTTTTGTTTTTTTAAGTGTTAGAAACTAAATGCAAAGCAAATGTTAAACTAAATAACATCGAAAAAAAAAAAAATCTCGTGGAATTCCAAATTACCACATTACGGTATAAAATACATTTCTCAAAACTTATTTTTGGGAACACCCACAAAGTTTTGAATTAACTAATCTTATCAGTAAAACAGAGCCAGTTTTAGCTGTACCAAAGTTCATTATTTATACAGAACTAGACCGCTTTATTTTAATAAAAAACAAGCTGTAATTTATTTATGTCCAGCATAACTTGAATTTTGGCCAACTTGTTGAAAGTTTTACTTAATCTCTTAAATGTCATCGAAAAAAAAAATTTTTTTCACATATAACTAATGTAATTTATTCCTGTTTTATATATAGTCCGGCTTAATGTACTGTTTTCTACTTTATTAGATTACTGATTTCGTGATTGCATACATTATAACCACAACTTAATTTATTTTAATAACTTTACTCTGGATAATAAACTTTTAATGTATATTTGATTAGAATTAGAATTAATTAATTAAGAATTATTATTATTTACAAGCATTTTATATATATATATATATACTCAGAATCCCATTCAATTATTAATTAGTTAATAATTGAATAAATAATAATACTAATAATAATTAAGTAATAATATAATATAATAAGAATTTAATAATTAATTAATATTATAACAAGAATTAAATAATAATAATTAAGAATTATTATTATTTACAAGCATTATATATATATATATACACAGAATCCCATTCAATTATTAATTATTATTGAATTATTAATTAGAATTAAGAAAGTTCATAGATTTTAGAAGATTATCAAGGAGATCTTTTTTAAAAGTTACTGCAATGTTTCTTTAAAAGTTCAAATTAAAAATGCATATCAATTAAAATCTCGGCATAGAATCAGTATATTAACTTCGAAGATACAGTAAGCGCTCTTTAATCCGCCATTCGATGTTTCTGCACTTTCTGTAATCGGGTACCGATCGAGGTTCGAGCTGCCTACTTTTAGTTTTGTTTGTGGTCTCGTGTGTTTACAAGTATATTCAGTTCAAATTTGAACTCATTGTGACGAGTGGTTCTTCTTTTATAGCATTTTGAAAGTGGGACTTTAATGATAATCATCCTGTATGATAATATGTGTTTCCTAATATTTATATCATTGAAATATTTTTAACTGTAAATTTGAGAAAAATGTTCATGTATTTTAATTTAAATGAATAATTTTTTTAATTTTTATTTATTCTTCCGCCCCCTTTGAATTTATAAATTTTACATTGTGAGGCACAAAAATTTAGTTTTTCTTATTTGTAGAAATTCGAAATCGTAATAGTAGTTAATACTACTGTGGCCAAAAAGTAGGACCAACTTTCAATTTAAAATTCACGGGATTCAGGGAATTTCAATTATTTTTTTCTTCTTTTTTAGATTACTGGCACTGTCCTTAACATCTGTGTGAAATTTGACATCAAAATTTTCATTAGTGTTTGAATTACGCTTGGTTTTTGAGACGCTAAAACTGATTCCGGCGATTTTTGAAAAGTCTGAATTCATTGAGCAAAGAACTTGCAACAAATTTTGTTTGCGGGAACGTATAGAATGTTGCAGAAGGCATTCGGTGAGCATTCCTATATCAGAAATGTTTAGAAGTGGTATAAACAGTTCAAAGAAGGCAGAGAACGCGGTGAAGACGAAGAGCCCTCTGGTCGACCACCAACCTCAACCGAAGAAGCTCACGTCCAAAAAATTAAAGATGTGGTGCTGGAAAACCGTCGATTTACAATTAGAGACCTTGCTGATGATGTTGGAATTTCAAAAGGATCGGTCAATTCCATTTTTTAGCCTCAAACGCGTAAAATCTCAATTGGTACCAAAATCACTCAATGCGCAGCTCACACTGCATTGATTCTTCGTGACTTTTTTGGCCAAAAATGAAGCCCATATCGTTCCACAACCTTTGTATTCACAACGTGTGACTTCTGCCTATTCCCTAAACTCAAAAGACCACTTCGGGGGCACCGTTTTGAGTCGACTGAAGAGATTCAACGTGAATCGGTGCGTACTTTGAAAGTCATCCCTGCCGATTAGCATGCATTGAGGATTGTAAAAAAAGTTGTAAAGAGTGCATTGTGTCCTGAAGGGATTACTTTGAAAGCGATGAAATAAATTTGGTAAAATAAATAAAGAATTTAAAAAAAAATAATAATTGGACTTAATTTTTGGGCACCGTAGTATGCTATATTTCATTTTTGGATGGCTTTTAGGAAACATAAACCTTTACTCCTAACTTGCAATTTTTCCTCTTATTAAATAAGGGAGACCTTTTAACAAATAACGGCAATATGTCCCTCTAAATAAAGATTAAATTAACAGCATTATTCGAAGGCCCCGAACTCTTAGTCACTTTGGCAAAACTCTTAACACTGTTTCTTCCAAGGAATTAATATTTCAAAGCTTTGTACAGCGCAGTTCATAAATTAATCAGCATAACGCCGAGACGCCGAAATCGAATTGCTGGGCAAAGCGGGGCTGCTTAAACCGGATAAGCAGGGCTGTGCGTGCATCGTAATAAAGTCTTTTAACACCATGATTGTCTCCGGCTTTGTTCCCCGCTTTCGGTTTTTGCCCTTTCCATTAGCGCTCCCAGACGCCCGTTTCTATGGTTACAAATTCCTGCATTTGCCGTCTCCCAAGAAAGTAAAAGTCATTTCTTCCATTAAATTCTCTCCTTTTTTGTTTTCCGTCATTTTTGCTGCATTTCGGCCTACTTCCGAGTCCATCAGAAGCGGATTGCTGCGTTATTGGGCATGGGAGAAAAAAAAAATGTTCGCAAATTCTAGAAAGCTTTCTTAGGGGTGAAGTAGAGAGGGGGGGAGGGTGTACAAAAACTTTTATGTATAGTGCAGAAAGCAAATTGTTTTACTCTGTCAGCTGAAATAGAAATATTTGGACATAGTATGCTTCTGACATAAATCAAAATAATGTATTCGTTAATATCGCGATTTAATAAAAAATCAATCACCTGTAAATCTGCTACCCTTCAACGTAAGCATCTTTGGATTATTCACAAAAATATTACCATTTATTAATTTATTTCACAGTAATTGTTACACATTAAGTTTCTGACATAAATCAGAATAATTTATTCGTCAATATCGCAATTTAATAAATAAAATAAATCACCATTAGATATGCTATTATCTACCCTTCAAGTATGTTTGGATTATTCACAAAAATATTACCATTTATCAATTTATTTCATTTCGTTCTTTATTATGATTTATTAATTTAATTTGTTTAATGTTTTCTAATGGTGTCATGACACGACTGAAAAAAAAATTGGTTAATCTAATATATATTTTTTTTTAATTTTAAAATTGTAGCCGGGCTTCCTCCTACTCGCTGACAACAGCACTGCTGCCTGATGGCCAATTGGCTAGCTGTCTAAGCCTTTGGTAGCAAGGGCTTCAGGTTCGAATCCTGGAAGTGGCATGAATGTTTGTTAGTAATTCGAAATCCTCGTTAAACAGTGCGCCTAGGTCCCTGTCTAATTAGCCTAAAGAGTGTAAAAGATCACCGTAGAGCGGCAAGCAAACCAACCGTCCTCTCCAGTGTAGTGCAGGGAAAATTGTCAGTCCGCCTCGAGACTCTCACCCGAGAGGAAATACGGCGCAACCTGTATTCCCACTAGGAAACGTTTAGTTTAGTCTCTCATCCCGAGAAGAAATATATTTAAAGCAGCCCAGCGCATTAATTGGGCTACAGACTCTCACACGGAGATCAAGTATATTTCGTGCCTCCTGCGCTTAGTTGAGATCAGGTTTTCGGTTTAGAAGTGGAATCCTTCTACGAATCTATAATTATAGTTTTTAAATGTGTTAAATATTATATGCCTCTAATTGTATGTGTGTGGTATTTGTGCGAGTGTAAGTAAAACTGTGAGTTCTCCAACCTGTGCCTCAAGTACCTCAACCCAACCTGCACACTACTAATGTCAAAAATTCTAAACTTGTCAAATAGTGCATTTTTTTTTTTCTGAAATTTTACTAAATCAGATATTATTGGGAAAAATATGGATTTCAAAAATTATTTTTCAAAACTACAATAATTATTTTTTTTAAATAAAAATCTTGTTAAATACAAGATGATTCAAACATTCAAGTCAAATTTAAAATGCAATAAAAAAAAAAAAAAAAAAAGATCTATTAGCGGATAGACCTGTAATTTGCAGATTAAGATTCACCATAGAACGAAAAAAAATTTTAGTTTTATCTCTGAACGATAGAGAGCACTAATGCAAAATAATTCCATGGAAATAGCATATGCATATCACTCCCACAACTCATCATTTGGATACAAAAAAATTAATAAATATTGCATGCATATTTTTACGTCAAAATAATTATGGTGCATGATATTATACTGATTGAAAAATATACTTAGTACTTATTCATATACAAACTTTTTATATGGCATCATATGATATGAATCACTCTTACCTGTAACTACAGTTTGGAGAGCCTCTGATGCTGCCACAGGATGGACTAAAGTGTGAAGCATTTGCACTGTGGACCTTTTGAAAATGGAGGAAGTTTATACTCAATCATTTAGCATTTTATGGATGGATGAGGCACATTTAACACTAGATAGGGAAGATAATTCTCAAAATTGCAGCATTGATTGCTAGTAACCAAGATAGAACTCCACTGTACACGACACATCAAGTAATAGTTAACTACAGTCAACCTAAGCACCAATAGCCTTTTGAACAGACATAAAGGGTCTCAGAAATCACCAAACAACACATTCTGTAATTTCTAGTTGCAGGGCTGCCACAAATAATGGATCTAAAGAGTAAATTCTCAGTCCTTGCCAGCACTGAAAGATGCCACAAGGCAAAAAGTAGCAGCCATTACTTTAGATATGCTGCTTCCATGCTGTATCAAGAATAATATTGTAACAGCACTCAGTACTGTAATGTCACAATGGACATATTGAGCATTTGCAACTGTAAATTATCTGACTATCATCTAACTGTAATCATATTGAAATAAATGTCTCACTTGACAATTATTACCTTTTGTGATGTGTGTGTGTATCTTTCCAAATCAGCAGCAACAACAACAGCGACCTCTATTATAGAGATTTGAACACATTTTTTTTTCCCCCATGTCATACAACATCCCGTATGACAGTCAAAATTAATCTACAAACTGCAGGAGTCTTCGACTACTTTCAATGTGTAAACCCATCTCCACCATATACTTTATATCTCTTAAACTTCCCTAATTAATTTCACAAAAATTTGTATCTAGAAGGTATACGACAGCAAAAAGCCTACACCATAAAAGAACTAGTAAATTATAATTCAGTGCTTTTTTTAATGATATTAAGCATTAAGTATAGAAAAAATATGATTACAGAATTTTTATTAAAATAAAATTGAAAAAAAAAAATTCCTTTTCATTAGTAAAAAAGTTTTAAAAAAATATTATTTAGAATGTGAGATTTTTTTATGTTCAACTTTAATTTAACATTTGGAAAATCAATTTTTGAAACTACTATAACTTCAAAGTGTTTTATCAAATTTCTAAAAAAAAAAAAATCTATACTAAATTTTGTCATATTGCACTGTTTGCATTAAAATTCTTGGGTTTCATAATGGAGAAAAATTTCAATTTAACAGTTTATTAATTTTGTTAATGCAGCATTAGTTACATAATACATTAAGCCATTTCCACAGATACTACTTTAGTCTACTGACAACTATAAAAGTTATTAAATGTCCTTTATTATTATTATTGTTATTACTATTATCTATGTATGCTTAGTACAAAATCAAATGTATACTTCTACAAACATTAACTTACAGTACAAATAAATACAATTTTATATTGACAAGAAAATTTTCAACCACTTTTTGTTTCTAGAACCACTTAAATTTTGAATAACATCGCAGATTAAGAATAATCCTTTATCATAATCTTAAAATAAATTATTCTGATTATGCATATAATGAAAAATGCTAATTTCTTCATTATAATTATAATTTTCTCTTCAATTTAGATTTTCCACTTATGGTTATTCAGAATTTTCCCAATAGCTTTTACCTGAATTTGTGAAACCAATTACTTTCTCTAAAATTAGTAAATATATAAGCTAAAAATACTATATACAAAGAAATGCAAATAGCAAAAAGAGTAAATAATTTTTGGCAAAGAATATGTATCAGTTATATGATTATTATTTTTTTTAATATTAGAGCATAAATAATACAATTTTAAAAATGCGTCATTCATAATCTGAAAGCAAAAATTAAGTTCAATACTGTGAAAAATATAGTTACTTTTCTTAATTATGTTTCCAAACATATATGCCCAGTAGTTGAATATCAGATATAAGAAAGTAAAACCAGTTGCTTATTTATTTCCTTAATTATGAAGATTTATTCAATTATGTTACATATACTATTAATGTAACACAAATTCTTCTTTGTTGCTTAGTTTTATTTTGTTGCATTAATAAATGTAGAAAAAAAAATTTACAATTTGCTTTAAGTACATAAAAATAATAGACTTCCATAAATATTATAGAACAATTCTGTTAAATTTTTTAGATCTGTAAACAACTTTTTTTTTTTTTTTTTTTTTTTAACATTAAATGTATATATTGAGTAAAAACAGTGTTGAGTGCATTTTCAAATTTGAATAAAGTATTTTAGAAGGAAAAAAATAAAACAGTCTGAATAAGTCTTCTATCTGAAATAAAAAACACACAAAATAACTAAATTATGCTTTTATTTAATTTGGTTTATAGTAAATTATCTGTAATATATATAACAATCACCAACAATGCAATTTTTAATCGAAAATGCTGAAAAAATTAGATTTTCAATTAAAGTTATCACAAAATACACACAATTATATATACTTCCCTAAATATATATTATTTTAAATGTTAATATGCATCAAATATTAATAATATATTGAAAATAATTGTTTTAAATATTTAAACCACTTACATTATATTTTAAAATAAAAAAGCACACAATCTATGGTTAAATAAAATCATTTGAAATAAAATATTATTTTTCTTAATAAAATAATTTTTTTTTTTTTCAAAAACCAGTAAACATTTAGTAATGAAAAAAATTACAATCACTTTTATTTTCCAGTTGAAATATTTTTTAATCATGCTTTGAATTTAGAATATAAAATAAAATACTCATTTAAAATATTAACAACTAGCCATAAAATCTGAATAATAACATAAATGACATAAAGGAAATTAATTAATGAGATTCATTTTAAATGTAAATATATTATTTTGTAAAAGTACTGTAAAACATGAAATATAAAATATTTCTTTATGGGCATTTAAGGCCAGAATAAATGAAATGAGAGAATGAGGATGGAATACATGAAATAATTATATATTTCAATATATTTATATAAATATATATATATTGTAAATATAAAAAATGTAATTAAAATTATGTTATTATCATAAAACTCTAAAAAAAGTTTATAAACAAAATATAATAAATACTAGAATAGCATGGACCCATTCAAAGGATTAATATAAAACAATTTTCTAACATAAAGGAAATTAAGAAAAATTAAACAATAACGATTAAAGCACTGGATTAAATACTTATAAAATCAAAATTATTAATTGAATATTTCTAATGTTTTAGAAACATTACAGCAAGTAATGTATTAAAACATGTAATTTTAAATAAACTGCAAGATATCATTTACACTAAAATAAGCACCAATTTATTTATTCACTATTTTACTTAAGAATAACTAATATAAACTTTTTACAATTGTTTTTATGAAGATTAACATTTTTTTTTTTGTTTAATTAAAAAAGATTTTTCTCTATTGTGGGAAAAAAAACTTTCTTTCTCTAACAGGTGATTTTTAATTTTAAAATAATTCCAATTATATTTTACAATATACAAATGACAGTTTATTTTCTTATGCTATAAATGAATAATACATTTTTATATGACAAACAAAAAAATCAAACATTTCATTAAATAAGTGAAAAACTTTTATTTACACTAGCTAAAATATCATTAAAGGCAATAATTGACTATTCTTATCTTGATTATTCAAAAGTAATAATTAACTGCAATATATTCAGTTAATTTGTAAATAAATAAATCTTTTATCTATTTTTTTTTACACAGTTTTTTTTTCTAATTTAAGCTATTTTGGCACCATTACTTTTAAAAACTAACTAACTTAAAAGATTTTTATTTTTTCCTTGCAATAAATTTATTTTATATTGTAAATAAAAAGATTAAGAAAAATGTTTGTTTTCAAATTAAAAATCAAAAAAGTTTATGTAAAACCTTGAAATATAAAAGAAACATTAATAAAACAAAAATTCTTATATAAATTGAAAGATATGATGAAAGAAAAGAATCCATAATAGAAGCAATTTATATTGAATATTAATACTATTTTTTAACATGAAATGAACTAAATACAGCTTCTCTCAACATTTTAAAAAAAATGAATTACAAAAATTACATTATTAAAAATGATGGTTATAAAATAATTTAATATTTTCTATAACCATAAAATTAAAAGATTTATAATACTAGTATGAATGCTTTAAATGTAATCTATTAGCAGCAAAATTGTTGTATATTTCTACATTATTAATATAAAATCTAAAAGACTAATATTAAACTAATTCTAACTACAGGAAATATAATGGTAGTTATATACAATATGTAACTACCATGAATGTATTTCTCAAATAAATAATTAGTATTTATATAATTATTATTTTTAAAAAATTACAATCTTACACATTAAAAAAAAAATCGTGAATAATTATAAAATTTGTTTGGAAAGGCTATAAGCTCAGATAAAACATTTAATATTAGAAGATAGCTAATTTAGTATAATCCTACAATTACTTGAAATATTTATATTTTATCACAGAAGGAAAAAAAAAAAAATTTTTTTAATTTTAAACTACAATATTACATTTATTTTTTTAAAAAAAAAAGTAAAGGAATTTAATTGGATTATTTTATTGTTGTTAAATTGATTAAAATCATATTTCCAACATTTTGTAAATTTAAAATGACTTACAAAAAAAGTTGTTGCTTTTTTCAGAAATTACCAACATTTCTTATAAAGAATTTACTATAAATTAGTTTACCAATAAAAAGATAATAAAAATCATTAAAAAATTGTTCTTGAGATTTACATAGAAAATAGTTTTTTCATATATTTAATGACTGTTCTACATTAGAAATAATTTACTCAAAAAAGGCATATTTGGAAAAATAATATTTAAAATACAAAATTTCAAGAAACTTCAGAACCCTAGCGGTAAAAAAATACTTTCAAATTTGAAAGGCAACTATAAATTTCGCACCAATATACAGCACACAGTCATTTTCCTTCTAAATATAAAATGAACACAAAATCTTCGAAATCATAAATATTTTTATACATCAAACTATGGAAATCTGATGTTAAATACTAAAAACACATCAATAAGTTAGTTCATTTATATACAACCTGCCTGGCAAGAAAATAAAATGAATGCACAAATAGTTGCACTCAAGGAAACAGATATTTTAGATAGTATGTACAGGATCACATTATTTAGGAATACCTTAAACAAGAAATAATCACAGCTTAAATATTACAAGCATGATTATCAATATGACACAACAAGCTGCTAAACACATAATCCAGACAATTTTTCGATTCTTTTTATGGTAGGTTTGTGCTTTTTGTAGCTGCTGCAAGCCTGAGGAAACTTGAGTTTGCACTTGCTCTAAGTTGTAATCAATTCTATCAAGAACAGTGCCCTGTAAGACACATAATAAACTTAAAATGAAATAAGCAAATATTGTGATGAAAAAAATTAAATACAAGAGTGAAATTTTTATATTGTTATTAATTTCTCAGAACATGCACTCATTTTATTTTATTTTTTCATCGTTAACACAGGTACTGATGAAAAATGGTTACGATTTGAAAAGATATATGCATGCAGAAGAGTAATTTGACATCAATGCACTGTTCTCCTATATTGTACTAAGATGACTACTTTTAATGAAGTTGATTGCCAATGAGTTATTGAGTTTCATGAGTCAAATGGCGATTGATTGTATCACTCAATATAAATGGGAAAAAATATACAATGGAGCAGAAAAACATGATTAAATTAATTTAGAATTATTTTATTTTTAATATAAATTAAAACAAACAACTTTGAATTTTAATTACCATATAATGTTGCATATAAGCCAAGAATTTTTAGATATTTTTTATAACTAAATTGGGGGTCAGCTTACATACAGATCCTCTACTCTGGAATAAAACATACTTACTATTTCATTACCCAGTTACAAGTGATAAATTGTTAAATATCTTTAAATATAGCATTTTTTATTTTAATTATACTTTAAAACTTTAATTTAATTTGAAAATTTTTAATTTTAAATTAAATTATAAGCTATTTACTTTATGAAAATGAGTTGTTTTATTTTCGAAATTGTTTATATTGCTGGGTTTTTTATGTTGTCAAAAAAACAAAAACTCTGATCTTTGTGAAATTTTCTCCCTGCTAATGGAAAAGTACCAAAACATACAAACATAAGAATTTCTCTTCTCTCTCATCTTTCAGACTAATATTAAATGGCATAGAAAATAAGGCTAGCACAAGTGCTACAGATCTTATACAAAACAACAATTGAATGAAAACAATGTGCTAATTTTAGATAGGGTTACCAGAGTTGTAATCATCATTGTTGGTATCTGGGTATTTAAATTTAAAGTGATTTGACTGAAAAATATTGTAGATATTTTGCCTGCCTGGCAATATTTCCTCCTACCTGGTGACATATTTGAATATTCCAGCATTTTTTTATTTCACCTTATATATGGATTTTGAACTTTGGGTATTAATTTTTCGAAGAATTTCTTGAATTTTTATTAGATTTTTTAAATTTTTAAAATATTTTTGGAATTGTTCTCAGCTTATACAAGGATTGGCTTATATGCGGAGTGCAGAAAGAAATTTACAGTAGAGTTTGGAGAAGAAATGTACAGTATATTGTTAGGGCAAAATGTATTTTTAACTAACTATCTTTAACTTTAAAATGAATTTTCAATAACAACAACAATATTAGAACAACACTTGTGCAACAGTGAATTTTTCAATTTAAAACAAAACAGATCACAGCTGTTTCTAAAAGTAATAATAATGATACTAAATTTTTGGAAAAAACAATTAAATAATGTGTTATTTTAATTTATAAATGCTTATCAAAGAGTAAAAAAGAAAGGATCTCCCATTTTCAAAATTGAATTTATCACATAAATATCACAAGGATAATTTTTAAATTACCTGATCGGCTACCATGCATGCTAAATCCTTGAAAATATCATTCAACTCAGCTATTGATTTTACTATCTGCTTAATTTCTCTTTCCCTTTGTTCAACCATTGAAGTGTTATTTTCCACCAGCAGTTGCTGATCTCCAGCACTAAGGAAACTCTACATGAAGAAATGGCAATATTTAATGTTTCATTTAAGATATAGTTTGTGTGGGTCTTATTTAATGCCTTAATATCTTGATAGCAAATATTAGTTCATGAAAAATGAAAATCGAATTGAAAATTATTAAAATTACTAATACTTTTTTTAATATATAGTTTATGACAGAAGACCATGAAAAAAAATGTTCTCAACAAATTAGTCAGAAAAAGCACTCACTATTTTAAAATCGAATCTTTTCTCTCCTTAGTTAAAAAAAAATAAAAATTAGAATAAATAAGCATTATTTGATAAGCTTAATGTTTATTTGCTCATTTAATAAGCTTTATTTTAATAAATAAATTCACAAAGTTAAAAACATTATGAAAAGTTCAAATATTAGGCATTTTAATCTTTCAGGCTAACAATTATATGCCTTATATATTTAAAATTATTTTATTAGTTCCATAGAATTCACTCTAAGAAATCATATCTTATCATTGAGCAATAAAAACTCACACATTTACAAATAATAAATTTTTATCCAAGTAAAATTTTATTACAAATGGCATATTAATTCAAATATATCCATATATATAACCTTCCAGTCACTTTTTTTTTTTTTTTTTACACCGGATAACATTTTAAACGTTACGATATGGTAAACAGAATTCGTAAAATCAAATCGCATGGATTAAAAAAATATAATGCTCTGACACTTTGAAGCTGTAGCATATTTACATATAAATAAAATGAAAAAGTCATTTAAAATTGAAAAAAAAAAAACTATTTAAATCCAAACAAATAAATTAATAAGTGTATATTTGTAAATCTAATTGACTTCTTATATATCATGAACATAGAAACATGCAAGCAGATAATTTTTAAACATCAAGTATTATATATTATTGCTAATTAGCTATCAAATTTTTTTTTTAATTTAATGAAAAAAGGGCTAATTAAAGCTTTTATGATTTTTAACTATGCACTACACAAATATATAATGGATTCAGAGAAAACAGCTGGATTCCTGCATGCTATAGTTTTTAAGAATTAATATACACAGCAATCTTTTGGTTCATGTATTAATACTGATAAAGCAAAGAAATGTGGCTATAAAACAAATATAAGTAAAGAGCAGCAGTGGCTAATCAGTTAATGATTCCAAAATTGAGAAAAGGTATAATCTTTCTGTTTTAATCATTTTTCTTGAATTTTTAAAAGTTAAATAGTAAACTATACAATGTTCAATGCTTATCTCTAATATCAACTTAGTCTATTTTCAGGAATTGAAGAATACATTTAGTCATTTAATATTTTTCTACAAATTTTGCAACATTTACAAAAAGGCATTTTCAATAGTTTAAAAAAATTGCAAACCTGAGTAAAGCCATCATCTTGCAATGAATCGAACATTGAACTATCATTGTTTCTTGATACATAAGTTGTATTAAAGAATTGTTGAGATTTCTCCTCCTTGATCTCAATTCTAAATAAAAACACAACATTATAATACAAATTTCTAAGTATTTTATAAAGTAATTCTAATTTCACAAGAAAGATTAGAATTGCCCAACTTTGATCTCTTTTTAGTTTTGTTAAAGATATATTTTCTAATCCACTAAGATATATTTTCTAATCCATTTTATAATTTTTACTCACACACACACATGCATTTAAAAGAACAGGGATTATTTTTATACCACATGTAAAGTTCCAATAAACAATAACAAAAGTGGATGCTTTGAATAATTTTTTTTTTTTTTTTTATAACAAGGAATTATTAAGTTTTTTTTTTAAATACAGCAACAACACAGAGGAAAAATAGGAATATACAGGATAAACAACACATACAGGGAAAATTATGTATGCTCATGTATTATTATTAAAGAGAATAATACATCAGACTTAGTTTCGTTACAATAAAAGAATGAAATTATCTCAACTGAAACAATCATGCAAAAATTAATTCTTAAGCTTACAGAAATTATGCAAGATTTCATGATTTTTCTTCCAGATAAATTACAGTCATGAAACTATAATTTGTATCGTTGGTGATATGTTTATTTAAAAAGAAAAAGAAAATAAAAAAATAAAAAGTGTATTTTAATATTCATTCAAATATTATTTTTAGTTTTTAATCCTTCAAAATAATAGACTTGCAAAGATATTTTTTAATTCATGAAAATGGTCTATTTAAACTCAAAAGATATGTATATTTTTTTTCCCCTAGTGATACATAGAAAAATTTTAATCTACTATTATCAAACTCAGTGTTAATACTTTTCATTGAGAATTTATTTTTAAAGAAATCTCGATTCTTTCATGAAAGATTCAAATGACAATTTCTTACCCATTATTTCTGGAAATTCAAAAAGAGAAAGGAAAAATTTTTATAGAAATTACATGAAAGTTTAAATAATAATTTGAACACTCAGTGTATAAAATATATAATTACATAAGATATTTTATTTACTTTTAACATCAACATTTTTTTTTTTTTTTTAAATCTTAGAATACATAAAAATAAATTCTTAAACTATAATAAATTGATAATTTAAATGACATAAAATACTATCCATTTATCTACTGCTTAGCATATAGAATTTTTACATTTTAAATACCACTTTCAATTTCTTCAATAATAATACAATACAATTGTATTATTATGTGCATTAAATAATATGAAAACAACAGTAACAAAACAGAAAAAAAATGTTAACAAAAAGCTTTGTATTAAAACATTCTTTATCATAACATTATTTTCAAAATACTAAAACTAACGTTCTAATCTTTAAATTTATCAACACTGTATTATTTTATAAATAAATCCATAAAATCATCAAAACCTCACTACTTTAATAATCATTATGTCCTTTTGAACTATATCCACGAATTATATGTTTAAAAAAAAAAAAAAAAAAAAACTATAATTGATGTTAAATATGACTACTGCATTTCTTTTTCCATAAATTCCCACAAAAAAATTATTTTTGAAGAAAACAGTTTTTTCCTAGGATAACTGAATGGAACTTTGTGCGAGATTAAATTTAAAAGATGAATCTTTTTTTCAAAGAAAATTATGAGCTATTGATGATAGAAGTTATACTTTTATGAAAATAGAATATGATCATCATATGCCAAGTGTGTGGGTAGATTAAAAAAAATAATTGCTAAGATGAAGTTAAAATAATTAAAAATGTTTTACAAATAGCCAAATGAATAATTAACTCTGATAATAACAAAAATTTTCATTTTTCTAGAAAACATAAATTGCAAAATAAAAAAAACTATTTCACTTCATTTAAAATCAAACAATTTAATATAAATAATTTTCCAATATTTTTTGATATCATAAAAATTTATACTTGTATTAATCTGCTCTTTTTTTTTTTCATTTAAATTTAATATTTTATTTTTACGAAATATATGATGGTTCATAAACAATCTTTTTTCTGCTTCTGCTACTTTAAATATGTTAATTTTTATACTATAAATGTATATATGTTTAATAACACATTTATTGTATAAAAAATGTTAAATGAAATAATAAAAAGTGCTTATAAATGTTTTTATACTATACATATATATTATACTATAAATATATATTATGACAAAAATTTACAAATATTATGAAAATTTAAGATCTTAACCCAAACAAATAATGAAATTTTATTAGAATATAAAATGCAAAAGAATATAAATGAACACGCATGAATTGTTTATACTGAATTTTTAATTTTATTTTAATTGGAAATTTCAACTGTGAGTTATATGCCACTGGAAATTATAATTAAAATATATAAAGAATCATAATTTGGCAGAATGATATTTAAGTAAAGCAATATGACTGAGACTTTTCGCAAAAATCTAAACACTTAAAAAAGAAACCTAGAAAGGACTGGATAACAAGTCATAGTGTTACTAGTTATGAAAAAAGATAATAAATTTATTTAGGATTTTCCAAAAGATAATAGACTATTACTTTTAATATTCCAATTTTCAATTCTAAAATTATGTAAATGTGTTACATGCAACTATATTGTTGATATTTACATTAATATGATTTAAATTTAAAATGAAAAGAAAATGCAACAATCTATATTGAAAATACTAAGACTTTTTTTTGGAATTCTCTATAGAAAGATTAATTAATATTGATTATCAAATCTATGAAATTAATATTAAAAGAAAATCATTGAAAAAATTTCATATCAAAAGAAATGAAATAAATTAAGATACAACAAGAGCTTATCAATTACAAAATAAATGTTCACAATTAAAACTTTAACAAATTTTTTTTGTTTTTGTTATGCTACTAATTTTGCTAGACTAATTTCTTTTTGGAGGCAGTCTATTTGTCCATTTTGGCAAAACATTTCATCTAACTTGATCAAAGTTACATATTTAAGAATCAATTTCAATTCTAATTGATACCACATGAAAAATTCAAGAATACTAATGTAAAAAAAAAAATTGAAAGAAAAAAAAACACTTACGGCGTAAATGTTCTGACTGAGCTGAATGGAACTTCGCTGAAAGTTCTTGTAAAGAAGTTACTAAGGATGAAACTACATTCTGACTGACTTGGTAATCTTGGGAAGTTGTTCCACGACTTCTTTCTCGAATTTGGTGAATAATTTTTTGGCAATGATGAAACATCTGGAAAAAAATAATGCATTTTGATGAATAAATTTCAGTAGTTCTCCGATTTTCTAGGAAATTTAGTTAATAACAATAATTTAACTATAAAATAATTTTTATACAATTTTTGAATGATTAAGCAGCATTATTCTAAATCCTCATATTCAACCAAATCATTAAAAAAAAGTTAAATAAAGAATAATTAAGCTAAGTTGCTGACAAAATTCAAATGAACAAAAACAATAGAAGAAGCATTTTATAATATTAAGAAATGTAAATGCTAATTAAAATCAGAATGGGAAGATCAGGATAATAAATAATCATAAATTTTAAAGTTTTCATATTATATTGGCAAAAATTAGTCTCCTAAACATAAATATGAAAAATCCGAATATTTTATAAAACCATTGTTTTTATACTTATTTTTTTAATGATTTATTGAAATGAATTGTGAAAAAGCACAATATAAAGAGAATGAATGATGTATTATTCTTATCTAATGGAAAGTAATTTTAAAAGAAATAAAGAATGATTTTATAAAACATATATATAAAATATGAAAATATGTACATTAAATGATATCCCATACATTTATAAATGCACAAAAGAGTTGTAAAAGAATAATATGGCACAAATATCAAACACTGGAAACTGAATGTCTCTTTTCTGTTGATTTCATTATTCCAAACATATGAGCTTTTCTTGAATTAAGAGAAAAAATTAAAATATTATTGATATTTTATAAAATTACTACAAGGTATCAATACATCCTCTTTATTTTTTTTTTATTAAAATTTGTTTTTAATTGTAATCAAACCAGGAAATAATTGTCTAAAAAAAATAACAGTTGAAATTCAGCATTTAAGGGGCAAGTTATTTAATTCTTATAAAGCAAAAGACAACTTTATTTAAATTTAATTAATTGTATGTTTTATAATAATAATTTAATTAATTGTTTTCATTATAATTAGATGTTAAAAATATTTTAATCGATCAAATAAACACATAGTTCTCAGTATTCATATTAAAAAAAAAAAAAAATTACAAGGTTACTTACTCTAGTAATTTCTTGAGATATATTTTCAATTTCTTTTTCTTCATGAACAGAATCATCAAAAGATGGCCTGGTGACATTTTTTTCATGTAAAGCTTTTAATTCCTTAACTAAAAAAAAATTAAAGTTAACTATTTTTAATAATAACTTAATATTTTAGGGATAAAATAAATGCTATGGGAAATATAATATTTTAAGACATACATTTGAAAAATAATAATTTAAAGTAACAAAATTTTCATTCATACATTCAATAATTTTTACTAACGCAAATATATTTGAAGCATTTATTCAGTTTTTTTTTTTTTTTTATTATTATATGAATAAAACCCTTTTCATTTAATAAGATTAGTTTTCTTCAAAATTGTGCAATGCAATTTATTAAGTATTTAAATATGCTTTTCCTGCAGATTCCTTTTCATCAAAATAATAAACAGTATATCTTTGAAAAAGTATTTGAGCCCTTTTCTACATAAAACAACATATTTGGAAAGTTTACAATTTATAATTTTTTTTAATAATTAGAAATTGTTCTTGAAAAAGTAAAATATAAAACAAAATAATACATAATTTTTTTTTTCATAAAGCAGTTTTATAGTTCTAAATAAAAACAATTAAATAAAAAAAAAATGGAACAAAACGGCTTTACATGTCACGATGAAAATATGCATAAATAAAATTATTTTAAAATTGTGAAACATTTAAATAACATTAAAGCTTATAAATTTTGCAAACTTTAGCTAAAAATTTTGTAAAAAAATATATAAATACATTGATATAAAGAAATATATGCTGAACACTGCTAGAATATATTATTGACATTATTACATTACATACTCAATGTATTTATTAAGATAAAAAAACTTTTAAATATTTGTTAGGAAACAACATATTTTAAAATAACACAAAGAAAAGGCATTGAAATAAATCTTTAATAAGAATAATAAAGTAAATTGCTTACGTTTATTTCTAATTCTATTCATTTCATATTGAACCTAAAAGAATATACATATACATTTAAAACAAAATTACTTTAAGTTATTTTTAATAATTAAAATAGAAATTTTATAATAAACACTCACATCTTCGATTCCTTCCACCCTAAAAAAAAAAAAAAAAAAAAAAAAGACATATATTAGTCTTTTAAACATTCTACATTTTTTTTTTTTTATTTAAACTGTATATACTAATGAATAATATATTTCTGTAATATTTTTATATTTTTTATATATTATTTTATATATATTTTTAAATATAGCCTCTCCTTGTGTTACACAATCAAATAAAAGATTTTTTTTTTAGTGATAACAGAAATAAAAAAAATTAATATATTATAAATGAGAATAATAACAATATTCTTTATATATTTCTTTAGATTTATTTTTATTGTTATATATTTATAAAAATAAAAATAAATCTAAAGAAACTAATGAAATGCAAACATAATTCTAAAATCTTTACTGTAATCATAAAACCAAACAATTGAGAGAATAAATGCTAAAATTGATGCTTGCATTAATCTAAAATATATAGAATTGTTATTTGACAGATAGACATATTCAATAATTCCTTACATTAATAACCTTAGTACAAATGTATTGATGATAAAGCAACAGTTAAAGGATTGTAAAGCATTTGTATATGCATATTTTATTATAAGTATATTGTAATACTAGCGTTATGGTAGAATTATTTAAATGATTAACATTATTGCCATTGATCTTAATTGGAAAAATCAAATTAAAAATTCATGGAAAAAACTTTGAATCAAATTATTTTTTTAAAAAAAGTGCCAATTAAAAATGAAAGATGATTTTTTGATATGATACTTTTCTTGCAGAAATTAATGAATTCTGTATTTTATATAAAGTTTTAATACAGAAATTTCGAAAGAATGCTTCAATAGATAAAAATCTTATCAATAAATAAATAAAGCAATATTTTTCTGCATTATTTTTTTAGAAATTTTTGTTAATATTTATTTATTTACAATTAGGTGGGAGATTTCTTCCTGTATTTTTTAATTGCTTTTGCATGATGAAATTATAGATACATAATTACAGTGAATATTTAGCAAACAAGATTGCACTAATCTTTACAGATATGATAGTTTACAATAGGTTCATCTCTGTTTGTCCAATATTTCTTAATATATTATAAGCTAAATTTATTCTATAAGTATTTTTAAGAAATTGATTTTTTTGTGCATAAATTTATGATTATGTTTTTTTATAAATTCTTTTAAGAAAAAAATATTAATATTCAAGTATATTTCTATATTGAAAATCAAATTTGCTTTATCAATCATTTAAAAAAATTTCTATAATTTTTTATAATTATACATTTTTAATATAATTAATTAATATATTCATTGTGATTAAAAATTTCTAAAAACAAATATAGAAAATATGATACAAATACAGAAAATATAGCACAAAAATGTAACATTTCGTTGCATTTAAGCATTTATCGGCATACCTACTAAGCCTCCTGAAAAATGCATTCTATGTTACACTTCAAATTAACACAAGTTGTATAATATTCATGTACATCACTTTTTCTCAGATTGCAAAATTAATGGATGTTAAATGTAATGATTAAAATTAGCTGTTAATTTATATTAACATTAATGAAAATTAATAGTTTTTCCAATCTCTAGTGTGAAAACAATAAATGACAATGAAAAAAGGAAAAGGTACATATCGATTATATGTATGTATAAAAAAAAAAAATTTATTTTTTAAATCGAACAAAAATCACAAATTAAAGATAATACTCGATATTAAATGATAAATGATCATTTAATATCGAGTAGTATCTTTTTAAATCTTTTTCTTTGGGAATGATTTTTTAATTGATTTGTTTTTAAATAGATGAATTAACAGATAAATTTCAATCATACCATACAGGAGGAAGATCAATACATCGAGAAAAGGAATGCCCATTATCAAGTTCTCTTGAAGAGACCAAAGCAACTTTATCATCTAAAATCTAAAAGAAAAACAATTAAAGACTTTAGGAAAAATAAGGAACCAGAATCTTATTATAAATAAACTTAGGCAATATGACATTAAAATATATCTTACAGTAAGTAAATGTGAAATATTAAGCAGATTTATTTTTAAAAGAAGCAAATAAATCAATGAATTAAAAATTTAAATATATCAAATTCACTGTAAATTTCTGTCTAAAATCCACAGCATTTTACTTACAAACAATATTTACCTATACAATAGCTTTCTTTGGCAGCATTTGGTAGTATTCTCATAAAAAAAGAATTTACCACATGTTTCATAGAAATACAGGCAAATAAAGATAAAAATAAAAAGATTAAATACAAGACTACAATGCTTAATAAAAATTAACCAACAACAAAATAAAGTTAAGTCTTTTTAATCAACTAGGGAAAAAAATATAAAAAGAAATTTTGAATTACTCAATTCTAAAAGCAGCAAATTTTTTTTTTAAATTATACTATTTCGTTATCCATTTACTGCAAGAATGAAAACCTTGATCAATATCACATTTAATCACTTAATAATAATTGCTATCAATTTTTTGTACAGCATTCTTAGAAATAATTTTTGCCAATATTAAAAAGAAGAATATGTATTATAATATCTATTTGGTATTTATAATTTGTAGGAAAAATTTCTAAGCGGGATTTTCACATATAATTCATATTTTTGAAGCAAGAAATTATGGTAATTTAAAACTATTTTGTAGAATATAAAAGCAAGCACTTTTTTTTTTTTTAGAAAAGATATATGAAATTTTACATTCAAATTTCACTGTAAATTACTACTGCCATTTATATTACTTTTATTTGTTTCGTTCCACAGATACTTTATCAAAATATATAGGGCCTGACAGGCCGAGTGGCTCGCGCTCTGGCGCTCAGTCCCCACAGGTTTCAGGTTCAAGTCCAGGCGGTGCCATGAATGTTTGTAGTGGTTCGGAATCCACTTTAAACCGTAGGTCCCGGTCTAACACGAGCGTTGTGGAGAGTGACATATTAAAAATAAGGAAAAACTAACTGTTCATATATATAGTGATTAGGGGATTATAGTCCTTGTTGCTTCACATCCCCATATATCACTTCATTCATCATCATCAAAATATATACATAATAAAGACATTAATAATTTTTTATTCAGAACAATGTACATTTTCAGGCAATGTTTAATTTACTATCAAATTGTGTACAAAAACTATCAATGAATTTGGATTCATCGTGTTCTTTAGATCATAAATTATTTTTTTCAAGCATGTTCTAATTATTAATAAAATGCCAAACAATTGTATTTCTATATTCTAGTAAGTTAGTTACTAAGTATTTAATTAACTGCTTTTTACAACATTAAAATAAATTATTATTGCAAATAAATTTTCCTCAAGCAATTATTCTGTATACATCTTATACAGGTTACATTTCAGACTAATATACATTAAATTATAATATATACCTTGAAACTAAATCTCTTAACTAGAATTAAGCACAAATCTAATTTTAAGTTATTTAAAATATCAATGTTTATTGACAGTAAATAATACATTTTTATATTTTTCTAGTGCCAGGATTTAATAACTTAATAAACATTTAACAAATATATAAAAATATCTTATTGAAGTCATTTATTCAAATTCTTCAATTACAATTTTTTGAATATTAATTCAGATTAGTTAATGATGTTTATTGCATTAATACATTAATATAATGCAATAAAAAAAACATTTTTATTACAACAAATTCCACTTCAAATTAATTAAATTTATTATATATTGTTTAAATATTTATAACTCATTTGAAATTTAAGAATGAGTTGGAATCAAACAAAAATATGGATGTTATTATTGTTTTATCAAATAATGATCTGGTTTTTAAAACATCATTATATAATCAATAATTCAGTTTTTCAAGTAGGCTTCTAAAGAAACAAATAATTTTTATTAGACAATATAGATTGTAAATTTATTTTTAAAAATTATGTAAAACTCAAAAGAATTCAATTAATTTACCTCTGGAATCTTTTTAGCCTGTAATATGAAAAAACATTTATTTTTAAACATTTTTTTTTTCAAATAAATAATTTAAAAAAAGATAAATCAAAAGAGTAAACAAAACAGTTTAACACATCAGTTTGAGTTATATCGTAAAAATTAGGGAAAAAAAATGCAAAAATAAACTTTTTAATGGGAAGAAATATTTATATAAAAAATAATAAAACTTTTATGTTTCCAACAGAAATATTAATAAGTGAAGATGTTTTAAAAGCAAATTATGCAAACAAATAATGGGATGTCGAAGATAAATAGATTAAATTTATAAAACATAAATGATTTTTTTGGCAGATTGTGCTGATTTTTTTTTATTTTTTTATTTATTTAGGTGGGGTTTTATATAAAACTATTCACAAATTATCTGCAAATATATCCATGCATAGCTTGCATGCTTATATAATATATACCTCTGATTTCGGCATCTTTATTCTTAATTATTTAAATTTTAAAAAATATTCTACGTGTAGAGTTGCAAGAAAATGCTTTATTGTATCATGATACTGTGACGAGTAAGAAGATCAATAGTTATCCTAGTGGTTGAAATAAGTAAAATCTAAATTTACATTTTACAATAAGCAGAAAAAGTGTATAGACATAGATGGTGACATTATTTGCTACAAAATTTTGTTAATTGAATGCTTTTATCACACAATAAAACTTCTGCAGTTTTTTTTTGTTCTAATATTTATAAAAACAATATCGCCTAAAAGTTGTAAATTCATGGAAACTCAACAATTTAACTACCCTGGGAATGTACACATATAATAAAATTCGTATAAAATTCAATGGTAATTAATTACTGATAATTTAAGGTTTGAAGTATATATTGTTGAAGGAGAATAACATATAAATCAAATTTGGATAAAAACCGCAATATCAAATCGCCAAATGATCTTGTCCTTTACCTGCGATTTGGCCATACATATATAAATCGTAGTATTAAAATAAAATTATTTAATGACCATCCTCTAAGATGAGTCCATTTATCACAACTAATACATTAAACAACTCACCTGATCAGAAAAAATATTTCTGTTCTGTAAAGAGTTATTTCTCATCAAAACGAAAACATCAGTCAAGTTTCTAGATGTGACATTTATAGTAGCAGCCATTCTGATATTTGTCACCAACAAACGCAACGGAATGTAAACAAATTAGCAGACGTGATTTTTTTAAGTGCTATTAAGGTTACAGTTAATATATAAAATATGCAAATGGTGTTTTTTCAAGAGTTAAATGCAAAATTTGTATTGCTCTTTGAAAAAATACATTTTATTACATCTATTCATACATTATTCATCTATTATTACATAAATTCACGATTAATTTTAAGATAAATCACTTTTTTTTTTACCCCTCAGAGAGTAAGGTTGGCATCGACGAGAGCGGATAGCTGCGTGACGCAGCGGGAGAATGGAACTGACGACAACCTAGATTTATTAATTAATGTAAACATAACTGGAAATAATAGTGTATAATTAAAAAGGGATAGAAAAGGGACATCCTGGTTTTTTCATTTGTTTTCAAATTACCCCTATACATAACACCCTATATTAATGATAATAAACTTATAGATAAAAATTAACTCTTCACTGTTAATTAACTTCACTGTTGTAAATGGATGCATTAATTACAGTTTATTTCTCTTATTCTTATTCTTATTGTAGATTAATACGGCGATCCTTGGCCGCGGCCACTAGCTCCTTCATTGTAAAATGTTGAAACATTGCGGTGTTCTCATGCCCTTTGAGTTAATATGAAAAATAGATAATTAAATGCCCTTTTTTTAAAAAAGAATTATTTATTTAATAAAATTATAAAATGTTAAATGAAGAATAACAAACATTTCAAAAGAATAGATGTTGATGAAATCAGTTGCATGTAGTTGAAAAAAAAAAGAGTAAAAGTCAAATTAGGAGTAAAAATAGCTTAGGAGAAAAACGAACTTTTTTGAACTAGACAGTTGTGGGTAATAAGTCAGTCAGAGCAGGATAAAATCTCATTTTATTTCTGTCTTTGTATCTTTTGAGTTAAGAAGTTGCAGTTAAAAGAAATATATCCTATTCATTTGTGTTTTATGAGGGAAGATACATCATTGTGAATTTTTTCACTATTATTCTTTTCTTATAATAAACTTGTTTAGACAGTTTATTAATTTTATGATCTAATAAATCTTTTATATCAGTAATATATTACATTATTATGCATATTTTTTCCAATAGGGTTCGAAAGTGTTGACGCTTTTAAGGCGACGACCCTCCTCCTACAATTTCTGTAGAGAACACTTTACAATCGGACCATCATTCCGGTAGATCCTCTATGATCCTCTGTACCATCCTAATATGGAATCAATATTTTCAGGGAGGCATCAGAAGAGCTCATCCTCAGCGAATCCAATAGAGAGAGACTAGTTTAAAGGTTTATCATCTGCAACCCCAGAGTTAGCTGCCTGATGACCAGTAGGTTAGCGCTCTGACCTTTGGTACCACAGGCTTTTCAGGTTCGAATCCTGGCTGTGGCATGAATGTTTGTTAATGGTTCGAAATCCCCGCTAAACAACAGGTCCCAGTCTAATGAGCAGAGTGCAAAAAATGACCGTAGAGTGACAAACCAAACCAAATCATCCCCGGAGAAAACTGGGGAAACTCAAGCCACGGGTACTGGATAAGAGGGAAACCATAAGACATATCTTCCCTATCCGATGGAGAAATTCATTAGATTGGAATTGGATCCGGCTGATGCAAGACTTCGTTTGGAATCGATATAAACCGATTAGGAAATTACATTATGAATGGATAGCAGATTTATGTGTGAGTAGTGTTTATTGTCAAGTGTAGATATGTTGTTAAAATAAAACAAGTTAAAAAGCAAATAATAATATTTGAAAGGTCAGTACATGAATACGCACCTTAGCAGTGATAGCTCATCACATTAACATTGGAACTTTTGAATATGTTTCGTCAAGAAATATTTTAAGCTGAGTTCTCTCAGTGTCGAGGCCCACTAAACGCCTTTAGTTTACATTTGACGTTTTTAGATTTGTATAGGTTTAATTTTTCGCTCTACGGCCATTTTGTGTACACTTTAGGATAATTAGGCACGGACCTACAGTTTAATGTGGATTATGAATCCTTCACAAACGTCCATGCCACTGCCAAGATTCGAAATTGAAGCCTGTGGTACCAACAGCCAGAGCACTAGCCAACTGATCATCAGGTCACTAGATTTGTAAACCGTCATAGATGAGAAGCTCTGCAGGCTGTTAATGAGACAGCTTTAGGCCTATATAAATATTTCTAATCGACTGAGTTTTTGGATCCCATTGCCTTGGTAAATAGCGTTAACTGAGAATGCTTGTTTCGGGATTCTAAAAGCGAAGTCGAACAGATAGCTCATATGTCTATGTCGGGGATGAGCATCGTAAATCTATAGGCCAAAATGTCCTTCTGTTGACGAAAGGGAGAGGCCGGTATAATGTAATAATCTCGGATGCTCGTTCTAAATTGTGGTTGCAGTATAGCAGACTTCCCATGATAAACCTTGAATAAAGCCCAATTATAAATCTGCAGTTCTAAAGGAGTAAAGGTAAACAGTCTTGGCATTTTTTTCTTCTTTCTAATGCAGCTGGCAAACACTTAGACAGCTTGGTCTTGGATGAATTAAGGCAAGCGCTGCACAGACGTTATTCACTTTGCATTACCCAGGGGGCGCGTGTAACTTGAAGATAAACCACGAGCGCGGAGTAATAATGCTCCGCAACGCGCTACGATCCTATTAGACCGGGACCTACGGTTTAAAATGGATTCCGAACCACTACAGACATCCAGGGCACCGCCGGGACTCGAACCCGAAACCTGCGGTACCAAGCGTAAGAGCGCTAGCCACTCGGCCATTCAGGCCCTAACAGTCTTGGCATTCAAATAGTGAAAAAAAAAATGAGATATGGGCCTAAATGGCCGAGTGCCTATCGCTCTGACCCTCAGTGCCACAGGTTTCGGTTTAGCTTCTCGGCAGTGCTATGGATGTTTGTAGTGATTCGGTATCCGCTTTAAGCTGTAGATCCCAGTCTCATATGACTGTAAAGCGTCACGGATCCAAGTCAGACTTCTACCTAGGGTACTCCATCACAACAGAAGCTAACCCATTTCCCTTCAACCATGAGTCCGTACTGGTTAGTGGGCTTGGTTTAGATGTCTATCAAATGGGATAAGAAACAACAACAAAAACAAATGAGTTATTCAGTAATTACTATAATAGCTTTATTAATTTAAATCAGAAAATTTTATAATTTAAAATTTTAAGTTAATTGATTTGTGCAAAGGATTCTATAATGTTTTTGTGGAAATTTGCTGAATTCGCAAGTACTACTGGTCACAAATACGAATCGTCGTAAACTGAGGCGTTACACTCTTTTAAGAGGTGCATGGAACTTGCTGTAGTGAACGTGCGTTTAAAATCAATGTTATGAAAATCTTCGCTAAATCAATAAAATCAGTTTATCGATAAAAGATTTTGCTTTTGACATAGATAAAACCCACCCTTTTACTGAATAGTAGAATTGATTATTTCGATAAAAGTAATCAACTAATTATCTCTTTGCCTTATATAAACCAGAAAGTGATAACCGTTCGATTAGGAATCTTGGAAAACAAGGACACTTTCAATTCCGACAAATCTGATTGATAAGAAAAAATATGTCAAAACATTTGATCTATGAAATTAAAAAAAAAAAAAAAAGATATTTGATGTAATTGATGTCTCCAGCTGAAAGTTGTACAGTATATTGAAGTCAATGATGAAATCAAGTGATAATATGTTGATTGATTAAAAATTTTATTTTAAAACCCATCATCAATTTTACTGAATAAGTTTTGCTAATTGACATTCAGGTGTAGTCAGTTTTTGTTCAGTTCACATGTAATCAGTTTACTTGAAGGTCCCATATTATGAAGTCTTCAATACGAATATAAAATTACATGTAAATTGATATTTAAATTATAGTTTATTATTATTGTCATACCTTTTAATTAAAAAAATGATCTTCTACTACCTTTTAATTAAAAAATTGTTATTAAAAGAATTATATTCTATTCGTTGTGTTTTATGTAAAAAATACAGCAGTGAGATTTATTATTTTTTTTTCTTTCTAATGCAGCTGGCAAACACTTAGACAGCTTGGTCTTGGATGCCTTAAGGCAAGCGCTGCACAGACGTTACTCACTTCGCATTACCCAGGGGTTAAATTGAAGATAAGCCATGGACTCGGAGTAGCAATGCCCCCGCAACGCTCTACGATCCTATTAGACCGAGACCTGCGGTTTAAAGTGGATTCCGAACCACTACAAACAGCCATGGCACCGCCGGGACTAGAACCCTGTGGTATCAAGCGCCAGAGCGCTAGCCACTCGGCCATTCAGGCCCCCGCGATTTATTATTAATATTATTATTTTCCTCTTGTATAATTCTTATTCATATATTAATCAAGTTTTTGGGCTTTAGGTTCGAATCCTGGCTGTGGCATGGATGTTTGTTAGTGGTTCGGAATCAGGGGCCTGATGGCAGAGTGGCAAGAGCTCTGGGGCTCGGTACCTCTGGTTTTGGATTCGAGTCCCGACTTTTCCATGGATGTTTGGAGTGGTTCGGAGTCCACTTTAACCCTTAACTCCGTGTCTCATATGACCGTAGAATATCACAGAGCATAATCAGATTTTCACCCACATCAATCCCAAACTGTAAAGGGGCAACTCAGCTCTATGAACAGTGATGTGATGTAGTGGTGGTTCGGAATCCACGTTAAACTGTAGGTCAGGGTCTATTTTGCTCATAGTGTGCAGAAAAGGACTGCACAGTTACAAAACAAACCAAACCGCCGGGACTCGAACCCTAAATCTGTGGGCCCGAGCAGCAAAGCACTAGTCACCCGATCATCAGGTCCCATGCATAAGATTACACTGCTAAATATTGTTTAACAAGATTTTCATATTAAAATGAAAATAATCAATAGAAGGTTTCCACGTAAAGGTAGTATGATAATAGCTTCAATATAAAATATGAAGCAATACACTTTATGTCAGTAAACTTAATTTCAGTCAGCACTTAGATAGAAACCTCATAAATTCTCAATATGGTTGCAAGAAAAGTCATTATCACGTCATCATTTCGTTTTCATAATCTCTTCCTTGTTATCAAATCTTTTCATACTCTTTATGCATTCACTTATAAAAGTAAAGAATCTTAAAAAAACTTGTAAGTAGTTCTGCAAACCTAACAGTCTGAAATACTTCCTCGATGTACATTTGCACAGCTTTCAAATTCATGGTGTGTAGTCATTGAAATTTAAATTTTATCTTAACGATCTTTGACAAGAGCTTTTACAAATATTAATATATCTGTATAATCTGTATATATTGACCATAAGTTAAAACCACATTTAATATTTTTTTGAAAATATGGAAAAATCTCAAAAATAATATGATACAAAATATATTCAAAGCAAAATTCATTAAAATAAATAAATTTAATATTTTTAAAGATATAATCTATAAAAATGGATTTACATTTTATTAATAAATGTTCAAAATTTGCAATTGTTTCAATTTTTTTTTTTTAAATAAAATAAAATTACATCCAAAATTTTGTGAAAATAGTAATCTCACCCTTTCTAATAGAATAAAAATTCTTAGAATTTTAATATGAAATTGTTTAGAACTCGAAATTGTTTAAGATCATCAAAATTGTTTAGAACTCGAGATTGTTGAATTTTCTAAACTAGCGGTGTAGGATCTCTATTCATTTATTTCTTTTCCTTTTCAAACGGCCTGATGTCCCTTTGGATCTAGTCTTTGGTGCCACAGATTTCAGGTTCGAATCCTGGCAGTGGCAGGGAATCTTGTTAGTGCTTCGGAATCCACGTTAAACTGTAGGTCTCGGTCTAATTAGCTCCAAAGTGTGAGAAAAATGGCCGTAGAGCGATAAACCAAACTTTTTGAAATCTTCAGGAAGTTATATAAGAAACAAGGTTTTTTTTTCATGAAATACACTAATTCTCAATCTTAGTTCCTAAACATTGTGGAAATTGCTAAAAAGAGTGCATCAGTTTTTTGAATAATATGTTATTGTATTATTTCAAAGAAAAAACATGAAATTTGTATGAAAAGACTTCAGTAAAAAAAAATTGTTGGAAATTGTAAATAAAATGGGTTTTTTTTTTTATCATAAATCATGATTCATTGAAATATTAAATCAGGTACATGGATTTTTTTTTGTATAAAATTATTTAATTATAATACTTAGTGAGCAATACTTTTTAGACACAATACAATTTATATTAAAAAAAAACTAAAACGAACTTTTTAATGTAATTACAAAATATAGTGTACAGGTTGGGCAATCAGATTGTAACAATTATCATTCAGTGTGGTTGGGTGGTGACAGGCACAGTCTTGAGGCACAGATTAGAGAATCCACAGATATATTTACGCACACTCACAAATAATATACATATACAATTACAGACATAGCATTATTTAACATTAAAGACATATAATTATAGATTCCACTTCTGTGCCGAAAACCCGATACTCAATTACGCGCAGGATGTGCGATATATACCTCCTCTGTAGGCCAATAAATACGTAGGGTTGTGTTAAATGTATTTCCTCTCGGTATAAGAAATTATAAACTAAACAAGAAGAACAGAAGTGCATGGTTAAGTTGTACTTTCTCTCGGTTGCGAGTCTCGAGGCCTACTGATCATTTCTCCTGAACGTCAAAGAGGGTCGTTCTTGCCAGTATGTAGGAGAAAGCACGGTTACAAAAGTTAATGAATTTCAATGTAAGGTGTCTTGGTTACTCGTATTACATCTAAGGATTAGATGCCGCGTATTAACTGGTTCCGCGTATTGATTTCATTGATGTTTTCATGTGGGGTTGGTCATGTGAAAGATTGTGTCATTTAGACCAACCATAGCTTGAACGTACTGTCAGCGATCAAGGGAACTCAAATTCAAATTTATTAAACTTTAGTTATATTACCGTAGTTATATTATATATTTGTAAGACCGTTTTATTAATATCTCTTCGAAGTTTTTCATTTTTACATAATTTTTCAATTTTGTAATGCATCTGGTAATTTTAGAGACCCTGTATATTTTTTATTTCGAAAAGAAATTATACTTAATATCGGTGGTATCCAAAAATATGCTACATAATTTTCCCAATCTAATTTGAAAAGTTTTTCCAATTTACTCCATATTTGACTCTAAAACTGGCCATTTTTTCTTTAATACTTCGAACTCCTTCTTGTGGACTTCATCACATTTGAAATATTTGGTTTATCGTCGATAATTGTATCTGGAATGATGGAAATGATTGCAATTAAAACATTGCACGGTTTGTTTGTTTTCGGATGAATTGTTCAACTTTTATTACTAGATAGAATAATTTATTTGGGCTTGATGGCCGTGAAACTAGTTATCTGGCATTTGATGCCACAGGTTTTGCGTTCGAATCCCTGCGGTGCCATGGATGTTTGTACTGCTTCGGAATCCACTTTAAATCGTAGGTCCCGGTCTAATATGACTATAGAATATTGGGCCTAAGAGTGACAATCCCTACCCCGTAAAAAAGAAACATCTATCTTGAAATCTGTCAGTTGGCAGACGACCTTGGCCCCCATGGACTGTTACGCCAATGAAGAAGATGAGAAGAATAATTTATTAATCTTGTAGATGCATGCTATACTACGGGTATTTTTAATTCGACCAGAATATAGGAAGTACATCTTTAATACTGTAGAACAATATAGTTGGTGTTAATTTGTAGAACCTTATTGATGACTTGAAAATCAAGATTTTGAAGTTCAGCTGTTATTTCTTCGAATTTCATGTCTAAAGGCAGAACCTTTAGCATTACTTTCAGCGACTATTATTATTATTATTATTTTTAAATATTTGATTATGTAGTATTCAAATTTATTCTGATATAAAAGATCCGTGATTTCCCGATGTGCTTCAATTTAAATGAATTTCTTGATATATCCTTTCGTATCCTTGTTAAAAGAAGCTGGACATAACTTGTGGATTTCTCCTCTTGCCCCATTAGTCGGACTACCTGGTGGAAGTTTTCCGAGTTTTCTCCCATACGATAAGCAAGTGCGGGATAGCTATCTCGAAAAGTCTTCCCGAATGGCACTGTCCTCCTTCTTCAGCGGCAGAGAGGCAAGTCAGACATCTACCAACAGATTCTCCATCACCACAGAAGCTACCCCTTTCCATCAATCTATGAGTAGATTACTCATTGGATGTCCGTCCCGCACTACAGGACACTGAGGATTAGATACAACACACACAATTGTGGATTTCTTGTAGGTTTGGTTTGTTGTTCTACGTCATTTTGTGCACACTTTAGGCTAATTAGATCGGCACCTACAGTTTAACGTGGATTCTGAGCCACCAACAAACATACATGCCACCGCCAAGATTCGAACCTGAAGCCTGTTGTACCAACAGCCAGAGCGCTAGCCAATTGGCCATCAGGGGATTTCTTGTAAGATCGACATGATGGGAGAATGTTTAGCTTTCGATAAATCCATTCTAGTTTGATCTTCATTTTTGGGTGGAGAATCTAATACTGCTTCAAATTTGTTTCCCAATTGAATTTTAAAGATGTTTTGTCTTCATCTTTAGTTATTTTCGTTCTTTTCTTTTTAAACACATCCAGAAACTCTAAAACCATTCTTAAAGGTAACTGGTTTGATTTAAGCTAGTTTCTCAATGTGTCAGTCTGCCCGTTTAAATAACGTTTTTTCCATTTCTTTATCTGGTTCTATGACCTGCATAACCGGTCAGGACTGTTGGGGCTTTCAAGAAAATTTTCGGTAAAACTTCCATAAAGTGATATGGATAGGCGGGCCAAAAATTCCAATTCTTAAATTTTTACACCTAAATACTTTTACTTATATATGTATAATATATCACTTATTGCCAATAAAGCAACAAAATATATTTTTTATTGAAAATCTATTTTTATCAATATTATAAATAATTGAATTATTTAACAACCTCCCACAAAAGAAAACATTTTTATCAGAATATTGTCAGTATGGTTTTACTCTTTAAATATTCTATAAGATGGCTTCAACATAAAAAGAGGTCACGTGAGTGATGATGATATTTGATGGTGCATCTAGCATTTCACATATAATTTTCAACCAGTTGATCTATTTATCCTCATCAACATCAGTGGCGCAACAGCCCCATGGTGGGCCAGGGCCAACTGCCTGCTGGCAGATTTCGAGTCAGGAGATGTCATCTTTTTATAAGGTAGGTTTGCCAGCTCTACGCCCAACGCTCTTATTAGACCAGGACATAACATTTAAAGTGGATTCTGAACTCCTATAAACATCCATGGCACCGCCGGGACTGGAACCCGAAAGCTGTGGCCCGAAACCCAAGCGCTAGTCACTCTGCCATCAGGTCCCCTGCTCCATTTATGTTAAAAGAAAATAAAAATGAATTTTTATTTATTTCTTAGAATTTTTACAAAAACTTTTATTTACTATGTCTGTTGTTGCTTCTTATCCCACTTGTTCAACAGTAATATCTAGACTAAGTCCATGAACCAATATGTTCTCATGAAAGGAGAGAAGAGGAGGGGGGGGCAGCTTCTGTTGTGATGGAGCACCCGTAGATAGAAATCTGATTTGACTCCGAGACATTGACCGCAAAAGGAATACCCCGCATTTGCGTACTGTATGGAAGAAAACCTGGAAAACTCCAACCAAGTAGTCTGACAGTAGTAGTAGTTTTGCAGTCCATATCGACATAATTAATATGGTTTTTTTTACCACATCACTACGTGCAGCTCAAAAAAATAAAAAATTATATACAAAATTAAAAAATTATATGTGTGTAAACAATACAATGAGAAAAAAATTATGTAATCTAATAAAAAAATAAATACAGTTTGATACTTACCAATTTATTGTTTTAATATTTGGTTGTTTTTTATAGTAACCAAGTACAAAAACGATTAATCAAATAGCTTTTATATCGATTTTTTGAATTGCTGAAAACGTTCGTTCAGAAATGTATGTTGATCCATAATTAGCGCATTTTAATGCATTATCTAACAATTACCACAATTAATTTAGTGAACTTAATTTTAAAATGGATTATGTCTTCAGAAATCCCATAAAATATGTAACCTGAAAACTTTTTACCTATAGTTAACGTCCTGATAGTTACTATTGTTATGAAGGTGAGAAATAAATAACAACAGAAATAGAGGCCCTGCATCCAAGCCAGAATATAACTGACAAAATTTCTCACCTTGTATGCAATAAATTAGAAAACATTCAATAAGATATTTTTGTTAGTCTTTACTTTTTATTAAACTGGAGCTGAATCTTTTTTCATGATTAAGATTTTTTTTTTTTTTTTTTTTTAATCAAAATCAGGAAGTCTTTAAAAAGATTACCTATAATTTAATCACAAAAAATTAGCTGTTAGATATAAAATAATGCTCAATCCATAATTGAGAGAGTAGACTTGATTATTAATTAAATGACCATTTTAATATTATTTTTAAACTAAAATAAGCAATTTCATTATGAAAACTATTTCAATGTTAAACTGGAGTTGAATCGTGTTCCATATATGAGATTTTTTTTTAATTGGAAGTTGTAAAAAAGATTATAATATGACCTTTCAGAGTAAAAGTGACAATCAAGAGATCATCTAGAAAAATCTCTAATTTGAAAAATTAATCAATCGCAAAAAAAAAATTAGCTGTAGATGATAAAATAGTTCTCAATCCATAATTGAGGCCCCTAGACTTGAGTACTAATTATATAACCATTTTAATATTATTTTTAAACCAAAGCAAGCAATTTCAATATGAGAACTAAACAAATCAGATTTTTTAAAGAAAAAATATCTTACTCCTACACCAGACACTTACAAGATGTGTAAAATCCTAAACCAGTATAGCTGCGATAACATCCTTGCGATTGCTGTTATACTAAAAGATTTAAAAAAAAAAAAAAAAAAAAAAAAAAAGAAGAAGAAGATAGAAAAACGGGCGCTTTACTCATGTAAGAAGAAAAAGAAGCATAAAAAAATGAAATAAAATAAAAATAAAACGGTAAGATGTAAAGAGAAAAACTGATTGGATGTTTTCAGCTGCCAGTGTCGCCAAAAGGCCAGTTAATAGTGCAGTATGCGTCACACATATCAAGCGAATGCCACCGGGCTCAATCTATATATTTTGCTCGATTTCGGAACAACATGGCTGGCATTGGCGCCCAAATGACCTTGGCCCATCAAGGCTCGTCTCGTAGCACCATTGGCGTTTTTTCTCGGCGCTAAGTTCGAAAAACCACTGACGAAACGGAGTAGCATCAGATTTGTTATCTACGATGCGCAGAGAAACACTAAAAATTTCTGATATCTCTCGCACGCTTTCTTGAGTGCTTTACGTATCCAGAAATTATCGGTTCTTTACATTGTTTTTGTGTTGTGCATGGAAAGGAATAGGACTTGTGTAAACAGCTGCCCAATGTTTAGAATTTAAAGAATTCTCCGTCTACCTGGTAAGTCATTTTTTTTCCCCTCTGGTTATATTTCTTTATTTAGTGATGTGTTTACGTATGTTCTAGTAGTATGACGTTAGTGGGTGTGGTGAATAATGTTTATTTCCTGGATTAGAGGTTATAGTAAGATGCTTTTAGTAAATCGTGTTTTTCTTGATGAGCTACAATTGGAATGTTTTACGAAAACATGATCACGTTTAAAGCTGTTGACTTTAGAATTCTAAATCCTCCTGGATTAACAGGTAAACAAATATTACATGTATTAGCAAAATTTTCTTGTAAATAATATTATTTAAGTAATTTTTATTATTTAGAGCATAATAATTGTATTAATATCTTCAGTTTTCGAACATTTTTCAATAGGAAATGCTGCATCTTTTGCACTAAAATTCTGTTTATCTTCAATTGAAAATATATATTACGTGAATAATTTAAACATGTTTTTTAATGATGCATTTTTTTAAACATTCTAGAGTTTCAAGTTTTTTTTCACTACATTTGTAGAATTTTTATATAAAAAAAAATTTTCGATTGTCAATGAGTGTTTTCTAGATAGTTTTCAAAATTAGAAAAGCATCTGTGTAATATATCTCTTGCATATATATTAATGAATGATTTATGTTTGTTGATAATTTTTTTAAGTAAATTAGAGAACTGTAGTTGGAAAATGAAGTCTTTTCCGGTTATTGTGACTTTAAAATTAATGGATGAAACATACATACAGATTTACATAGTATACAGATACACATAGAATAAAGATTTCTTCATAGATAAATTTGTAATTCTATACTTTTCATCGGCGATATCTTTTCTGCGTTGATATATCTTAACACCAACAATTGTAAATAAAGTATTATCAGGACCTCACATAGTGGGATATTTGCATCAAAAATTGGTTAAATTTATTTTTTGATTAGAATTAAATCTGTGTTATTTTATTGGAAAACATATTAAGCATTATTTTTTCAAATGTACTTTGTTCGATGTATCATTATATGAATAATGTATGCCTTAAAAAAATCTTTGTATCGATTTTATTTGAGATATTTTCACATATGTACTTTTTTATATATTTGGACAAAATCTTGTTCGCTGAATTTAATTATTTTAAATATTGCTAAATTTTAAATCAAAGTTTTGGAAGAGATATAGGAAATTTAATTATTATTGGCTTATATATTTCATTTTAGAATATAATTGATGATTGTGAAAAGGTGATAAATGAATGATATTGAATACTGAAATCAAATTAAATATAACTTTTCTTTTTCTATGACGTACTTTTAACGATTTCTTCAATTTTTTAAGCACTTCCAAAGAATCTGCATTAAGATATATTTTATTTCACATTTAAAAAAAAGTCTTTCGCAAATATAAACACTTCACAAAAACTCTAAAAATAGCCAAATTTTTGAAGATATGTAAATTTGAAAATCGGAGAGGTATCTGACATTTATTTTCTTAAACTTCTTTATTATGGCCCATTCTATTTTATGTTTCTACATATTAAGTATTTTTTTTATTTATTACCAATAATAAAATATAGTCCGAGTTGTCGCATAGCAAATTGACAAGGCTATAATTAAATCAGATTCAAACACAGCTTTGTAACAAAGAAGAAAGGTAATTTCGGAGGCGTTTTGATTCCAAAAACTTATTTTAATAATTAAAATTTAAATTGCATAATAACAAAAAAAATTAAATTAAAAAAATTCCAAAAAAATTTTACAAACTATGCTCCATATATGTGTAGCGCCCCCTAGCAGTTCATTCATTCTTTTCTGCCTTTAAAAAGGCTGTTTATTTTTCTACGGAATTTCTAGTTTAATTACAAATATGAATTTAACAAATATGAATTCCACAAAGTTTTCAGTTATTATTTTAAAAAAAGCTAATTTTGCAAAATTATAAGAAATCTAATTAGAACCAATTATCTATTTATGAAAAGTAAATAACATTTAAAAAACGATTGCAAAAAGTAATGAAAACCAAATTTTTAAAAAGTAATATGTGGTTTTAATCTAAATTGATTTCTGTAATTTTTTAGGAAAATCAAACTTGCTCATTGAATAGGTTATGACAAAAATATTAGAATTTCTGTGGGGAAAGTAGACTAGTGTTTTCAGCAACAATATTTATAATGTCTTTCAGCAACAATATTTATAATGTCTTTCAGCAACAATATTTATAGTGTCTTTCAGCAACAATATTTATAGTGTCTTTCAGCAAACTAGTACTTTGAACAATATTTTTTTTTTTTTTCATAAACACAAAATGTGACAATTACTGTTTTTCAAGAATGTTATAATCAGATTAAAAAATTTTTTTGCCAGTTTAAATGTTCTACATCACATCTTGTAACTTACTGTATTACTTTTCATTAAACTATAGAAATATTTTAGTTTTCAATGGGATTGGATTAGAAATGTGACGGCCAGTTTTTCGCTCTTTTTTTTCCATGTTCTATTTCTGTTAAACATGAAAATGTTGTGTTCGAAGAACAAAAGAATCTTGTAGGCCTAAAAGTTAAGTGGGGGAAAGTGTTTGGAACAATGGTGCCGGAAATCTTCAATTGTGGATCAAGGCCGGCAGTTCTGGAGGGACTTTGCCCTCTTCAAGTAGAGGCCGGTCTATCAGCCTTCGATAAGCAAAGGGTGAAGGTGTGAATGGATGTCGTAAGAACCAAGTCATGAGTGTGCAACTTCAGATAAAACTTATTTAGAAAAATTACTTTCATTTATTTGTGAAGAATTAGTAAGCAAAAGGTTCTAAAGTTGCCTTAAAAATATAAGAAAATCTGTGATTTCTTAAACTTTTGCATAAATGTTGAAAAAAAAAGAAAATGGCTTAAACTCTATTTTACTAATAAAATAAATCTGGATTAAGTCTTCGCCCAGTATTAGCTTATGCAAGCCCAGTTTGCACGTACAAATTTTGAAATTATTCAAAGGCTTGAGAACAAAACTCTCAGAATGTTAACGAATTCACCCTGGTACTTTCGTAATGACGATATTAGACGAGCTCTCTCGATTCCAAGTTTAAGACAATTTGTTCACAAAATTTCTACTAAATTCTATAATGATATGCGAAAATCAATAACGCTGTATTAAATATCCTACAAAATTACGATTATGATATTTCTTCCCGCAAACATAGCAAAAGACCTCGCACTGTTCTAAATATTTTAAATTAATTCCTTACAACTGCCTAGATGAAAAAAAGTTCGCTTTTCTCCTAAGCTATTTTTTCTCCTAATTTGACCTTTGCTCATTCTGTTTTATTACATGCAACTGATTTCATCAACATCTACATTTTTGAAATTTTTGTTGTTTTTTTTCATTTTATAATTTTATTAAATAAATAATTCTTTTTTAAAAAAGGGCATTTAATTATATATTTTGCTTATTAACTCAAAGGGCATGAGACCACCGCTATGTTTCAACATTTTACAATGAAGGAGCTAATGGTCGCTACGCGGCCAAGGATCTCCGTAATAATCTACAATAAGAAATCTGGATTAAGTTTAACATGTTTTCAATGTTGGATTCGATTTCTTTATTATATTTCTTCTGCTCTATTTCTATGTTTATTCGATGAGTGTCATAGTGCATGTCAAACACGAGTCTCACTAGAACGATCAATAAAACAAATTTTATGGTAGTATTTTTGTAGTAAAATTATGTTTACGAAATATTACTGATGCTACATATATATATATATATATATATATTTTAGAAAGATGTTTAACATTAAATAAATATTTGAGTATGACTGAATAAAAAAAAAAACATTCTGTTTATGCCTTAGATAAAACAAGATTTTAAACTGAAACTAATGTTGATAAAACTTAGGTCGTCTTTTTTCTCAAAAAAGGTAAGGGAATCAAATTTATTTCTCTAAAAGCAAGTCAGCCCGTGGAACATCCACGCCAATTTATTTGGATTCTATTTAGGCAAGCATTTACTTGGCAAGACACATCACCCGAACAATTCAGAACTACTTCCGCGATATTTATTCGCTTCTAAATCGTCACTCTTTATTACGGACCAACTTTTGATGTACAATACTGTAATTCATATGCCAATTACAACGTATGCTTGTTTGTCCTAGATTAATGTAGATAAAAGTACTTTATAAACACTCGAATCTCAGCAAAATATAGCATTAGGCAAATCACAAAATGTTAATGGTAACTCTGAGATCAATCATGACAATGACAAGCACTTGATGAAGAAATTCTTAAAATTACAGTTCAGCGGTTATTGAACCACATTAACCACTGAACTGAACCATTGATAATAAACCTTTTGAAATTGACAAAAGGTCACAGAAGAGTTCTGTTAGCACCTTTTCAACTCCACCTCCCTTAATTTAATTCTGATTTTGATTAAATTGTTACAGTAAAGTTAAATTCATGAGCAAACCAAAATTTTAACTTGCATTTTAAGTTCTTACTGGCGATAAGGCTTCTTCACCATTGGCGGCCCGATGACCAATTAGCTAGCACGCTGGCCTTTGATACTCCAAGTTTCAGATTCGAATCCTGACTGTGACATGGATGATTGTTAGCGGTTCGGAATCCACGTTAAACTGTATGATTCGGTCTAATTAGCCTAAGTGCCCAAGTAATATGAATTAATATGAATTAATTTCAAGTAATAAAATTAATTTTTGTCGTTTAATTACTATTATGAATATTAATATAATATTAATATTAATATAAATAAATCATATTAATATAATATAAATAAAATATCAACTTTACCAGGACATTTAATTTAATAAAGAAAAAAAATATTGGAGAAAAGTAGAAGCATGTTTTCTTGTTATAAAGGGATTATAAGGGAGTAAACTGATATTATGAAGATATTTATATTTACATAATGTTCTAAGAAAAAAAAAGTTATGACTATTACAAGATATATTTCTATTGACATATAAACTATATAGTAAATATAAATTTCAAAAGGTATAATTCATTTCAAATATCTTAAAGATGAAATTTTTGATGCGTAAATGCAAAGAATAAATTTTTTAATTGATTTCTTTTAATATACTTGAGTAAATTTAATTTTTTTTTTATTTTGATATAAAATTTATTTTTATTAAAACAAGTTTAATCAATAAATCTTTGGAATTAAATATGTTTATTCAATAAATTATTGGAATCGAATACAGGTCGAACCCGTTTTTGTGTGGGAGAAACCGCATAAAAAAAAAAGCTTAACTTCAGTATTAAGTAGGTATAAAATATATTGTTTGCAACATATTAAAAAAATTTTTTATGCATTAAATAGGGACTGCATGAAAAAATCCCCCAAAAAAATTAAATTAAAACCTTACGATATAGCATTACCTTGCATCTAATAACATTCATGGTAATAGGATGATATATCAGGTGGGCCATTTGTTGAAATTTTTTTTTAATTTGCATGTTATTTTGACAACCGTCTGTTTTCTTTTTGAATTACATTTTTTTTAATTAATTTTTATTCATAATATTCATCTGATAGAACTTTTTTATATAAAGCACAAAAAGGACCGCATAAAAACAGGTTTGACAGTTTGTTGTTCGTCCAACCTAACATTCTGCACATTTTCTAAATTCTGGAATTTTCCATACCATTTACGTTAAAGCAAAGAATGTCACATTACCAAGCAACTGGTATTTATATGGCACAATAAGTTAAAATTAGTTTTAAATTATAGTCTATTGTTTCATATTATTTTGTAGGTGCCAATTGTAACCTGTCATACATATTTAAATTACAGCTGAATGTTTTTAGAAATGGAGGACAATAAAAACATGACCTTTCACTTATTCGTTTTAATATGTATGGTTAACGCATAAATATTTAAGTTTTACATTATCTGGGAACAATGCAATATCTGCCAGAAATATTTAAATCTTGCAATATTTGTGAGAACATATCTAGCTTATAATTCCATTATATTTAAAACTGAACTAATTTTACTTATTAAAATTAATAAATTATTTAAAATCCATAATTCATAATCGTGCTGGTCATAAAACAAATTATTTTATAATGTATTTATTATTTGCCTGATTCTACAAAATAAACTTTTATAATTCCGATATATGTTTTGTAACCATTGAAACAAGTGATATTAATTTTACATTAAACAATATTGAAAACATGTTTATCATAATAGAACATGAATTACAAGATATCAGTATAACAATGATTCTAAGTTTCAATGATAGTAATCGTATCTGTTCAGAGCTATACAAAATTATGAATCATTATGGAATGAGTAATACATAATTTTTATTTTATTAAATCTATTCTAAATGTTATTTATTTTATTAAATGTTATTAATTAAATGTTATTTTTAACTGGCTTCATGTTATTAAACAGTGTGCAGTCTATGTAAATTGTGCATGTGTTCTAGCATGTGATGTATAATTTCAATTGTTATGCTGTTCTGGTATACAAAAACTCGATTTCTTAATCGTCGTTGTTTCAGATGTTATTACTTTTCGCCTGTTTTTGTCATTTTAAATTTTTATTTATACTTTGTAGGTTGCAGGTTGGGTAACCAGATTGTAACTGGGTATGGTTGGGTTGAGATGAGGCACAGGTTGGACGACACACACACACACATAATTAGAGACATACAATATTTAACACATGTAAAGATAGAATTATAGATTTGTGGAAGGACTCCACTTTTAAGCCGAAAACTCGAAATTCGGCTACGAGCAGGGTGAGCGAAATATACTTCCTATCCGGGGGAATGTGAGCCAACTACGAGCCAGCTATGTGAGCCAACTAATGTGCCGGAGTACGATAATTATATTTCTTCTTGGGATGAGAGACTATAAACTAGACGTTTCTCAACGGGAGCGCAAGCCACATGTAAGGTGAGAGTCTCGAGGCTGACTGACTGCAGCACAGGGGGCGCTTTTGTCTTTGTGTAGGAGGAAGCACTGTTACATCTTGACTTAAGCTAAATGCTATTGAAACTTATGACATTATAGTTTTTCCTTTTTGATCATATGTATTTGGAATTCGTATTCACTAAAAAAAAATCTGCAAGTTATTTTTAAAATTGGTGGAAAAACTTTGATGATTCAATATGCTGAAATCGAAAGGCCCTTTTCTCTCTCAAATTGCAAATTATGTATATCGATAAATAGGCGTGTTACAATTTAATAGTAAAAACATAAAGTGGTGGGTTTGTTTAAAAATATATTTCAACTTTCAAAGCGTAACATTGTTTTAGACATAAAGGTGAATTTCAAAAAGGCAAAATATTTAAAGAAATAAATCATATCATATACATTTATTATAAAAATAAATACTAAATTAATTTATTAAAAATCTATCTTTTTAAATAATTTATAGTATCAAATGCTCATGCAGACATTAATTTGAACCATTGGCTATTTGCTGAAGTGAAACAAGCACTTCAACATCAGATAAATGCAAATCATGCAAATAAAAGAAAAATCTCATTTCTTGATATTTGTTGTACAAAAGTTATGACATTTATTATTATATTGTATTTTATTCAACATTTTAATTTTTATATATATTTTTTTTTTTTTTACTTCAAAATACGAGATTTTATTGGTTTTCCATTATTGTGAAACGAGATTAATAAAGTATTACATTATGCATCTAGATAGTGGAATACAAATATTCCATTCTATTTCGGGGCAATGGAATACTTGAAAACAGTCTTTTCAATGTGATTGAATCTGAGGTTATAATGGCTGATAATGTTGTTGCAGGGCGATAATGGTTTTGAAAACAAATGATTGTAGATTACAAATGATATTGAGATGTTTGAATCTTCCTTTATTTTACTTCATATTTTTATGTTTTACTGGTGTTTTTAACCTATTCAACATACAATATTTGGTACAAGCTAATAGAAGAAAAGGGGGCTGAGTGGCTAATGCTCTGGCGCTCGGTACCGCAGGTTTCGGGTTCGAGTTCCGGTGGTGCCATGGATGTTTGTATTGGTTCGGAATCCACTTTAAACCGTAGGTCCCGGTCCTAATAGGATCGTAGAGCGTTTCGGGGGCATTGTTACTCCGCGTCCGTATCTTCAAGTTACACGCGCCCCCTAGGTAATGTAAAGTGAGTAACGTCTGTGCAGCGCTTGCCTTAAGGCATCCAAGACCAAGCTGTCTAAGTGTTTGCCAGCTGCATTGGAACAAAAAAAAAATAATAAATAAAAATGGAAGAAAAATTCTTTTTTTATGCGTCAGCTACCATTCGTACAGTATTATAGAAAAAAAAAAATTTCTCCATTTTTGTAAAATAGGGACATTTGGTTACAATATTTAAAAAAGTCTTATATCTAAAAAGCTTTAAATATTTATGAATGTTTTGATTTATAATATTTAATTTTTTAGTATATTTCTAACATTCTTAAGTGATAATATTAATTGGATATAGTTGAAACTTTATAGAAGACACATTTGGTCACAAACAAATATTTCTCTTTCTACTACTCATTTTTTATACATCTACAAGATCTGCCCTAAATATGTATATAGAGAATGATTTCTAGTTAATTCTAGAAATCATTATTTGGTTTACTTAACAGCATTTTTCAAAATGACTTTAGATTTAAAGAAACAAGGTATGTATGATTCAACATTAATTAATAATTGAAAAAAGTATACTTCATTTTGTATAATATGAAAGCCAAAATCGTATAAAATTAACATTACATTAAATGATAAAAGTTTGAATATTTCATTAACTACTTTCATAATTAAATGATTTATTTATTTTGTTAAATCAAATCCTACAATTTTTTTATATAAATAAAGTGCCAAATATTACTGGAATAGAAATTCTCAGGTAGTTAAATAATTGGATCGTCTTGCATGCTGCTGTACTGGAATTCATATACTGACCAAATTAATAATCGGTATGTTGAGATATCTTGAAGTCGAAACGATGCATAAAAAGAAATTAACAAAAGTTTTCTGGAGTTGTTTGTAGGTTGAAATACGATTATGCTGTTACCTATGGCTTTATTAGAACTCAACCCATACAAATTTAGCCACTTATCGTAGAAACAAAAAGAAAATGTAAGCAAATCAAATTATTTTGTTGTTGTCGTATCCAATCAAGTGCACAAGGGAATCAAATATCGTAGTACTCCCGAATAATATTGGCTATGTTGATTGCCAGCTCGGAGTAAAAATCCTCTTCCGAGGGATGATCCAGACAATGCATGGCGGCTGCAACAGCTGGGCAGTCAAAGACATGATGAGGAGTAAGACCTCAGGAGTTACCACATTTTTGGTATTTGTTAACACCGTCAGCAGAAATGTTCATATTTTTGTGGTGCTTCATCTTTAATCTTGTGAGAGTAGTAGCTGTTCTTTTCTGTTCTACATTTAGTTTTGTAATTTGGTATTTAGATTTGATCTTAGAAGGAATCATAAGTTTAGATTTTGCCAAGGCATTTGCATCTACAAGAGAAGTGGGATTTACAGTCTGTTCCAGACTTCTGGCATTCTTCGCCAAAGAATGTGCAATTTCATTAAATTCCAAATCCATATGATCAAGGATCCATTTTAGGATACACATTCTGCTCAAGCAGGGAATTTGTTCTAAAAGAGATATAATGTTCAAGACCATACTTGAGAAACCTTTATTAAGAGCCTGTAAGGCAGACTTGAGTCAGTGAAGATAGTAAATCCATTCATTATCAAAATATTTTTATAAAGGGAAAAGACGAGACATTCTTAGCAAAAACGACCAAAATGCTTAATAAAAGCAATTAAAAACAATTTAAATGTTCTAAGGACAAAAATTAAAAAAAATTAGAAACACCATAATAAAAGTCCGTGTAATCAGGACGTATTTTCTCTGACCCTCTAGTACACAAATCACCATTCTGTTGTAAGTTAGAGTCCAGTCCCGAGCAAACAAGTAGATGGGCATAGAAATGCGATTATATTTATTGGAATGTTTCTTTCAAGAAACGTATTTCAATAAAAACACAAACATCTCCTGTCAATTCAAAGCTTCACCTTGATGTAATAAATAATTTTCTTTCCGATACTGCCTTGAATCTTGATCTGAATAAATTATTTATGCAGACTATTTTCTTTTACAAGTTTGAATAATTCTCCTTGGAAATTAATTCTTTTTCTTCTGATTTTTGAATAAATTGACTGACGAGATCAGTGTAGACATTTTGAAAATAAAAAAAGTTTTCCTTTCAGCTGTTTTCCAAGTATTATTTATTTTCAAGGTTATCTCATTCTTACACATTTCTGCCTTCGATGAACACGAAAGAATCTGAATAGATGTCGGAACATAAAGGATTCAGTGTTCATGGATTTGTTCGATATCTGCTGATCCGTAGTCAAAACAAAAAGCATGTCACAGATTTTTAGTTGATGTTTTCCTCCATAGCTTTAACATGTAACAGTGTGGAAAACATTCATATCGGAGAATTCACTTAAGCTGGAAAGGAATGCTTCATATGTGCAATTATTTCATGTAGTGATCTAGTGAAAGTCTATTTTTGATACACATATCCAAAGATGAAACAAGTATTTAAGATGTCTGCACCCAAATTGTAAGTAATCTGAATAATTTTTAATACGGTTCATTAATTTATCTTGATTAACTAGAAAGTTTTTAATTTAATTGTATCCTAATCGGGAGCAGCAATTACAAAATATTATATTTTTGTTGAATAAAATTCTGATGAGAATTCTAATTTTGTAGATTCTTACCGCTTAATCACCGATTTTATTTTGATTTATGGAAGTTTGCATGCGATTCTTATTTTAATGCAATTTCTATTGTATTACAAAATGTATTAATAAATTTCATTCTTAAATTAATCAGGAGCAACAATTATAATATAGCTTAATAAATTTCATTCATAAATTTCATTAATCAGGTAAATAAATTTCAATCTTATTTTATTAATCAGGAACAGTAATTATGGAATATTGAGCCCAACTATACTATTTTGTAAAATATAATTCTGATGAGAACTCTAATTTTTTTACAGATATCACCCGTTTTGTTTTGATTTACGAAATTTTATATGCGGTTCATATTTTAATTGTATTAGAAAGGAAATGCACTAATAAATTTCATTCTTATTATATTAGATTAGCGAAATGCTCTTCTTACTGCATTCTATACCTAAAATCAACGTTCTTATCGTTGATATGATATATTTGTATCAATTATATTTATTACATTGATCAATTTATTTTTAACTTTCCTTATATTTTCAAAAATATATTTAATTCATTCTACATTATTATCGATCATCGAAAAATATTTTTATAAGCTATTTAGAAAAAAAAAAGTGTATTTTTAAAGAATGAAATTATTTATTTTTATCTTTCTCGTAATAATCTTGTCACATAATAAAATTCCAAATAATATGTATAAACAGAGAAGAATTTTAATCGAAATATTAACCCTTTGCTCTCTAGGGCTCTGGGGCCGAGCCATTTAAAATTTGTCTTCAAGCTCGAGGGCTCCGCTAAATAACAATATAAATAATGCGTTTCTTTTAATGCGTATATCAAACTTACATGTGAATAGGATCTTTTCACTAAAATCGCTTCGAGTTGCTGGTAATACGAATGAAAAAAAAAAACTTCGATTGCAAAGGGTTAATCTAGTATTACAGTTGAAAATATTTTTACTTTTTTTATTTTCCAAAAATATTTGAAACCGCACATTGGAAATTTTTTTAATTAAGATGTTTAGAGAGACTTATTCTTGATCAACCTCAAAGATGAGTCATTGATCTTTATCAGCAATGATAAAAATTAAAAATAGGATAAAATTTTTGATATAGATATAAAAAAATAGTGGACAAATTTAAACAAAATATTAAAAATAGAAAAAAAAATTAAAGAACTTAACTGAATTTTAATTATATATAAAATAAGCTGTCAATATAAATATCAGAAACTAAATTTTCATAGACAGAAATATTAATCAAATCCTAAATTACAAAAATGTGGATTAAATGCTTCGATTACAAAAATGTGGATTAATTGCTTTGATTACAAAAATGTGGATTAATTGCTTTGATTACAAAAATGTGGATTAATTGCTTTGATTACAAAAATGTGGATTAATTGCTTTGATTACAAAAAATGTGGATTAATTGCTTTTACAAAAATGTGGATTAATTGCTTTTACAAAAATGTGGATTAATTGCTTTTACAAAAATGTGGATTAAATGCTTTTACAAAAATGTGGATTAAATGCTTTTACAAAAATGTGGATTAAATGCTTTTACAAAAATGTGGATTAAATGCTTTTACAAAAATGTGGATTAAATGCTTTTTACAAAAAATGTGGATTAAATGCTTTTACAAAAATGTGGATTAAATGCTTTTACAAAAATGTGGATTAAATGCTTTTACAAAAATGTGGATTAAATGCTTTTACAAAAAATGTGGATTAAATGCTTTTACAAAAATGTGGATTAAATGCTTTTACAAAAATGTGGATTAAATGCTTTTACAAAAATGTGGATTAAATGCTTTTACAAAAATGTGGATTAAATGCTTTGATTACAAAAATGTTAAATCGTTACTGTGTAAATAATGATTAAATATAGTTCATTTGAAAAATGTATACAGGTTGTGGAATTTCTAAGCATCTTTAAAGACCTTTAAATTGTAAACACATTTTTTTATTAAAATAAAATAGGAATTGTTTTTTTTTTAAATCACCAAGAACAATTCTTTTAATTATAATTTTTCATTGATATTATGAACGTACAAAAATGTGGATTAAATGCTTAATTACAAAAATGTTTAATTTAAATGCATAAATTGAATGGTCAAAGAGATTACAAAAAATGTGGATTAAATGCTTAATTACAAAAATGCTTAATTTAAATGCATAAATTGAATGGTCAAAGAGATTACAAAAATGTGGATTAAATGCTTAATTACAAAAATGTTTAATTTAAATGCATAAATTGAATGGTCAAATTAATAGAAACAAGAGTTTTGAAAAGCATTGCGATTAATCTACCTGATTTTTAAGTACGTGACATTGTAGGAAATTGTTATTTAAGCTGACTATTAACTAGGTTTTTAAAAAATACTTAATGGGAAGTATTAATATGAAGTAGAAAAACAAATCAAAACTTTGATATTTCTATGTATCGACTTGATCAAAAAAAGTTTTTTCTTTCTGATAGAATTAAAACATTTTTATCAAAAGAAATACATCTTGCATAACTATATTTTTATTTATTTAAGATTGCATACACTTAAATTATTATAAAAAACTCTTTACGTACTGTTTTTAGATTATTGTAAAAAAAATCATTAAAAAATTCATTATAATTATTTGTATTTAAAAAAAGCTTCAAATATTGCACATTTTCAGAAAATTAAGACTTTATTTTGAAGCTATTGCTATAGTTTTCTACGAGTAGATAATTTTTCACAATCTAAGAGATAGGTTATCTTTCTTTGTAAGAATAACATTTAAATTGGAGGTCAATATTGAAATCTCGATGCTGAAGTAATCGCAAATAAATAAAATATAAGAAGGAATAATAATTTTAAAATGAAGAAAACTATTCATATTAAAGCCAGAATTATGATAAAAATAAATGCTTATTATGTAAATTACGCAATTTAAAAAAAGTATAATGAAAACATAAAATAATTTTATTTGAATTAAAAGTAATTTTAAAATATCAAATGTTAAATCGTTACTGTGTAAATAATGATTAAATATAGTTCATTTGAAAAATGTATACAGTTTGTGGAATTTCTAAGCATCTTTAAAGACCTTTAAATTGTAAACACATTTTTTATTAAAATAAAATAGGAGTTTTTTTTTTTTTAAATCACCAAGAACAATTCTTTTAATTATAATTTTTCATTGATATTATGAACGTCGAGATACATAATGCAAGCCAAAGCCTACCAATAAATTTTATTATCCTTTTTTTCATAATCTAAGATTTTTTATTTTTACTTTATTATTTTGAAGGAAGTGGATACTCATTCAGTTTTCTCCTATCATCAGTTATTTTTTGCCAATTCCATTAATTTTTCGCTCTGCTGAAATCCAGAGCAATAAAGTGAAAAATGTTTATGAAATGGAAAAAAGTACCAATCCCATTTTTTTAAACATAAAAATTATAAAATTGAGTAAAATATTACACTACTTCACAGTAATCTAAAGGTTTTTTATTTTCTCAATTTTTTATCCGTAAAACTGCATCTTATGCGACGTTTCCAGTTTCTCAATGGAGAGACCAGCTGTATATATATGTCATGCGTTATATTTACATAACAACGACCTTAGTATTGTTTTTTCATCATAATATATTGGCGGAAACGCTCATTTTGTTCTTTACTCACTGATCCAAGATTTTCAGGGGAAAAAATATTGAAGTAGGAATATAGAAAATATATCATCAGAATAATATTGCACTCGACTTTTCTCTGTATAATTTGTATTATATGTTCGTTAATGAATGAAGACAACAGGAATTTAAATGAATTGAACAGACATAATTTTACGAGAAAAATGGAAGATTTTAATTGCAAGGAAATTTACATTAAGTCTTTGAAATATTGATTTTTACAGAGATTTCTTTGATTTGATAAACTGTACTTACAAGTACATCTGTATCAGGTCAATTGGCTAGCGCTCTGGCCTTTGGTACCACAGGCTTCATGTAAGAATCCTGACGGTGATATGAATGTTTGTTAGTGGTTCAGAATCCACGTTAAACTGTAGATCCCGGTCTAATTAGCCCAAAGTGTGCACAGAAGGACAGTAGAGCGACAAACCAAAACCAAAGTATCCCTTGTATACTAGCTCACAACCAATATAATTGCATTCATATACAGAAATATTTAACAATTGCACAATGAAATTCGTACACTATGATTAACAGTATTTTAGAAACGAAGTTTAAATATATCCATGTAAAAGAAGTGTTACAATAACAACTTAATGTAGACGCACTACTGAAAAAGATATACTTTGGGTAAAAAAAAAAAGAAAAAAGCGTGTTCACCATTTACCAAATTAATCATACAGAATCTCTACATCTCAATTTAGTGGTCTATGATTTGGTTGGCCGTTATTAGGATAACGAATCGCGGACAGGTGATAGACGCTGCAATTTCGTGACTCTGGTGAACCACCTTGTTTCTTGATCCGAAGGTCGTGACGCTCCCATTTGAAAAATTGCAGACGGGTTCACTCAGAGGTCAAGCGTCCCTGTTAAAGGTGGTCTCTTCAGTTTTTGCTTAGCAAAAAATTTGAAATGAAGGTAAAGCTGAAATATTTAGACATTTATGTTACCAATCATTGTGGTCGAATTTGTTGCTTGAAAATGAGGGATGTGTTTAAAACTTGTATATAGCTTGTCACTTATTTAGAAAATGATTAATTATTTTGTAAAACTTAAATGATAGTTGGAAAGCAATATAAAATTAGTTTAAATAATCTTTGCTTTCTGTATTATTTATTGCATGATGCACAATTGAAGGCTGGCTTGCATCATACCGAAATACGTGTATGCAATTGTGGATATTATTTTAAAACTTTAATATAAAACAAATTGAACATCCATGTTATGTCCTCTAATAAATAAAATTCATATATAGCGCAGAACACTAGAACCCTATACACTAGCAGAACCTGGCATACGTTGTCCTGCCAAGAAGGAAAAATGCATTGTAGAAAGTTACATATCGCGAATATATTCTCCATGTTCCAATATATGTGCATACTAATTTTCATGGATATCGTTTGCACAGTATATAAGATGAAATGCTGCAGCACAATCTGGCGGCAATTAACAATAAAGTGTACAGCGCGAACGTATTTTCCATACTCGAATGTATATTATTACCAATTTTCTTAGCGATTGATCGAACAGTATCGAAATTGATATGCTGCTGCATAAAAGTTGATATGCTGTGGCGATTTACAACAAAGTGGATTGTATAAAAACTTTCTCTGTGTTGTGAAACACTCACAAAAAAATTTCATCAAAATCGGTCACGCCGTTTAGGAAGAGTTCAGTGACAAACACACGCAAAGAAGAATTTATATATATATACTGAAACATAAATATTTTATGATAGATATTACGTATACTAATAATGCAAATGTAATATAAAATGTTAAGTTTGTGTAGTTTTATAGATCAATGATAACAATGTATTACGAAGTGCATTGATATATTTTAATTTTTTTTTCTCTTTCTTTCTGTTTAGAATGTATAAGAGTATGAAGGTGTAAAAAATTCTTATAAATATTTAATATTACTCAAAAAAATCAAATACACACACTCTAAACAAAATATTTAAATTTGTTTCGTAATGATCATTGGATAAGTGACGTGTATCTTACATTGGCTTGAATCAACACAAATGTGGTATTAAAATTAATGCTAGGAAACAATTATGTCTTGCCTCAATGTAACACACACACACACACACAAAAAAAAACATTTAAAAATAATATTTGTTAATGTGATTATTTAATACTGTTCTTGAATTATGTCCCTAAAATTTATTTAATTTTTAGGTCTTTTGGAATTTTAAATGTTCTTCGATTCATCAACAATGTTTCAAATATATAAATTGGAATTTCAACATTTTAAACGGAATATAATTTTCTCGAAGACTTATTTCAAATATCTGACCTAAAATGTCTCAAGCACAAGCATCTGCAAATACAGATCTCGTTTCCAAAGTTTCTTTCTTCCCTGTCGAAGACAGAACTGGAGAAAACAAAGCTCTTATAGTAACCATAAAGAAAGTGGTGCCAGAGGGAGACGAGCTATTCAGGAGAATGGAGTCACCCAAAAGGAGCATGTCTATGGAGTCACCAAAAAGAAGTATGTCTATGGACTCAAAAAGGAAAACAAGATCTTCAAGAACCTCCACCGATAAGTCCAAGAACAAGTCAACAATGACAGAAGATAAAGGAGTGTCACTGTCAACACAGACTGCGGTGGAACTTCCTGTACCCAGTATTTCTGGAACAGGACGACCAGCTCTTGATTCTAGTCCATGCCTGAAACATGCTGCTCAAAATATTTCTTCCAAAGCATCCCACATTCCCTCGGAGAAAGTGTCTCTGTGCAACAATTGCTCAAAGTCCATGCTCTCATACATATTCCTCGTACAAGACTTTTTGGATAGTTTGGCAAAAGAAATATGCGGAGATACCGATTCTAAAAACTGTGTTCAATGCCTTAGGCAAGAAAATAGGATATCTGTAATTGAAGAAACGGCTCCAAAATCAGAAAGAAAATCCTCTAAGAGTCGCAGTAAAAGTAGTGAAAACCTCAAATCAGCTAGCTCAAAGCAAGGGGATGATTCTCGAACGAAGAAATCTGCTCCTGCCAAAGACAGCTCTCATGAAGTTAGGAGGTATGAAGAAACAGCTGAAAAGCTTATACAGAGATCAATTTCTGAGCATCAGAAAATTCATCAACACTCACCAAGTCATCAAGAAGGAAATTCATTCACTTCTGAAGGACAGAAAGAGGGTTCACAATCCTATTACCAAGGAGATCAGACAAGCCACAATAGATTAAATGACCACTCTGGTTCAAGTTACCATCAGGGTCAAGTCGAATCAGGTGAACAACAAAATCGATCCCAAGATTATTCTGGTACAGAAAGTCAACGAAATCAATCTGTCTCAGGCCACATAAGTCAACAAGACTTATTCCAACAGCGAAGCCACCATGGCTTAAGTTATCCTCAAGATAATATCCATCCAGGTAGTTCTGCAGAGCAGATTCCTCCAGTTCAGCAACATGAACAACAGATGGCTTCATATCAAGAAAATCCACAAGCATCAAACTGGTCTTCTCAAGATGATAAATTATTTAGAAAACCGATGGATCGCCAACAACCTAACTTTACAGATTCTGTCTTCCACGAACACAAAGGTGGAGAAGGTTCTAATCAAGATAGTTTCCACAATGCGGAAGGCGTATCATCTCCTTTTAGTGATGGAATGGAAAATTTTGTGGCGCCATTATCAAACGTCGACAGGGAAGTGTATGATGCTGCGAGAAATGGCGCAGGGTGGGAAGGCTCAGCGAATCGCAAGAGAGACTTACTGTGTCCTCCAATCGAATAGCATCGGAGGCTTTTGTGACAATGTGCAGGAACAATGCTGAGGCATTGGGTTGTCTTGCTGTTGGAACTTCTTTGCTTCTGAGTCGTACTTCCAGAACTCTTTGCGTTGTAGTGTCAGATGGAGTCAGCAATGCTTTTAGGTAAGATTTCTTTTCTTTTTATTCCTGTTCCATTTCGAAATTGCATTATTATCACATATTCAAATAACATTTTAAGTAGTTTTCAGATATCAATTTAAATTTGCTTAAATTGCTGAAATAAAATTGCTTGCATTGCTGAAATAAAATATTCCAAAAATAAAATTAAGATAATTTAATGACATGCAACTAAATAGGGTAGTTTTCACTAAAGAGAACGTGACCAACAGGTGAAGAAAATGTAACGCAACAAATTTTGTAAGACTTCACAATTTAAATCGGTTCAAATCTTTTTGAGAAGTTAAATGTAATTAAAGTTCTGATTATAAAATGAACTTCACAGCATAAATATAACGCAGTTGTATTTTTAAAATTATAATATATAAATCATCATATTTAGTTACGTGTTCATTTTAAAATTATTGAAATAATCATTTCTTCCTTATTTTTCGTGACTCTTTCGTCCACAAAAATTTGATAAAATTAAATTTGAATTGATGAATTGTCAAAGCTTTAGCCAATTAAAACGTCATGGAGATAAATTCCTTTTGGAGTAAATTTATAAAATTATTTCACTTTTAAATTATTTGATTTAAATTTTGCAATACACAAAGGCACTCGAAGAATAATTCAAGAAATCTCCCCCTTCGAAAAATAATGAATGAGTTTTCTCGAAAGATATTTAGGTGTATAAAAACTATTGTTTTTCTTACTAACTGTAAATCAATTATGTTTTGAATGAAATATGATTCATTTCTATTACAGTATAGGGTAATTGTCACAAATAAAAACACATATATTCTCAGTGGACTGTAAAAAAAAAATCAACTTTTATTCGAAAACTAAACGCACTCTTCCCTGGTTACATTTCTTTCTTCTTCCAGCCAGCTCACGCAGGCGATGATGCTTATAATTCTTCTGGTGCCAACTTATACTTCGATTTTTTTTTTTTTTTTTACATATTAGACACGTGGAGCTATTTATCCATGAGGCATCAGTATATAAATTTATGGAATTAATTTTTATTCACAATTTTAAACTATCTTTGCACATCATAAAATATTTATTACTTTTTGCATCAGTGAATTTCACATTTTACTAATGTATTTAACAGACGATCCATAGACATTAAAGAGGATAAAATTGAATGCCAATAAAATGAAATTCTTATTTTTGCGCAAGAAAATTAATAGAAGTCAGATTATGTATAATTATTTTCCCAACTACTAAAAAATAAGTATTGCCTTTATAAGTAAAATTGAACTCTTGATTGCAATATATGAAACAAATTTTTTTATAAGGGAATAATGCTAATAATAATGCCTATTTTTAATTAGTTGTTTTTTTTTGTTGATAGTTTCTTTTTAGACAGTTTTAGATTTTCTGATATAAGATTGGCTGCTGTCTTGTTTGGCCAGGTGCTAGATAAAATTATGATAAAATATATAAGGCCCACTAGATATTTTTGATCTAAACCGGTCTTTTAAAAATAATAAAAATCAGTGATCCATTGCACTATAATACAAAAAAAGCATTAATTATTTCAATGTATGTTTATATGATTATTTATTGGCACACATTTAATTCAATGTTTCAGAGCATCCTTAGCAAATGTGTTCCATGTGGTTCAATGTGTGCGCTCCATGGATTCCCTTGGCACAACAAAGCTTGCACTTTTGGAGCAGCCTGAATTGGGAATTTCATTTGAAAAATTGAATGTGTGGAGATTGCTGCAGTTCAACAAGTGTGTCTATCTGAATCCAGATACACTGGTAAGCGAATGAACTATATTATTTCGTATTATGAATATACACAGCTGTAATTTTTTAATCTGTTTAATTCAGTAGTCAACGTGGATCAATAAAGATTGATATGACATTGTTAGAGGTCGAAAGAAACGCGTTAATGACATTAGTAATTATATTTTCAAAGTTAAGTTTGACTTATTTTTGTACATAAAAGGAAGATTGTATTAAAATTTTATATTTTTAATATTCTTGTCAAATATGTCAATATAATATATACTACATTATACATATTAATATAAAATATAACTTGTTACTAAAAATAAATAATTTAAAAACTTGCATTAGCATTTTTATTTTGGATATAATTATATTATTGATCTCTATAATATAGGGACTTGATTTCAATCGAAAACCTGTCTTTCCCCCCCCCCCTAAAAAATTTAAAACTTGCATTACGGATATTATCAAAGAAGGGTTGATGACCTTGGTTTAAATGAAAGATATAAAGTTAAAATTTGAGTATGTGTTAAATTTGTTGGAAATAGTTTCAAGAATAAACCTTTCTCTGCAAATTCTATTGACATCGTGTATATGAATATTTAACATTAACTTATAAATTTTATACATTAATTATTAAGAAACTATAGTATTGTCAAAGAACAATCGTATTAAGTAATATGACATATGGCAAAAATACAAATATATAATCTCATCCAAAAATATTTATTTGAATTAGATAATTTATTTTTAATAATTGGATTATATTGTTAGTAGCAAAATGAGATAATGATTTGCCAGTTATTCAAATTAAACTTTTAATATGCAATAAAACACTGTAGTAGTTTATAATTATAACATTTTATATTGACAACTTTCTTCTCATTAAATGAGGAATTTTTAGTCAGAATTTAATAGGCAAAATTTCTCTTTTGTAAAGTTAAATTAAATTAATATAAAATTATTAAAATTTAATGCATACATAATTTTAATTAAAATGAATATTTCTTAATTATTCAGCTTGTAGTAAAACACTCGGTATCAAACCCAAAGTATGATTATACAAACAAAATTTTTTTACTTTAGTGCATAAATACATATTTTTCTAATATCTTCAACTACACATTTAAATACAGTTCTGTAACCGTGTTTCCTCCTACACACTGGCAAAATCGCCCCATCTGGCTTTAACGAGAAATGATCAGTCGACTCAAACTCTCATCCGAGAGGAACTACAGTGCAACTTGCGCTCCCGCTGAGAAACGTTTAGTTTATTTCTGTCATCCCGAGAGGAAATATACTTAGCTCATTAGTTGGTATACAGACTCTTCCCCAGAGAGGAAGTATATTTCACGAACCCTGCCCATAGCTGAGTATAGGGCTTTTGGCTTAGAAGTGGAATCCTTCCACCAATCTATAATTGTCTTTTAAGTGTGCTAAATATTGAGACATACAATATTAGTTTGGTGTTTGTGTAAATAAAACACAATTAAATAAAGCGCTGAGTTCTCCAACCTATGACCTAAGTATTTCAACCCAACCACACCCAGTTATATTCTTATTGCCCAACCGGCATACTGCAGTTTTAGAATTCCTCAATTAGCTAGATTCTAATGATAATTTTTGAACCAAATTAGAAACAGGACTTCTTTTCATGATCCTTTGCTTTTTAATACGAATTATTTTAAAACTTTAAATAAATATTTTGCTCTCCAGGTCATCAAGAACTGCGACGAACTGTTCTGCCACAATGAGCTGTCAGCTGTACCCGACATTGGCTGGCCGGATTGCTTCAACAGCGGCGTTTTTGTGTTCGTGCCATCCATCCAAACATTCTGGCAGCTTTTGGATTTTGCCGAAAAACAAGGCAGCTACGACGGTAAAGAAACATGGATTTAATCTACAAAAAATTACACTTTCTATACACTGTTCTACTTTCTATAGTTTACACTTTCTGTAAAAATTACTTTTAAATGACTTTTAACATATATGTTTGATTATACTGATATTTAAGCTATTACTATAAATATGCTGAATATACCGGTTCTCGTTAGATCACCGGAGTCAAGCGTCATTGGGCGCGGTCAGTACTTGGGTGGGTGACCACCTGGGAACACCGCGTGCCGTTGGCATTCACAAATTTGGGACCTGAATGGTCAGAGTGTCTAGCGCTCGGTGCCACAGGTTTCGGGTTCGAATCCCGTCGGTGCCATGGATGTTTGTAGTGGTTCGGAATCCACTTTAAGCCGTAGGTCCCAGTCTCCTATAACTGTAAGAGCGTCACGGAGCCAAAGTCAGATTTCTACCTATGGGGTGCTCCATCACAACAGAAGCTGCTTCCTTCCCCTTCAATCATGAGTACGTATGGGCTCGTAAAACTATAAATATGCATGCAATTGTTGTGGCTCCGGTTAAAGTTGTATTTCTATGAGTAGAATGCTTAAGAAATGAGATTTTATTATTCCAGCCTCAACCAAATAGCATATAATAATTATGTGATCTAAATACATAACTGTTATCTAATACTCCATAGTATTATTTGTGATTTGTATATAGTGAATTATGGAAATGCTTAGGGCAGGTGTTTCAAACCCATTTTAAAAAAAATGAGCCATTTAATGGAACTGGTAATATACATGCTGGCCACATTATACTTGCAAATTTTCTTATTAAGTTAGAATATAAGAGTACAGATAAAAACAAAACACATTATGCCATTTAGTTAATTCAGTTCAATAATATACAATTTATGTAGTATTACTGTTATTTAAACATTTATTTTATTTGATGTACATATTTATAAAAGTAAAATTTATTGTTTATACCGGAAACTTAGCGCATTCCTCATGCTGGTTTTCCAATATCGAGATTCAAAGATTTAAACTTCGACTCGTAGCACAGTATAACCGGGTGGGGTAAAGTTAGGCTTCTGCTTTTGGCTGCCCCCATTTCTTTGTGCCGCAAGGGCATTGACAAAAAGAAGCTCTTTATCGTGATTCGCCACTGATTCATGGACTTGGTCTAGGTGTTGCTGTCGACCAAATAGGATAGGAAACAACAGATTATTCAAATGGTCTGTAATAGTTAAAGATGCTATCTTATACCCATAATGGATCTTTTATGATCTATTGATTTTCGTTGTTTTCATCTTTCATTTTAAAAATATTTCCTTGATAAAAGCAGATAGGAATTTGTGGAGGATTTGTGGTTAGGCAACCAACGAACTGATGTGTAATAAGGAAACTCTTCGAATTCGGATAAAAAATCTTTAAGGAACGAAGTAAATTAGTGATGGTTAAGTGCTTTCTATCAAATAAATGGACTATCTTTGTAATTGTTTAAAGTACTTGGTCCATTTTTGTATAATTTCAGACAAAGAACGTTTTTGAATAAGGCAATGAAGCGCTCTAATTTTCAGTTTATCATGTAATTGTCAGTCGTGACACAAATCCTTTAGTTTCATCCATCATTGATTTAATACCTTCATTTATTGCAGAAAAAAGAAAATCAAATTTTTCTAAAATGCTTTGAAAATTTTTCTAAAAATGCTTTACCAGTTGGTTATACCGTGAAGAGGGATGATTTCCAACAATTCTTCGGTGATCCTCGTGTTATTGCAAACACGAGGGGAAAAAACAGCAACTTTTGCAATATCTTATATCCGTGCTTTGATTAATCGCAGTTGTAAAGAACTGGATTTTAGTAGATATTTCCTGTAGTTGTGAACTGATTTCATCTGCTATTTTAGTAATTCTATCTGCCACCGTATTTCTTGATAATGAGATGTCTAGAAATGCTGTACTCTTCCTGGACAAATGAATTCGGTAGATTTTATCATACATTCTTTGATTAAAAAACCATCAGTGAATGATTTTGAATGTTTTGCTAATAAATAGCTTATTTAGTAATTAGATCTTGTTACTGATTATTACTTTCCAGGAATTTTGTAAGCATTCGTTAGTAAATTCTTCGTCGATTTTAATGTTTCTGCTCTTACTTTTGTTTCAAAGCACGAAAAGTGTTCTTCGGGAATTGTGCTATAAAGTCGCTTAATGTTGTATTCTTTAGCTAAACTAATCGTTTCTTTATAAATTAGACACTTATTCTTGTTGTTAACTTCCACACAAAAATAATTCAGCTTCCCTTTTTTTGTAATTAAAATAGGGGTTTAGATTTAAACTTTAAAACATCAAAATATTGTAACAACGTATACGTATATATATATATATATATATTTTGTTATAAAAGAAAACAACCCATAAATATTTAACACATCGAACGAGGCAAAGAAATTCGCGCAATTGCCTTTTGTTGAAATTCTAAGAAAATATGGTTACAAACGAGATCTCGACTATTGTGGCCATGCCTACCTGCTGTATATGGCCACTGCAAATGAAAGGAAGACCTTGAGATAAATGATTTGAAGTTTCTGGCGAAGCCCGCAACCGCTAAATACATAGATAATTTTTTATTCTTTGTTCCATAAATATTTTTGCCTGCAAATTTCTTCAGCATCATAAAAGCATGTCTCCAAAAATATTCAGCTGTGAGTGTAACCAAGAATTATAAATTAACTTTGTATGTAACCAATAAATATGTAAAAACATTTTAGTTCGTTTAATTAAATATAGAAATTTGGTTTTCGTAAGTGTTTTTAATTAATTTATTGTTCGCAACATATCGCTCTGTTTTCATTTTACTGCAGAACATCGTGGCAGAAGGTCACATAAAAACCACACCGAGAGCCGCCAGTTTAACGCACCTGGTCTAGTGTGAGGATTGGGTAAAAATCACGAACAAACACATGGATATTGTCTTGCAATAATTTAATTATGTGTGTAGTTTTTCCTTGTGACATTTTCTATTACTCAAAGTGTTCTTAAATATTGAGTCAAAATTGTCCAAACAATTTTTCATTTAAGGAAAGTGAATGTAAATGCATCTGTTACAGGTATTCATGGTATTATGAATTCAAGTTTTGTAAGAAAATTGAAAAATTTGCTTACAAAAAAATTTGGAGACCTTCTAATTAAGTAAATATAAAAACCAAGTTCTTTATTTATACCAAATCTTTTAAACAGGTTAATTACCTGAAACGGTTCTAATTAATTTCTCGCTTATGAATTTACTATTTTATAACATTCTTTTAACGTAGCTTTGTGATTTTTGCACTGACTTAAATATCTTATGAGATTAAAGGATTATTAGATAAGCGCAATTACACTGAAGTACAGCATAGATACAAAAAAAAATAATAAAATTAGCTAAAACCTTTAAATCACCACTCCTTCATATATGAAAAAGATAAAACTAATAACTAGAAACAAACAATATTTTTAAATCTAACATATATAAGCGGGAAGGACGGGAGCTGCTACGAGTTGTAGTCAAAGCCAAGTGGATTTTGTTGATAACGGAAACGACATGAATCTACTTATTTCATTTTATTAATATTTTTAAGTAAGTTAGTCATAGCCCAGTTCGGGCAATTCACGGCAGAGTAAAAAGCTCACGTCTACGAACTAGGAATGTTGTAAAGTGTCTGCAATCAGAACGAATAAAATTATAAACATAACACTAAAAGGGCTTTATAACTTGCAGAGGTGATAACCGAGAACCATAAAGTAGCGAAATTATTATAAAAATGGTTGTTGCCAAATTGCCAAAAAATGCTGGCAATGGAAATAACTATGTATCGTATCCTTATATGTAAACTATGTACGTATAACTATGTACACTATATATAACCACTATGTAAATGCATAGTCTCACATTGTATTACTATGTATTGTATCACAATTTAATAATAAAAAATGAATGAATGAGTTAAACTGATGTATTATTTTATTCCAGGTGGTGATCAAGGCCTTTTGAATTCTTATTTCCATAATTGGTCTGAGGATATCGGCAAGAAACTATCCTTCATTTACAACCTCATGGCCAATGTCAGCTACACTTACACTCCGGCGTACAAACAGTAGGTGTCCATCCTTCAATATCTTTTTTGTAATGAAATAAAAATTGAAATCAAGTACACCTTTTCCAAGATGTTTTACTTAAATATTTTTACAGTAAGTTCCTTAGAAAATTGCACTGGATTTTGAATTTAAGAAATATCACATTTGTAGCCATGTCACCGTTAAGGTTCGTTCCCACCGAGGCGAGAGACGTGAAGATGCAAGAGGCAAGCGACCAAATTTTTTCGACCCTTCACAGCGAAACGTCAGAAATAGCATTACGCATAGTGAAAAACCGCTTGGAGTTGAAAGTTGGGCTACTCCACGCGGCGAACTGCAAACCGGTTTCAGGCGACCGCGGTGAGGTCACATTTTGGTCGCTTGCATCTTGTCGCCTTGGTGAGCACGAGCCTTTAGTTACCAGCTCTCATCCCCAGTGCTAGAAGTGGAATCCCTCCACGAATGTATAATGAGATGTTTTAAACGAGTTAAATATTGTCTAATTGTTATTGTGGTGTTGATGTTGTTGTTTGTGTGTTGTGAAAATAAATGTGTGATGTAGTTGGTGTTTGTTCTTAACGTTCTTACGCGTTGTTTGTTCTTAAATGTATGTCTCAATCCGACCACACTCAGATCCAGCTGTGCAAACAAATGACGACGATTACAGTTTTTGTTTAGGTACCCTTTCGTTACTTGATATTAAATTCACTATTTTGTTTTAAAAAATGTATTTAGCTTTAATGTTGTATATTTAATGCCATACAATTAATACATAATTTAAAAATTATTTAATACTTACATAATATACATTACATTATTTAAGTATTAAATAATATAATGTAAATTTTTTTCAAATGTCACTGAACGAGTGGCATCTTGGCAAAAAATGATTATAAGGCCTTGTTAGATGTGAAAATTTTCGTTTTACTATACAGTAGCAATTTTGTTATGATTAAGAATGCATTCCACTTCAGGTTCGGTCGCAATGTGAAAATTGTCCAGTTCCATGGTTCCTTCAAACCCTGGCATGTGAAGTTTTTCAGCCGAACGGGTCAAATCTCTCCAGCCACTGCTGTCCATCCCACTTATGTCCAGTTCGTATACATCTGGATTAAAATATTTCGTTTGAGTGCTCTTCAGCAACTTTCTCAGGTACGTAATTTCCTTTTTCGAAAAAATTCTCCGCCTCTTGAATTCTTTTCATTAAACCAAATTTATGTCTTATTTCATATATTCTTACTTCCTGGTGTTATTTATGTTAGAACTATCAGTACATCGCTTGGTGCGATTTTTTTTTTCAATCAGTTCTCTGATATAGGACAAATTCTTCCAATTTTAATGATATCAGGAAAAAAATTCCTAAAAGAAAATATCCTTCGACTGTTCCACTATTCTCGAATGTTCCATAAATTGTTATTCCTTGTTAATCATTTGTCAGCTATTTCCATGCAGTGAATAGTTTTATATTAATATTAGGCTTCATTGTTCTAATATGATCTTAGAGCGTTTCTAGGCTAGTGTTGGAGTAGTACTAGTGTCCGTAGCATTTTTTCAAGCTACATATTCCACTGGGTAGTGCTAAATGAGTAATAGCTATTCAACTCTTGCTTATGGCATAAAGATAACCTATATTGCCAGCTGCATTAGAAAAAAAAAAGTTTGGCCTTTGAACCAAAAATATTTGGAAACCCCCTTCCTTACCACGGCGTAGGCTATCAGAGATTGATAAACAGATGTAAACTCCAGTCAAAAAATATTATACAATCAGCGCGAGTAAGTTTTGATTTTTAATTTCAGGAAATCCAAAATTATGCTTTGTCTCAGGAAGTGTATTGTGCTGTGGAACTTCTCCGATTTTTCCCTCTGCCTACGGAATCTGAAGCCGAATTTTTCCTGACACCCCCTTCCGTCCGCTTGCGATTGACCGAGAGGAAACTTCAGAAACCATCCAAGATTTCTGAAGCCGTCCATCGGCGAAAATCTGCCGAATACACGCCATTTGTGGACAAAGGCGAAGAAGCAACTGAAGAAACAGTTGGCGTCACCAAAAAATCTGAAGACGGTACTACATCTACTCAAGATGTCTCCAGCATTTCTGACGAAGTATTTGTTGCAGCATCTGGTGCTACAGTACCAAGTGATGCACCTGCAGTTGAAGTTCCTAAGGAAGCTACTGTTAAAAGTCTTCTTCCTGGAGCCGAAGTCGGCAATTATCAGGGTATGAAAGCATGGGAGCAAGGCAGGATGGATTACCAAGGTACAGACAGTTCGGACGGTATTATAAAACGTTTGGAATTTTTAATGTCTCAACCCAAATAGTCAATGTTTTCATTAATGAACACTAATGACTCAAATTATCTGTGTTCAAGATTTCATCAAATCACAAAAGAACTGGAAAAAAATGAATTATTGGCGTAGTTGTGGTTTTTTGGTAGATTTTTAAATTATAAAATAGGCCGCAAATTACATTGAAATATGGTTAAACTATCTAAATTTTTAATGAACTTTTTAAAGATGTTTCTAATTTCATAAATATAACAAATAAATAAAAAATACGTTTAATTCACATTTTCTTTGTCACATTATCCAAAAAATCTGAAGAAGGTAAATAGCTACTCAAGATGCCTCCAGCACTTCTGGTGAAATATTTGCTGCAGCATCTGGTGCTACAGAACCAAGTGATGCTCCTGTATCACTTGAAATTCCTAAGGAAATGACAGTTAAAAATCTTCTTCCTGGCGCCGAAGTGGGTAACTATCAGGATATGAAAGCATGGGAGCAAGGCAGGATGGATTACCAAGGTACAGACAGTTCGGACGGTATTATAAAGCGTTTGGAATTTTTAATGTCTCAACCGAAATAGTGAATGTTTTCATTAATGAACATTGAATAGCTCAAAGTATTTGTGTTCGAGATTTCGTCAAATCCAAAAGGAGTGGGAAAAAAATGAATTATTGGCTTACTTGTGGTTCTTTGGTATATTTTTAGATAAACTATAAAATAAGCCGTAAATTACATTCAAATATGGTTAAACTATCTAAATTTTTAATGAATTTTTTTAAATACTCCTAATTTCATAAATATAACAAATCAATAATAACATTTCAATCGCATTTTCAAAAATCAGTCAATCAATTTAAATCAATCGCATTTTCTTTGTCAATGTCCGATGAATTTCACGCTATTTTATCATAAATGGATTCAAAGAAATATCTTATGCCTGTCGCTGAAAAGAACATTGAAAGTATATTATTGATATGGGAAAAAATATGTACTGCTGACAGCAAAAAATCTACTGCTTCAATTATTTTTCTGGGTCGATATTTTTATTATTATTTGTGTACTCATACGAGATTTAGGGAAGATTTAGCCTTTTCTAATTTTCTTTGTGATTATATTAGTAAAATAGGAAACGTTTGTCTTAACATCGTTGGAAACATAATCATCAAGTCACAGTTCCAGCAATTTACTTTAATGAATAACTTATTCTAAAAAAATCTTTTGTGAAGTTCAAGTTCAGTTCGGAGTATTATGCATTATTGTTGAAGATTGAAACGTTACAAAAAAAAGTCTTGAAAAATCGTTGTTTTGGACTAATTTTTTTATCTACCTTTATACTAAAATGTTTTTCAAATATTAAATAATATTAATTTTTTTATGAAAACTATTATAGTGTTTTAATTTAGTTTTGTAATACTTTGTCAAATAAAATTTATATCATTTTGTCTCCTTGTACTTGGTTATTTATTTGTGTTGATTAATATTTTTAATTCAGTATATTCTAAAAGCTATAAACCATTGAAACACTACTTTTTTTCCAAATATCTAAGTGATATATTATATCAAAATGAGAAAACATGGTTATCAAATATTATTAGACAATAGGTTAACTAGAGGGGCAAATATATACATTTTAAATACCCCACCAAATATTTAAACAATACCTTTTCATTTTAACGTGGTGATATAACAAGTAATATAAAAAATAATAATAATTTAAAGTCAATTTCTACTTTTTTTCACTCTATTGCAGAAAGTCCTTTATAAATAATTTCCATCCATTTTTTTAAGTTTATCTGGCGCCATCTATTGGTAGATATATGCAACTTAAATCTAAAAAAAGACTAAAATTAATTAATTTAATTTAATTACTGAATCAATATTTGAGAAAACTGGATTAACATCCAGTGACATCTACTACAAGTTAAAAAAAATGTATTTGAACTTGAGTGGATGAATAAAAAGTGTTTTATGAACGACTGAAAATTTGAACAAGACATATATAGGGAGAGCGTGAGTTATAAGACGGAATTGAAAAATGTATCAAATGCAATATTTTATGTTTTCGTATTTTTTATGTGTCTTTTTAAAATTTCTTTCGTTAGCGTTCTCATCAGAAAAAAAAATTATTCTGGGTTTGCTCTCGTTGTTGTTTGACATTTTGAATCGCAATGAACATATTAATAAAATTTATATGTAGTTATAAAAAAAACTGTAAAAATTCTTTAAGAAACAGTGATAAAACAAACATGGTTTTGAATATAAGATTTATTTTATATTTGAATATTAATTCTGAAAAGATGGTAATCATAAATTTATGTATAAAAAATCAATCTATTGATCCATCTATAAAATATATTCTCGGTTAAAAATAGCACTCCTTTGGGACAAATTTTTTTTTTTTTTGTCATATTTCTAAACAATATTACAAACAAATCGCATTCATCATTGCTCGGTAGAAAAAATATGTGATAACTTTCAAGTTTATTATTAGCCGTCAAATTATAGCAATCATACGCAGTGTATTAAAAAATTTCCAGTAATTATCACACACGTAATAACATAGACTATATTTTTACAGTTAGAGATGGGAAAAATTGTTAATTTTCGTTAGTGGTATTGAGGTTAATTTTAACACTCCTTAATTCTTTAATGAGTAGTTAAGTTATGTACATGAACACTTATATATTTTTATAACAAGTTTTGTTGATAAAAAAATGTGATAAAATTGATGAATTATAATTAAGACAAAAAAAATGCATTGTAAAATATTATACCCTATGTGTATTATATATCCTCGCAACCTATCATATGAAGTGATTAGAGTAACTTCTTGTAAAAATTTGTCAATGTAATATGTATCTATAATTTAATTATGCAAAATAATAAATACAAAAAAAAAACCTGCAAACAATAAATAAATAAATAGTAACTGTCAAGTGATCGAAATGTTCAATAAGAATGCTTCAAGACTTAAATATGCTACACTTATATAGAATTTTAAAAAATAATGCATCCGTGAGTGAGAGAGATAAATTCAACTCAATTCTAGGTGGTACACTAAATAATTTTTTTCTCGTCAAAGAGTTGAAAATTTTAAGATATTAAAATCCTTTGCTAATTAATGTCAAATTCTTGCAATTCGAAGGATTGAATCGTCTTTCTTTTAACTCCACTTAGTGCCAAGGCCTTTGAGTGTTGTTTAACAACTGTTGGAATTAATTGTTAAAAACCTTCCTTATTCAAAGAGTTGAATTCGACTATGTTGACAAAAAAAGTAGCCAACTCCTAACGCCATGTAGCGTCAACATTGAGTACCACTGCTATAAGTAATCGTTAATTTTTTGTTTCTTCAATTATAGTTGACCGCTAATTCTCGTCAACATTGTTAAATTAACAGTTGCGTTAATATTCGCACGTGCCTACTTACATTAGATATTAATCTTCAATATATCTTCTCCTAAATCTTTACAATTCTTGAGACGAGTACATAATTCCAATATTATTGAATTCCGATGTCATAGCCTTTTCAATCTGCTGATCATCTTTTTTTGACAGTAGGGGCATTATTCATCAAGAATTTCTACGTGAAGATTTCATTATGACTGCGGAATTCTACAAGGATATTTTGAATTGGCTTTTGAAACAAATAAATGTGAATCCCGATTTGTTGGATAATTGAAATTGGTGCCCGTTGGATGTAATACTTGGACTCCACCCAAGGACCCAAGTTGAGTCCACCAATTAAAAAAAAAAAGGAGGGAGGTCGTATTCATAACTTGGTTAGGAAAGGTCAAGTTGTGGAATAAGTGAAAGGTAATTAAAACTGGTGAACTCAACTTGGGTATTGCAGTATTTTTTTGGTGAGAAGGCAGGTGGTATGCAACTCCACTCTCCGTAATTATCTAATACGATATGATTTAAGACACTCAGGATTAAAATAAATTTTAAGATGATTTAAAATCATAAATTTGATGGGGAAAAAAAAAGATCAATTAACGATTTCAAATTTGAACTTTTATTACATAGACTCCCAACAGATGGCAGCCCCCTCGTAACTATCAGTCTGCCTTCCAGGATTATAGTTTTATTTCTCTAGTCGCTGAAAGGAGAGATTCAGGGCCGGATTTTCCTATAGACTAACTAGGCTTCAGTCTAGGGCCTCAAGATCAAGAGGGGCCTACACTCAAATTGTTAGCAAAATTAGAATTACACTATTCTAAAAACAGTAAACACTAAAACACTGAATCGAAAATAAGGAGAAATTCTAATATATGACTAATAAACAAACATAAAAATGTATTGGTTAAGATCAACGAGTTCGGCTCATTGGGTCTGTTCGTTTGTGTATACTAGATTGCACCAAAGTATAGTTCATACGTTCACTGATTGCTATGACAAATATTCACGTGCCTTATGCTACTAAGCTCTGCTTTGTTCTTGCATAAATAAAGTGCAGATTGGTGTAGACTGGAACAGACCTATTGATAACCCGACGTTCGGTTACATTCGTATTACTTCGATAATATGAAATATGTGTTAATGTTATTAGAAAAGATTCTTATTTTAGGATTGCGTACACGATCATTTAGATCTCGCCTTTTGAGTTCAGTAGGTTCAATACTTTAGTGAAGTGTTTATAGACTATTGAAATATTTTTTTGTGACAATATTGATATATATCACAGTAATGACGTATTTTATTATCTATCATGTAATTTACAAACTTAAAAATGGGAGGTGAAAGGGCCTCGTAAGTGGAATAGCCTAGGGCCTCTTTTCATCTAAATCCGGCCCTGGGGAGATTGAAGTTATGACACCAGAACTAAGTAATGTTGGAGTGGAGGTGTTCCAGAAGATACTTACGGATCTATACCCTCATTCCAAGCGATCAGTTCTGGGACTTTAAAAGCACAATATATAGTGATCATCAGGTTGCCCTGATCTACATAAGCCAGTGTATTGTTTTAAAAAAAAATGTGAAAATACCTATTATCGTGCTGCCATCTGTTGGGGGTCTATGTAATAAAAGTTTAAATTTGAAATCGTTAATTGATCCCCCCCAAGTCGACAAATTTACGATTTTAAAAAATGCTTTTAAGTCATCTTAAGATTTATTTTAATTCTGAGTGTCTTAAATTATATTATATTTGTAAATTATTTGCGAAGCATAATAACTATTAGCCTTTACTAATACGACCAAAGCATAATAGTTAATGCCTATAAATAATCCACATACGCCATTTTATGCTTAAAAAATAAAAGATCTCTTATAATCCGAAAACGAATTATGCCTATTTTTTTGCATACCATTGGGTAAAACTATGTTTTCATATCAATTGTGTGAATCTAGTAAAAAAAAAAAAAAAAAATGATCAGTTATCTTGACAAAATACACAGGATGGAATACCATGAAATTGTTCTAAAAACTATATTAATTACAAATATTCGTTTTTAACTATTCCTAATTGCAAAAACCTAAAGTGAAATAAAATTAATTTATTAGAATGTTTTTTAGATTGAATAAATATTATTTTCTATAGAATATTAGCAACAAATACATAAATAAATTGCTACATAATTCTTCTTTTCCTTTTCTTTTGGACATCTTTTTTTGCAAATTTACCTTTTTTGTAGTTTGTTGTATCAAACAAATTCCTATGTTGATATTTATCATAATTATATAAATATTCCAAAAAGGACTGTCATTTGATGAGTATATATAACAATAGTTTTAATAGAAGCCAAATTATCTTATTTTTTATATATACTTTTAGAAATTTTAAAGTTAAGTTCAATTTTTGAAAATGTTATTGAAAGTAATGTCTACTGAAAATAGAATTTTTATATTAAAATATTATAATTATTGTAATAATCAACTAAATTAAAATGCATTTTTTTAGTTAGATTAAACAATTTTCAAATGTATGATCTAGTATTTGACTTTTCCACATTATTTGTTTTAAAGACTTTAAGAGTATAATATTGAAGGCAAATTCTTAAGTGTAAAGAAAATGTCTTACATTATCATTTTATAGATTAAAACATTAGACAAATGTAATAATTTATACTTTAAAAATTATTATAAGTATATTTACATGAATATTTTGAAATACACTATAATGAACTTTTAAAACATTTGATATAAATACTTATTCAATGTTTTTATAATTATTGAAAAATCATATGCGTAAATTATTCATATTTTCATGTATGTATATACTTAATTCTAAAAATAAAGCAAAAGCCAATCTTGAGGAAAAAAATTTATAAAACTTCTGTACATTTAATTACAAAAATAAATTACATTTTATATACAAAGTTCACACATTTACATGACTGAAAATGGCATTATGATAAAGTTCAACAGCAAGCTTCTTTGGCACCCATTTAGTTGGATCACACTTCAATGAAGCAAAAATTGTTTGTGGAATGAAAGGCTGACACAAAACTGTTTCAGTTTTAGTAAATGATTAGTTTTCAATAAAAAGCAAAGATGGAAAAAACTTTTTAAAAATTTTGCATAAATTATGAATGTAAAATTTAACATACAAATTTTACTCGCATGACATATAGGTAAAAAAAAAATTTAGAATTTTGTCATAAAGTATTGAGGGATAATTTTATAACAGATTAGTTTGAAGCTCTTTTGCCAAACATATAAAAAGCATGAAATAAAAAAGAAACATGAGAAAGTTACAATAACTGTACACATAAACAAAAGTGTAGAGTAATATTAATGTATACAAATTTTGTATGATACAAAATAACATCTTGCTGGCAAGTAGAAAATTTAGGAATTTTAATTTAAAAATTAAATCAAAAGAAATCAAAGCAGGTCAGAAATTTAAATTTTAGCACATATTTGAAATATGTCTTAAACTAAGAGATGATTTCAATATAAATAGCAGTACACTGTGATCCTATTTCACATTTAAGACATTCTATGCAAAATGTATTTACCGACATTGATACATTATTGAAACTACATGTAGTTATTAGCATATTTTTAGGAATGACTCATTGTAATACTTCAAGAACTCTTTAATATTTACAAGATACCTTAGAATAATTAAAAGAAAAAAAACATTTATCTCTGTTATAAACACTCTATACACTATAAACTTTCCAAACATGTAAGAATTTAAAACAGCTACTTTTTTAATGTCTTTACTACTTTTATGAAATATAAGTATGAAAAAATTGTTCTTTAAAACAGTAAGGATTTTTTAAAAAAAATTCATGTATTGCAATGCAAATAACAAAATTCCCTTGTTGGTTCTATATTACAAATTGTAAATTATTTGGGTATTTTGTAATTAAACAAAGAAATAGCTTAATGAGTAGAATATAAAAGATTGAGTAACCCTATAATGAAAAACATGTCAAAAGTCATTATAGAAAAAAAAAATTATGATTGTATACTGTTATGATGGCATTATTTACAGATGAGTTTTCCATTAAAAATTATGAAATTATGATGGTAAGGACTTAAAAAGTTATATTCCACATCATAAAAAATTATAAAAGCACTTGTAAACACTTCAAAATATACAAAAACAAGAGCTTGAAAAATTATCGAAATTCATAATTCTCATAAATGAGCTGTAAATTAATCTTTTCGGCAAAAATAATCATTTCTTACAAATACATATTTTCATTAGAACAATTTTCCACGTTTTAACATTTAATGAAAATTTTGTTTTGATGAATACATTAAAATTAGAAATGGAATACTTTTTCATTGTATAATTATATTTCAATACGAGAAATACATTCACAGTTGTATACAACTGACTGATTATTTTAATGTTTCACAGCTCCAAAAAATGATTATTTATTTGGTACTACAATTTTATTCTCTGTATTATTTCGCTTTTTTAATAAAATTAATTTAATCACTAATTATAAAATCTATTTTAAGTTTGTTAAAAAGTACAATAATTTTTTTTATTTCAAGAATAATATTTGATATTCGCCTTTTTTCATAAAAAAATGAGTGTTAATTTTTCTTTCACATTAAAATAACTTCATGATTTGATTAATGTAGAAAAGTTGATGAAATTAACACTAAATTTTTAATTTATTTTCTCAAATTTCTTATTTTATTAATTTTTCAAGCTCTCATAAAAATATTAAAAAATTTAAGAAGCTCCAAAAAGGCTCAAAATTTAAATGCTGAAGAATTTTACAAAATTTGCCAAATTTTTTCTGAGAAAAATGCTACAGTTTTCTTCTAACACAAATTTCAGTCCAAAGGCTGTTATTATAATTTACAATAAGACAGTTCTTTAACATGGTTAGGGACTATTGAAAAAAAATTTCTATCTGATGTTTTCTACGGAACTAAATGGGACAACTTTATCAGCCAGTTAACTTACTCCACTTTGAATCAACAGTTATGTACAGGACTTAGAAGAGAAGAAGTTGGAGTTGTTTCTGAAACAAATAAGTAAATGTAGTTCGTACACAATTTTAAGGCAAACATTATGTAAATTCCAAGCTTTTATAAGCAATGTAATAAATGCTAGATTATTTTTAAAATTAAAAAAAAAATGTTTCTTTAAAGTTTAGCATCAAATTCATATCAATCTAATATCATGTTCTATAACAAAGTAATATAGAAATATTTATTTATATTTAATTACATTTTGGGACGGGATCGGAGATTGTTGTTTGTAAAACTATTACAAACAATTATCTTCCCCTGTCCAATAAATAACAAACTAAATTACTTGTTGTTTTCAATCAGAATAAAACGTGAAGCAGTAAAATACAATTTCAGAAAAAATAAACTTCAAGCGAAATGGCAAAAAATGCTGCTCCTTCAGTTTTTGCTAAGTAATTGATAATTAATCATCAAATAAATTGCAGTTAAAATAATAACTTAAAATAAATAATAATAATATGTTAAAATAAAATAAAAATCATACAAAATTGCAGGAATCAAGTTTATCGTAAGTTCATCAGATAGTACTGCTTATTGATTTCTTTTTTTTAAATACATATATATATATAATAGCACAATAAAACCTGTTTTGCTCTCCCTGAATTCCCAACCTATAAATAATAAATTCAGTTGTTACACTAATCTGTATTAAACTTAGTTTCATATTTTCTAATAACAGCCACTGTATAATTTTACCTTCTATAATTTATAGCTAACTTATGACTCTCAATAATGCAAGATATTAATTAACCAGACCATTTTTAGTGATATGTTTATAATTTCGTCGCTCTGACTGCAGATGCTTAGAAACTTTCACAGCTAGTGCACAAGACTTTCAACACCGCCAATGCCTCCCTGAACTTGGCCCAAACTCTTTAAATTCTTTTCAAATGTTAATAAAACAAAATAAATAGATTCATGCCTCCTCCTTTATGAATAGATCCACTTGGCTTTTGATTACAATTCATAGCAGTACATAAGTGCATGCGCACACACATATATATATATATATATATATGATACAAATTTTCTAAATGTACTTTGAATATCAGTTGTGGTTAAAATTTCAATATCGTTCAAGCATTAAAATTTATCAGAAATTTAGATGCTCCCACGTGCAGAAAATTTAAAATATGAATATAACAAAAAGTTTTTATACTAAATGATCCAAAATTGTCTTAAATCTGAAAACTTACATATTTTAAAAGTTTTGAATGCTATTGAAACATTTTATGTAACATTAGAGTTTCTGAAGGAAATTGGTGTCAAGTAGCTATTTATCTAACTTGAATACAGTAAATTAACATAAATGAATTTTGACTCTGTAACCTTCTTTTTTATTTAATAATACATTTTCAAAACATTAACAAAATCTTAAATGATGGGTAATCTGTATGAGTAATAAGTAAATTTTAAATTAGGAGTAGTAAATGAAAGAAATCCATATGAAAAGTATAGAAATCAACTTTACATTTCTTAGAATGGTTTTTAGATTGATGGATAATAGTTATAAACTATAAAAATATACGGATTGCAGATGTCTTGTAATATTTCCATAATTAATCCATTTGATTAACATATTAGGAAATATTTTAATTTACAAATTTTTCCTAAATCTCTTGATAACATCTTATTTGAAAGCATAAAAATAATTACCTAATTTGGACGGTTGCGTGTTCGAAGGCCTAAAAAGATGAAAACCTGCATTCTGAGCTGCCTTGGCCACAACATTGGCAAAATCAGAATCAGTGTACACTGACCCTTCAGAGGAACTGGCCACACTAGAACGTGGACTGGACGTACTGCTCCTGTCAGTAACACTCGTCCAGGAAGGAGCTACACCTGCAAATAAAAGTACAAATTTTTAATTAAAAACATTCAATCATTCATTATACTTATTTACAATCAATTTTTTATATTTAGCACTTTCATATTTAGGCTAATAAAATAAAAGCAATATAATTTTTATAAAAACAATGTGCATATAGTTTAACTTCGGATTGCCTGCAATGGTAAACATCTGGTTTAATGGCAGAAAAGTACAAATTGATTACTTGTTAGAAGTGCTAGTTAAATATATGCATAGCAAAGATGTTTTCAAATAAAGTATAATAGTTAGTATGAAATTATCTAATTTTCTTTTAATATTGAGGAATATAAAATTTTATTACAATTAAAATTCCTCATAAATGATATGGCATTTTTTTTTTTTTTTTTTTTTAATCTGTCAAACTCGGCTGCTTGCAAATTTTTTTCAGGATCAGTGGTGAGAATTATAGAAATATTTATTATTAAAAATTTAATTGCAATAAACTAATCAAATATACTAATGAAATTTATTTTTAAAAGCATTAATTATGGCTGTAGATAACAGTTACAGTGATATAAAACATATGACTACATATGCTTTTATTGCATATGAACATAAAATATGAGAGAATAATAGATTTGTCATGTTGGATAAGCAAGAAAATTTATTCAATTTAAAACATCTTGTAAGTAAAATTAAAAATTATTAATTTACAAGTATATTATGAAATATAATTAATATTTTATCAAATAATTATAATAATTAGATAAAATGTTAAATAATATTTAGATCATATATAGTAAGAAAAAATAGAAATTTATGCTGACCAGGAGCATACTCTCCATCGCCTTGAATACTAGAAACAGGTGAATGATCATCCTGTTTCATTAATTGCATCACATTGTCATACCTCACCCTATCTTGAGCTTCAGGTTCAGGGTGGAGTTGATGATAAATTACACCTATGAAAAAAAAAAAAAGATAATTATTGAAAAAATTTTATCCGAAAACTTAACTAAATTGACTTCATTACATGGTTTTAAAAACAGTTTTTTTTTTTACATAAACACAATTTTATTTACCACAAAGCAATATAAATATAAAATTGTGACCAGTATAATCATAAAGGTCACTGCATATTCAGTTTACTCAGATTAAGTTTATTGGCCATTATAAAGGAAGCCTTTTTAATTATCTTTTTTTTTTTTTTTTTCTTATCCTACTTAGTAGACAGCAACATCTAGACCAAGTCCATGAATCCGGGTTCTCATGAAAGAAGGGAAGGGGAGAGGCAGTTCTGTTGTGATGGAGCACCTGTAGGTAGAAGTCTGACTTGACTCCGTGTCACTAAAGGAGGAGGGCAGTGCTTTTTGAGAGGACTTTTAGGGGGAACTACTACTACCCCGCATTTGGGGAAAAAAACCCAGAAAATCCCACCAGGTAGTCTGCCAAATGAGGCAAGAGGCTGAACTTCAAAAACACTCGTTTTTTGAAACAATGTCTACAAAAAAGCAGGCAGCAGATTGAACATTAGCCCTAAAGCTCACCAGTGCTGCATGTTGGCAATGAACCATGAGCCAGGCTTAAATATCTTGATCACATTAATCTATTTAAAGAATAGTATGTTTTTTCTATATAAATGGATTAATTCAAGATAAAGTATTTGCTTTGATGCATGCAAAATTATTCAGTGATACCACTTTATTGATTTATTACTTTTGATAGTGATCTGGAAAGATATAAATTAATTATAACTATTTTTTAAACAAATAATTTATTTAGCTGTCTAATTTTTTTCTATAAATTGGATAGATTAAAATAAAGCAGTCAAACAATTAGAAACTCTTTAATTTAACTCAAGAACTGCAAACAACAAGTTTAAAACAATAATGAATATTATTTCAATTAAAAAAATATATATTATCTAATATAATTATAAACAAAATAAATTTATAACTCTATTGAATTAAATATTGTTTCCTTTAATACATGGCAGTTAAATTATACAAAACTTTTTTGAAACTGAAATAAAAAAACTGTTGAGACTTCAAAACTAATTGAGCTTAAATAAAATAAGAGCACTATTCCTACCTGGATTATTTCTGAGGGAGTTGCCCTTTGGGCACCTTTCTTGGCTATTTTTCTTCATGATGGGGCAGGGATCACTTGCCAAGGAAAGCAGAGAAGATTGAACTGCTCTGTCCACACCAGGACTAGAACCATAGGACTGGGAGGGTACATGACTATTAGTAGGAGGAAAACGCATCCCAGCATTAGTGGGAGGCACAGGTGGTAGGCCCGAGTCTTCAATATTTCGATTGAGGCTATGAGACCAAGGGGAGTTGGGAGGGTGCCTCACTAGAGCAGTTGATTGGAGGCTGCGACTGACTTGTGGAGAGTGGCTTAAATTGGAAGAATTATCTAAGGGAATCTGGAAAGAAAATTAAAAGAAAAAAATTATTAAATAATAGAAAAAATAGCTAAAGTTGTAAAGTAATTGTAATATTTGTTTTTATAAACAGGAAAACATTACATTTCATATTTCCATTCTTGTCAATATGCATATAATTTTCAAAAAGGTTTTCAGGCAAATACACAGAATACTATACATTAATCATTTAAAAATATTTTTTTCCACTTTAAAAATATTATTTTGAAAAAAAAAATATTTTACAAAACCCCAATAGTCTAAAAAAATATATTTTCTTTTTTAATTAACACTTTATTATAGTACCGTTTATAAAATAAGCATTTTAGTACTTGTCTTTCATTACATTTTCAAACATATAACTTGAAATTCTCTAATCAAAATAAATGTTTAAAATATTAATAACAAGATTTAAATAATAAATTAAAATTATTTTATTAGTTGTTTCTTATTCCACTTAGTCAGCAGTAACATTTAGACCAAGTCCATGAACATGTGTGTTCTCATGGAAGAAGGGAAGGGGGCACCCATAGGTAAAAGTGACTTGGCTCCATGCCACTGAAAAAGGAGGGAAGTGTCTTCCATGAGGACTTTTAGAGGAACTACCCTGCATTTGTGTATCGTATGGGAGAAAACCCGAAAAAACTTCCACCTGCCATCTTGCCAACTAATAAGGCAAGATGCTGAACATCACAAAGGCCATCGAGTTTCCTCGTTTTTGAAACAGTGTCTACAAGAAAGCAGCCAGCTGATGAACTCCAGCCCTAATGGCACATATTGCCACTGAGCCATAAGCCAGGCAAAATAAATGAACACAATGAAATGTTAAACAATTTTTAAATTCAGTATTAATTTTAACTTGATCAGAAAATGTAGTCAAAAAAATACATCAAAAGAAAGTAAAATTATGGTACAAACAAAAAAAATATATAATAACTTTGAAAAGTTACTTAATGAAATATATTATTAAAAGAATTAATCTGTTGGAGGGTTTTTTCTGTATATAATACCAAGAGCACAATATTGTAAATATTAATTCCAAAATAAAGCTTGCCTATCTTACCTGGGAATGAATGTTCCTAAAAGGATGAGGATTGCGTAGGCTGGGCACTCCTTGGGTGGGAGATGCCCTAGCACTAGGAGGGTGATCTGGAGGGGGAGGGATAAATTCCATCCAATTGAGCACACTTCCTTTTTGCCCTCCACGCAGTCTTTTACGTCGCACAGGAAGACCATACTCATCTGAAATGATTTTTAAAATATGATTTTTTTAAGTCATGAAAAATTTATGATATAATATTTTTGTGAATAAAAATGCAATACATGTTTAAAAGAATTATAGGTTAAAGAATGTGCATGTTTAATTGCTAATATAGCACATAGCAATATTTGTGAAGAAAAATAATTGAACTTAAATTTTCTTTCTGAGAAAAAAATTTATCCTAATGGAGTTTTTATTTAATTTTCTTCAGTTGTAAGTTATATATGCTTTCTCTTCATTTTTTTCGCCTTTCTTCTATTGCTTAAATATTAAAAGTTAATAAGTTATGATGCATAAGAAATAAAGAAGTTTATGGAAAAAATACATGAAAAATTTGATGAACATAGCAGATAATTTTAATAGTTCAGATAAGGTCTACAGTATCAATCATATCACTAAATAATTATTCTAAATTTTGAAGTGAATATTAAAAAATGCATTGAATACTTTTGGGGAAAAAATCTTATATCAAACCTTTTGGAAATAAATACAAAAATCCCAGTGATAGCATCTTAATCTCACTTTGCACATTTATTATTGTTTTAAACAAATTATCATTACTTTTACATATCGAATTACTTTTCAAAATATTTTACCTGTTGTGTAGCTTCCAGAATCACTAGAAGGACTTATCACATTTTTAGCATCTAGAAGTTGCTCTGTCACACAATCTATAAAACAATTTAAAATAATATCAAATTTAATAATTGTTTGATTTAAATAGTACTATTTTTAGACCAATTACCAATGATCAATTAAATACCTTCTATCAGGCGTGCTTCCATATCATACATTTTATCTGACTTCTTGCTGATTTCTGATCCACTACTCTTGCCATCATGAACCTAAAAACAAAATAAATAAAATGCATTATTTATTCAGTTAAACAAGTTAATTTTAATATATTTAATGTATTTATAATAATTACAATATTTTAGTACTTATTTATCTATATAAAGTAATTACTTACTGAGCCACTATGGTGTCTAGCTGAAGGATTTATGAGAGTCGTTGTAGCATATGGAGCAGGAATGCAGGGAAGCTCTTTCTTGTAGAAAGTAGTCATATTGTGAGTGTCTACTTCTGCATAATCTGATGCTCCTCCACTGCTTAAAAAAGGGGAATATAGGCTGTAAACAATAATTGAAACAAGCTACAACAAACATGCATCTGATAGAGATACTATAAGCATTAAGAAACAGCAATAAGCATAGCTTTAATAAATGTGCAACTCAAAATATAAAACAAATTGGTAATAAATTTAATTCGTATGAACATTTGCATATAATATGACATATAAGTTTATTAATATTAATATTATTCTAATAAATGCTATAGAAATATTCAAACATCATTGAAAAATAATTATAATAATATAACATTAAAAGGCTACTAAGAATCAGTTGCATTATATACATCGATTTTTTTTTGTTTTTCTGTTCATACTAAAAAATTATAATCAAGGTTTTACAGATAGAAAAAAATTTCATTCCAATCATAATAATGTTTTATCTATCAACATCAAAATATATCAATGGTTTTTATAAATTCATTATTCTTATTATCAAATAAAAATTTGGATAAAAAATCTCATATATTTTACCACACAATCTACTCTATATAAAATTTAAAAATAAATAATTTATGCAAGAATGCCTTTAAATTAATGTGCAATTATTTAATAAATAATAGCATATTTCAATTATAATTAACAAAAAAACTAAAAATATAGCATCAAACATATGTTAATAAGCTCATATAAAGAAAAATTAATGTTAGTTGGAAAATTAATAAAAAGATTCACATGAAGAGAAGAAAATAAGATCTCATTACACCTTTTGTACAAGAATGCATGTGAAACCTACCTTATGTAACTACGATCCATTCCAGGATTAACATTATTTATAGCTTTGCCATCTGGTAAAGTATTTTTTCCCACAGCAGTTGGATGCCATGCTTGATTAATCCAGAGAGTTTCCCGTGCACTTACACCAACTCTACAGGAGGTTAACAGTTAATGAGGTTAAAAGAGTCACCACCACCATTACAAGCTCATGCAAACCAAGGTTAAAATTTATTAAAAAAATATTGATACCACATTTATTTCAAGCATAAAAATATATTTTTTAAATTATCATTTATAATTTTCTTAATGTATGTAATTTTTTACCCATATTTATTCTCATCATTTTGGGTATACCAAGACATATAAACAAACTCAGAATGTGAAATATGTTTCAATTTTAGTTTCTCTGTTTATTATGAAACAAAGAAAGTTGAAATTTATTATATATCAAAGCTTTTATGAAAGAATTGCGATTTTTTCTGAATAAGACATTAGATTTTACAGCTTAGAATCACGGACAAGTTATAAGATTATTTTTAAATTTCAATACAACACAAATGTAAAGAGTTTTAAAAATTTAAAACTCTTTACATTTGTGTTGTATTGAAGTTTAAAAACAATATTCCAAAATTAAAAATATAATACCCCATTCCAAAATTTATTATTCTTATTCTGTGATTTTTAAAAATCAGACTTAATATAAAAATCTAGAATATTAAAATCATTGTTGTACCTTGATCTGTATTTAATAATTGAGTGATGCCACTGGTGAATTAATTTAAAAATTTAAATGATATTTAATCATACTTTTAGAATAACTATTAATGTAGACGCACTTATAATAGACTCAATGAAATTTTTTTTCATCATGATTTATTCCTTTTTCTTTAAAACATTTCTTTAAGAGAAAAACTAATTGAAAGATTATTTATTATAATTAAATTATATCTGAGAAAATAAAATAAAAATAAAAAATATTCTTAAAAAATATTGAAAATATTATTTGTATATTTATTTATAAATATTAAATTTTTTAATGAATTGTTAGATCAATAAATAGTGTTATTGAACTTATTAAATTCTACTCATGTTAAACAAAAATAACTACTAAATCTGTAAAAAATACTTGCATAGAAATCAATAATTCAAATTTTAGAACATTAAAACATCTTCACAACAACAACAACAAAATATAATTCATAAAAGTACATCTTAGTAATGATGAATAAGCATCTAAACACTTTTTCCTATACTAATCTTTTTTCTAGGTTCTACTTAAAATATATTAGATCAAACTTTATAGGACTTAAAAAAGATGGATAGTTTTTGTTATCTTTTTAAATCTTTGAAGGCATCCAAACACTTTTTTTTTCTCTTATGATTTTCTTAATGAATTTCTTTCAAATTAATCATCAATTTGTTAGCAGTATACAGGGGAATAAAATTCTAAACGATTTGAACGACTTCTTTAATTGACTTAATATTAAATGAAGAATTTCTTCAATAACAAAATCGAATTGTTGAAAGGAAATTAATAAAACAGAATAATATAATATAAATAATTAATTATATATATAATAATTATAATATAATAATTAATATAATTAAAAAAGAAAATACATTCTACACAAGTAAAGATTACTTCACAGTAAAAAAACAGAGTTGAGATATTTTCAATAAAATTGAAGACCAAAAATATATTTGGCATATTGTCTAAGAATAAAAAAGTATAAGGCAATAAATTAAATGAATACACTGATTCAAGTTGGAAAACACTACCAGATAGAATGCCATACAAGGATTTCATTAATTAAATATAAATCAAAAGCATTCTTACCGTACATCTTCTGGTTTGTGTACAGGTCCTAAAATGAAAAAAAAAAATTAATTAATAATTTGAACAATTCAAAATAATACAAGATACTTATTTATTTTCTATTACGAAAAATATATTTTAACCAATGTGCAAAAGAAACGCACATTAGATATAAAGTTTGATAATGAAGCTGTTGTGAAAAGTAAATTAGTAAGGAGGAATTGAAAATGGAAAAAAATGCATAATATTAATTATTTTCATTTATATCCCTGTTGTTTTTATTTCTATATTTAAATGTAATGCATAAAAATAATGCAAAGCAAATAAATCAACTAATCATTCAACTCAAAGCAAATAATCATCAAACTTTCCAGTAATAAAATTACATACTTTACAATAATTAATTTGATGCTTTCATGTCAAAATTATCATAGCAATTTATAAAGTGTAATTGACTTTGGCAGAATTTCTTTCATATGTGTGTTGATATGAAGATAAATAGATTAAAACTAATTTAATCAAACATTAAAAATATAAGTGCATGATAAAAAATATATTAAATTTTCATTGAGGATTAATTTGGTAGCAAAACACAACTATTAAATCATTATTTGCAATGGTACTGCACTAAACAAATTGATTTCTTCCAGGCACATTCACAACTTACACTCAAATTTATCAGAAGGACATTCTAACAAAGATTTATTGTGAGAATTCTCAACATAGACATGGGAACATTTATAGTTCAGTTTTCCTTATTGGATTTCAAACTTATTATTATCTTCAGTTTGAAAACCCGACTCATTTAGGCTGCTTGAAATAAATAATTTTAAGTAAAAGGAGCAAACTATATTTTACATTTTTAAGACAGGAATTTAATAATTGCTTTAACAATAAATATTTCAGAGAAACTCAATACTGTACATATACGGCACAAAAAATAAATTTAGATAAATAAAATTAAAAGTAATTTAATGTTAGATGAAAGTAATCGTATACCTGATAAATGTGCTTCTAATTCCTTTTTCCAAGCAGCCCTCCTTCTAATGAATAGAATAATGAAAAATGCTGACAATAAAATGAAAATAACAGCACCAACAACAGCAATAAACCAAGGTTGCCTAACAATATCACCAATGTCTGAAACTACAGATGTGGGTCGGTCACTAAAGGAAGTTACAGTTCCATATTCTAAAAAAAAAAAAAGAAATGATTTTAAAATTCTAATAAATAAAAGAAATACACTTAAAACATTTTTCTTTAAAACATAATAAAAGTTCAATTGTTCACAAAATCTATAATTGTAATTTTATGTTAGCTTTTGTACCAACTATAGGAAATATACTGTAACAAAAAATAAAAAAAACTGAAATCCTTTCACAAATTTCAATTTATCATGTGTGAAACATACTTTACTGGACACATGGAAATATACCAATGTTCAATAATCTGAGAAATTTATGAAGCAATAAGTCAGAATATTATAAGAAAAGGAATTCTGCATTTTAGGTTCTGTTTATTTGTCGATTTTTCATTTGGTTGCTTGCGAATTTCACTAAGTCACCTCCTAAACAAACAAAACGGCAACTGCGATTACAAAATATTGCGGTAGTGGCGATTGCATGCGGCGCAGAATATACATTTGGAGAAATCAGAACTCTAAAGAGCAGAATACCCACAAGAACTAACAAATTCAATTGCGACAGGAACATAACAAAATTTCATACCTTTAGAACTTAATGAAGAAACAATTGTTCAAATACTACAGGAAGTACTACCAAATGCAGGCAGAGAAATCTATTAAGTGATTGTTAAATTAAGTTTTATAAGCAAACTAATACTTAGACACTATTTTGTGGATATTGAAGCAATATTTTGTTTATATTTTGGAAGTCAGACAATTCATAATGATTTACAGAACACATGTCTTGATACTGGTCAATCATTATATGTAGCAATGCATATTTCATGCCAGTTTTAAAACACACATAAATAAAAGCATATGAAGATAAGCATTTATTTTAAATGAAAGTTTCTTATGTAACATGAGACAATTAATCTGTTTTAAATAATAATGTATACTTTTACTTATTTTTAATTTTATAGCTTCACTTCAAGGAGACTCCACAAACCACTTAAGGACAACATCATGTTCCCACATGATAATAAAAATTTTAAAATATTATTTATTCAATGTTTAATGTAATAACTAAAATTGAATTTAAATTTATGCACAATGCAATATTGCTATTCAGATTATTATTAAATAAAACATGATAATCAATTGAAAGTTTTGAGTTACTTTTTTACCATGATAATAATATAATTGTATTAATTCTGTACTTTTGTTATAAAATTAATACTAATATCTTACCAATCTTAGAATGTATGGAAGGTGAAAAAGGGCCCATTCCTGAAGAAGTGAAGGCAGCAGCTTTAATATTATAGACTGATCCGACAGTGATATTTGTCAGGGTAACTGAAGTTGTGGTTGCATTTGTTGTTATTTGAGAATGTAGTTGGGAAGAGTTATCTAATATTCGTATCTAAATTTGAAAAGATTTCGATTAATATAAATTGCTATTTTCTAATAATAAAAATAAAATGTAGCAAACTTTACAAAAGAATTTAAAAAATAATTACATTGTGGAAAAATTGTTTTAATTATTTATTTTAAAAATTGGTTTCATAAAAATTTGTAAAGCACAGTTTACATATGATGTGAATAAATATAACTTACTGAATAACCTTTCAGTAATCCATTCCTATGTTGTGGAGGAGGGGGAGACCAAGAGATGGTTACCATATTAGGTCCAACAACATGAACTTGGAGATCATCTGGTGGAGCAGATGGAACTAAAATAAAATGAAACAATTTTTTTTTAAATTTAAAGAAAAATTAATTCTTTTTATAAATTTGTCATCAAATTTTAATTGAAATAGTTTTTTTTTTTTTTTTAATATTTGCTAAAAATAAACTTAAGTTCTTTATTTAAATTATTTTTAAAATGTGAATGTATTATCATATATTATAATTTATACATCAATTTATATTCCATTAAAATAAAGCCTTTTTATGTTAATGTATTTTGAGAAATTGGGTTTTATTATCTTGTAGTAATAATCTCTTTTTTGATCACATACCCCTTAGATGAAAGAAATTAACATTTGTACCCTTTATAATATAATATATCGTATGTGTGTGTAGTCAAAAATCAAATTATTTATTAATATTAACTTTTAAACAATATACATATATTTAAATAATATTATGAATTTACATTTTTAATTAGAATTTAACAAGAGCAATGTGATTGCCTTTGTTTAATAACATTGAAAACCTCCGATTTGAAATTCTCTGTTAATGCAATTTGAAGATCTGGCTGTGATTCTAATTTATTTCTGTACTTCGTTTTAACTGTTGCCATTGCTAAAAATGCTACTTTACGTACAAATGATAAAATTGCATTCATTGATGTGCTTACTAAATATAGATATCCAGTTTTCAATCCTATTCCCCCAATTACGACTCGTCTTTGGTGTACTATAGGTATCACTTTGCATATCCCTTTAGGTATGTGTACCTCACTTTGGAAACCCTTGTCTTATAGCACATAAAATAATAACTTCTGTAGTAGAAATTGCAACTTAAGCATAAACTAAATTTAAATAAAACTAATATAAATTAATAAAAAATAAATATATTAAATTTTTTACATTAGCATTTCTGAAATTTAAATTGCTTGTATATATTTTGTTATCATTTATACATATTGTGCAATATTTTGAATAATAAATTAATAGAGAAGCTTACCATCTTCTAAAGTTTGTGCTACTTTCGAATTACTAGGAGGACCTTCAACATTTTTGTAGAAAGGAACTAAGAAGAACTCATACTGATTATACTTTTTTAAATCATTCAAAACATAAGAAGAAGAGCCACCATTCAGAACAGTTATCATGTTATACTTTTGAGATCCACTACTCACATCTCGAAATCGAATATAAAATCCTTCTATATAACCAGATGAACCTTGTACCTAAAATATAAAGTTAGATTTTTAAAGTTTTTCAAAAATGTTAAATAAATATTGATCAATGTCTTACCCATATAACTTTCATTTTAATGTTTTCTAAATTATGTGATTCTCAATGAAACATTTAATACAAAATATTATTGACCAACTATTCAATTTTTAAGTAAATTTTAATAATCATTTATTTGAAAAACATAAGAAAAATTATACATACACACAATAAATATTCACTGTAATATGACTTATATTTTTACAGCTTTTGACAGACAGCTAAATACATATAAATGTAGTTTTATAATTTTTATATAAATTTTGTTATGAAATATTCAATGCATAATATATATTGAGTAGTAAGTTTTTAATATCGGAAGTTATACAAACCTTCCACATCATTTTTACTGATGTTGAACTTAATGAAATAATATCTTGTAGAAATATAGAAACATCATTTAAACGGTTACGTGCTTCATCTAAATTATAATGTGGCACTCCAGATGAAAATCCTGAAAAAGAAAATCAATATATATTTTTTAAATTTAGTAATATATTGATTTTTTACTCAAGACAATTATATACTTAAAAGAATGCATAAAAAGTAATTATGTTTTTTAAATGAGAACAATAAATACTGAACAGCTAGAAAAAATAAAAATAAAAATTTTAAAAGCATACAATAACAAAATGATTGAAAAACCCACAATTGAATTTAAAACTTTAAATATTATAATTTCTTAAATTGTTTAAATGAATTTAAGCTTCTTTTCATTTTCAGTTAACATTCAGAGGATGAAAGAAATATGAACAAAAAATATTTAGAAAAGCTAATTAAAAATTTATGGGAAAAAAAATACTATTATTAGAAATTATGGGATAAAAAAAATTTCAATGACAAATTTATCAATACATAATTACTAATAAACATAAAGATTTTTAATATATTTCTATATTTAAAATACATTATATTAAATAGTATAATTATAAAAATATTGTAATTGCTAAGTGAAACATTATTCATAAATATAAATATTAGATAATTTAAATGCAATCAAAATAAATACAACATAATTAAAATTGTACAAAAACTTTACCCAAAGTACGAATCACATCAGAAACTGGACTGGGCATACTGAGACCATGAGAATTTTCTGCCCTTATTAAAAACATGTATCGTGTATCAGGACGTAGATTAGAGGCAACATACATTTCTTTTTCCACCTGATGAGCAGCTACAACCCAACCACTTTGCAAATCACTACTATAATATTCCACTGAAAAAACAATTATAATTAATAATTAATGTTATTGACGGTAGTTTTTATGTAATTCAATAATTAGAAATTTTGCTGTAATTTGAAAAGTTGTTTTAATTCTCAGACAAAATATCTTCCAAAAGAAAAAATAATAATAATATTAGTGTGAAGTTCAGTTATGAAGTTTATGAATTAAAAAAAAAAAAACACCTGTGAAAATTAATATTTTTTTTCTCCATTTTAATATAAAGGTTATTTCAATTAGTAATGTCATGTAAATCTATTGTTGCTAAAAATACTAAACTTATTTCAAGATAACAGTTGGCATATTACTTCTGTATATATAAAAAAAATCAAAATGTTTTACTAAAGGAAAAAAACGTAGAAAAATACACATATTACATTATTAACTATTGATGCTAAATTATTTTTAAATCAATAAGTGATGATAGGATCCAAACTACACTTCTCTTCAGTAGTGTTCCTTGGTGTTTTAGTAAGCTGATGGTGTGAAAAATGAAATAATCTTCGTTGTAATTAGATTTATTCAATTTTTATAATAATTAATATCTAAAATAGTCAATGATTTAATTATTATAAAAAATAAAGAAAATTTAAAGCAAAATAAAATATATACCTGTATATCCAATGATTGGTAATGATCCCATTCTCGAATTCCTTTTCCATTGTAAAGTAATAGAAGTTTCTGAAACGTTTATAGCTACAGGTTTGGAAGGAGCACCCGGATAAGTAGATGAATCTGGCATTTTGTGAAATATTACATTTGGATTTCTGGGAGCTGAAATTATACGGAACAAGATTATGAATGAATTTAATACGAAAAATAATTTAAAGAATGTTTTATTTTTTCTCAGTTACAAAACAAACTGAGATTAGATTATTCTTAATTTTAAATATATCGATTTTTTTTTTATCAAATTCTATTTTAAAAGTTTTATAAAGAAAAAGTTATAATTATAAATACTGAAAAAGTTAAGATGTGGTAAAATATAAATTATAATTAATAATTATAACACGTATTTAAGTATTACATTTTTATCAAGTCTTATTTAAATGCTCCAATTATTTTTATTTTGGTTATAAAAGGTTATTTCTAAAAAACTATTATGAAATTAATGTAGAACTTTACATGCAACTGTTAAGGCAGCACTCCAAGAAGTTTCACCACTTTCACTTGAGGCCGTACAAGTGTAAACACCAGAATCCTCTGGTTGGAGAGCTAAAATGAAGAAAAATAACATTATAATTTTAAAACAGTTTTTGGTACTTACGTATTAACGCCACCGCAGCTACAGATTTGGCGGTTTTTAAGTGGCGCCAATCTACACTTAAAATTTTCGTGACAAATCATAAAATATATAAAACACTTTAATTAAAATCAAAACGCTTTCAAAATTCAAAACACTTTATTTAAAAACAAAGTAGTCAATCGGATTTCGGTGGAAAATGGGCGATATAGAGTTTAACATAGATTCAAAACAGTCTCTATTTTGGCGCATTTGCAGCTCTTTATTGGCGCATTAGCGTAACTTCAGCTGCGATGGCGTTAATACGTAAATACCCATTTTTTATAAATCAAATTATCTTTTCCAAGATTACATACTCCAATTTACAAAACTATATATAAATGAGTATGTAAACTTGAAAGAGATAATTATAAATTTACATACATCTAAAATAAACGCGCTTTAAAAATGCCAAATGCTTTTATCTGACATAAAAAATTTTATTTAAATATCTTTAAATGCTAAATATATCTCTATAGATATATTTTATAATTTTTTGATAAAGTTACTACAAATATATATATAATATTCAAAGCAATAGGAAAAAGATACATGTATGACATTCACAGCAACTAACAAACAAGAGGCTTTTTTAATAATTTTTTCGAATAGAATTTTTTAAAATATCCCAACAAATTAATTTAACAATCAAAAATTATTATTCTTTCTTTGTTGTATTATTTTCATTCAATAAAAAAAATTAAATTTTTAATATCTTTATGAATTTAATCATTAGTATACTCATTAAATCAAATAAATAAATAAAAGCTTGGCATTTAAAAGATATTTTTTTAAGATTTACCATCAATTTGAAGTGTCCCTGAATCCAAAACAACGAATCTTGGGTTTCTACTTTGCAGTGGAGTAGAATTTACAAACCAACGTATGCTTGGAGGTGGATCTCCAGTGGCTTCACAAGGAAGTATTGCAACAGTGTTTAAAGGTAAAGTTTGGTTTGCTGGACCCAATTTTATTATAGGAGCAGGTAAGTCTCCAATAGCTGAAAATTTTAAAATAGGAAATTAGTATTTTTGTTTTGCTAAATTGTTTTATTTTTGTCTTATTATGCAATAATGAATTTTTAAGTACCAGTGACTTCTAAATAAGCTTTTGCCATTGAAGATCCTATTCCAGAAAGGATTGAACATATATAATATCCATCATCTTCTTTGCTTACTCCAGAAATAGTCAATGTTCCATCTCGGCTAACAGAAAACTTCCCATAAGATCTTTCAGGAAACATCAAAACCTGTTATAATAACAACAACAATAATTATTATTATTTGCTGCAATTTAAAATGCACTCAAGCAGTTAAATAACATAGATATATAAATAAAAATTTTGTTTTATAACTCAACTCACAAATACATTTTAGAAGTAGAAAAATTAAAAAATTTAAATTTCCCACTTACAGACATAGTGTAAATATATTTCGAAATTCATGAGCATAACAAATTAAATTTAAACTGATTTTATTTTATTTTCCTTATTCTGAATTAAGTTGTCATTTCTTTACAATTAATAAACTTTCTTCACTTTTGAGAAAAAATTATGTCTGTAAATTACATTTAAAAAAAATAATATTTAAACATTTACTGACTACAATAAACATAAAAACAAAAAGTTATATATATAAATTGTAATTTATAAACAACATTTTCAATTATTTTAATTAAACGTTTAATAAAAATGAAAGGAATATAGTCAACTTAAACCATAATTATATGTAGCGAAAAATTTTGTAAATTAAAGCTTCAAATAAATAAAAATTCAATTTGAAAATTTGCTTCTTCTTATTTTAAAGCTTAAAAAAATATATATATACAAAAATTATATAATGTTTGTTATTTCTTTTTCTAGTGTTTTTTTTTTTTTTATTGTGAGAAATGACTAATTAAAAGGAAATGAGGTTTTATAATACAGAAAACAAAAATATAGAGATAAATGCTAAATGAAGACAAAACAGTTTCCAGACCTGGTTTCCTTCTTTTGTCCAAAATATAGAAGGTGGTGGATTTCCTGTTGCACTGCATTCCAGCTTAGCAATACCGTTCAACCCAATTCTTTGATCTTTTGGTCTTATTAAAAAATTAGGACGAGCTGCAGAAAATTCAAAGTCATTTATTTATCTAACCTAAAGCATACACACACTATAAGTGTATTCATTGATATAAACTAATAAATTCCCAATAATAGTATTATTTAATTGAAAATAAAAAATTCATAAAAGTAATATAGCAGCAAATCAAAAAAAGTTGGAAAATTTCCTTACGATTAAACAAAATATTTTATATGATAATAAAAATAACTCACTACTCCACATGAAATTTTAATGGATTCATATCAACAAAGCAATGTCAGTGTATTGCAGATAAAAATTGAATAATTTCAAAAAACGGAACAAAAAAAATTTGCTCCAGTTAAAAAAAAATTTTGCAACTAAAATTTTCCCAAAATCAAGAAATCATCAAAATATAAAGGTAAAATATTAATGCAAAAAAAATTATAAATAAATCAGCGAAAAAAATTAAAAAATTATCTTAGTCAATTATACATTGCATTTTGAATGTCTGTTATAATTTTACTTAAATACACATCTAATGAATTATAATTTTTCTTATCAAAAATTATAATACATCATATAAAAATTTTTTCTTATACAATATTTTAGTTCACATTTTGTCATAAAGTTAAAAATTATGTACCATAATTTACTATAAATAATCAGCTAATTATAACCTAAAAAAAGATAAAATTTTGGAATGTGAATTATACTACTGGCCCAAAAAGTAAGACCAATTATTATTTTTTTCAATAACTCTTTATTTATTCTTCCAAATTTATTTCATCGCCTTCAAAGTAATCCCCTCCACTCAATGCACTTATGTCAACGCTTTTTAAAATCCTCAATGCATGCTAAAAAGTCATTGGCCGGGATGGCCTTCAAAGCACTCAGCGATTCACGTTGAATCTCTTCAGTTGACTCAAAACACCCGGAGTGGTCTTTTGAGTTTAAGGAATAACTAAAAGTCACACGCTGCAAAATAAGATGAATACGATGGGGTTGCGAAACGATATGAGCTTCATTTGTAGCGGAAAAGTCAATGCAATGTGAACTGGCGCATTATCGTGATGCAAAAACCAAAGTTGTCTTTCCATAAATGTGGCCTCTTTTTGCGAATAGCTTCACGTAAACGACGCATAACACTTAAATAATATTCCTTGTTGGCAGTTTGGCCCAGTGGAAGAAATTCATAATGTACCACACCGCGATAATCGAAGAAAACAGTCAACTTGACCTTGATTTTTGAGAAACTTTGGCGTGCTCTTTTCGGTCTTGCTTCACCTTTGTCACGATATTCGCTCGATTGATCGATTGTTTCCAGGTCATTAGCATAAATCCAAGTCTCATCTCCAGTTATGATGCATTTCAACTTGTCCTGATAGTCAAAAAGATTTGTTTCACACACTTCAACGCGACGATGTTTTTCCAAAAAATTCAGCATTTTCGGTACCAATCAAGATTTGACACATTTGAGGCTCAAAACATCTTTTAAAATGGAATTGATCGATCCTTTTGAAATTCCAACATCATCAGCAAGGTCTCTAATTGTAAATCGTCGATTGAGGTGATAGTCGACCAGAGGGCTCTTCGTCTTCAACGCATTCTCTGCCTTCTTTGAACTGTTTATAGTATGTTAATTGCACTGTACAGAAACGCTGCTATTGTTCCAGCGAAGATTTAATTTTCACTTTCACGAGTGCCTAGTAGGTAATGGCAGATTATTTTTTTAAATTGCAGATTACTTAGATAATTTGAGGAATTAAATAATTTTCGACATTTCAACGAATCGCCCTTAATCTGCACATTACCTAGATAATTTATAGAATAATAGATTTCTGTACTTTAGCGGCAACATATAGAACGTTAAAGATCAAACATTTACCACTCCCGTAATTTATGTATTAATTTTTCATGCCGAAAATTATGCCTGGAAGTTATATGATTCTGCACATTATAGGCATTTAGAATAATTAAAGTCATTTGACTTCAATTATTCAAAAGAACATGTCAACATTTTAGCAATACATAGTAGTTGGAAAAATGAATTTATTATTTTTTTAATGGAGAAAGATTTTATATATTTACAATCTCTATGCCTAAATAACTATAAATTTGGTGATAATTATATTTTAATTTCTGTAATGAAAAACTTTTCAAATGTTGTCATTTTTTAAAATTTTAATTTTAAAAGTAAACAATAATATTCAATCAATTTTAATAATCTTAATTGTTATAATTATTGATTTTTTTAAACCTGAAAAGCAGTAATACACATTATGGAAATATGTAATAATGAAAATTGCTATGATGAAATTGGAAATTATACAATATTTAAAAAGCCATGAATTATACATATATATTTTATTGTAATATGTCAATACAAATATATACTTACAATGAACAGTGAGAGTTACTTCTGACGTGATAGAGCCAACTAAATTTTCAGCCTCACAAATATAAGTTCCTTCATCTGCTACTGTTACATTTTTGACAATAAGACTTCTGTCATCAGATAGCTCAGCTCTAGAACCCAAGATATTCAAATAAGTTTCACAATTTTATTGTATACCATCAAATAAAAATTGAATTATTTCAAAGCTTCATAAATGTTAATATTTATTATATTTAATTTAAAAGTACTATTCCCAATGGATAACACTAAAATTTAATTAAACTTAATTTCACACAAGTATTTTAGAAAATTAATACAAAAATTTAATTTTTAATTTAAATAAACTTTTTGTATACTATTTTATATTTAAAAAAAAATAGCTAATTTAAGAAAACTTATACACAAATAGTTTAATGTGAATTAAAGAACAATGATTATATATTTTTATTAGGGACCATATATTCTTCAGAGTTCTTGAAAACAGGAGAGGATATGCTATTAGAGAGTTTTTGCATACCGTACGTTAGTTACCGTAGGACGTCCGTTAGCTTTTTCTCCCTAGCGCGCATGCTCATAGGAAACTAAGCATGCGCACTGGGGAGAAAAGCTAACGGACGTCCTACGATAACTAACGTACGGTATGAAAAAACTCTCTCTTGTCATCCACAAAAACGTTTGGAAGTAACTGTCTGCATATGCATGTCATATTAGAAGAAAAATTTGGAATACTTCTTCAAGGTCAAATTTAATTTCACACAATTATTTTAGGAAATTAAAACAAAAATTTAATTTAAATGAACTTTTTGTATACTATTTTATTAAAAAAACCCCAGCTAATTAAAAAAAAAAAAAAAAAAAAAAAAAAAAAAAAAAAAAAAAAATTGCACACAAGAAAATAGTTTCATATGAATTAAAGAACAATAATTATATATTTTTGTAGACGACCATATATTCTTATTAGGGACATATAATCGTCAAGAACTCTGAATGACTGGAGAAGATATGACAACTTTTAGAAGTAATTGCCTGCATATGCATGACAAATTAGGAGAAAAAATTTGAGTACTTCAAGGTCAAATTCTCATATGTCGATGGAATACAATTACACGTACTGTCACAATTGCCATCAGGTATGTTTTTTAAAATGGTGATTGCAATGTCCTCTACAGGTGGAATTCACCTTTTTGCACACTAAGATACATGTATTATCATCAAATCGAGTTATTGAGTTGATATGAAATTTGTATGCAATATACTTATATTTCTTGCTATTTTTTCCCCATTGGTACAGTTTAATAAAACTTTTCAGTTGAAAATATCAGGTATTTTTTTAATTAAAAATTTTATATATTTTCAGTGTTATGTCTTAGTTTATATATATATATATATATGTGTGTGTGTGTGTGTGTGTGTGTGTTTGTGTGTAAATTCAGATACATATTATATAAATCAGTTTGAAGTGATACCAACCTTCCAATAGGCAGTTTTCCATTTATTTTCCGCCATATAACACTAGGCCGAGGATCTCCATCAACTTTACAAGGGAAAGTGATGTCCACATTTGCAAGAACTGTCAAATGCTCTGGCTCTTTTACAAAGAACGGTTTCACTGGGGGAAAAAAAGAACATAAATAGCTAATAATATACATTCATTGCACATAAGTTAAATTTTTAAAAAAGATAGAACAATTATTCAAGTAACTACGTTTTTTACATAGTTACGATTCAAGAATTTTCAAAGACAGTTTTTTTACAAAATAAGTGAACAACTAAATTTAAGTTCCGAATTTTTTTTTTTTTAATTCCTTATTATCAAATAAAACTGTCTCTCTCTCTCTCTCTTTTAAGTAATAAGTCAAAATTCCAAATTAAATTAAATTTTCAAACAATTGTCAAACTTTAAATAGATTACGACAGAGACAAATGCAAGTAAATGAGAGGAAAGAAAACTTTTGTTTTTAATAAATTTGAAATAACGAAAACAAAATGTACTTTTCTAAACCTCGTAGAAATATGAGGGGTAATAAAGCGTTAAGCGTAACAAAATTCCGGGTGAAAACGAGTTCTCCGCATCTTTAACCGACGAGAATCACTGTTCAGACTGAAGTGGGATTCATCCTTGTTCATTACATTTGCCCACTGTCCCAAACCACAATCCTGGTGTCTTAATCTCCAGTTTAAAAGAGCGCGATTGTGTACAGGCGTGTGGATAGTTCAAATAATTTTCTGTCTCGCATAGAGACCAATTTGATTGAATCTCCTGTACATAATGTACCTTGAAATGTGTACTCCTGTAGCGGTTGTGAGCGCTGAACCCAGTTTTCTGGTACAACAGTCCCTCTGACGTCGATCCAGATATCTGTCTTGGCGAACGGATGTAACTCTTGGTTGATGTGGTACTGTCCTCGGTTAATATATCAAGCACTTTCAAACCTCTGTCTGAGATCACACGCTGTAACACATCCAAAACTCGAGATATCTCGGTTTGTGATTGCCCAGATACCAGCATTTCTTTTCGCAAGTAAGTCTAGTTGGCTTCTTTGTGCTATCATTCGTCTTGTTTGATTGTTAACAACGGGTTTTCGCACATTAATTGCACGAGACTTGTCTGAACAGCCTATGTCGTGTATGTCGGTTTTTCCGCGTTCATGTGTTTTTACGCATGACGATATCTGCTGAAATGCTTTAAATAAAAAAAAATGTTTCACTTTCAAGAAATAATTCCCCGCAAATGATTTCAAACAATTTTAGCAATATTTACTGGCATTTTTTCCTCATTTTACAAATTCTAAACATTTTTGCGCCAGCGTATGTAAAAAAAAAATTATATTGTTACAAACTATTTTCCACGAAACATTAAATAAGAACAGATTTTTAATTTAATAGTTGTAAAATTGTTGAAGAGAAAAGTAATAGTAATTAAATAGTTTGTGCAAATGAATACCTCAGTTACAATTATAATAATACAATGCCAATTTATGTTAGTGATGGGTCAACTTTTGCAAAAAAAGTACAGATGATTTAATACAATTTCCTTTTTGACGAAGAAGACACTGATTAGAGTGTGTTAACTTAAGATAAAATACAATTCTTTCCAAAATACAGTATTTCTCTAAATAACACTACTTGAAGGAATACTGTGAGAAATATTATGTTAACTTAGACAAATTGGTTTACGTTTATCATGGTCAGTATTGGTAAATAGTTATGGCTTTTATTATCTTTACGGTTGTAAAAATAAGAATAAAATTTGGTTTTACACAAAGAATGTTTGTATGTGTATGTATGCATATATTTATGTCTGACATACAAATAATCATACAATAATAATTTTTCAGTTAAAAAATTTAAAAAAAAAAAAGCCTCACCATAAACGGCCATGTGCACTGGTACAGACTCGCGAAACCCAGCCATGTTCTCTGCCACGCAGACGTAGCGCCCCTCGTCGCTCTGTCGCACTTCGGAGATCACCAGATTGCCGGGGGGAGCGACCCGGATCCGCCCCTTGTTGGTGTTGACGATCTCGCCGTCCTTCCTCCACCGGACGGTGGGCTCAGGGTGTCCCTTGGGCGGGGTGCACTCCAGGGTCGCACTCTCGCCGACGGCGGCGGACACGTACTTGGGGACGACTCGAAAATCTTCTCTCAGCACTAGGAAAAGAAACAAATTATAAATATTTCAGAGAAAAAAAAGTATAGATATTTATTGAGGTATAAATGAAATAAAAGTAAAAGTTTTCTGTAACAATTTTTAACATTTAAAAATAATTCGAAAAATGTATCGTGGAACAAATTGCTTTTTTTTTTTTTTTAAATATGGAATATTAATATCTTATCTGAAAAAACATTTTAAAAAAATCTGTGAAAGAAAAATATTTCAGATAAATAATTATGGAAATTCTGTTTTATTCTGTCGAAATATAAGTTTATTTAGGCCAGATAAATTTCTAAAACAAATTTTTAAAACTAAATATCGACAATAATTTGGCAATCAGCTAGATTGATTTAATCCACAGAAGGGTCAATTTTTTTTTTTCCCGAGGGTGATTTCATTTTATGTTGTATACATGGTTTGTCTAAAATGAAACGGTCATAACGTTTTAAATGTTCATAACATATAAAATTCTACATTATTACTCATCTCTACGTATATAAAAAGCAAGAGATTTGTATGTATTTTTTAAATTTTAAAAAGATATAATACAAGTTCCATTTTTTTTCTTATGAATTTATTATCTGCTGCGTAGCCAAGTGTTTGTCTTTGATATATATATTATAAATCAAGGACAGACAATTTTTATGAAACTATTTCCCTACAGTAAAGAAATATTTTTAATTAACAATAATGCATGTCAGGAATATTACACTTTTTTTTTATTTTTTAAACCTTTATCCATTATTTTATTGCTTTTATGCGTTGTTCATCTTAGGGGCAAACGCGACCTTTATTAAATATATATCCCAATTTAAATAGTGATGGAGTCATTTCCCGTTTTAAATTTTATCTGCTTTTTATAACCAGATTTAAATAATTGAAAAAAAAAACCAAAAATTTAGTTTTAATATTTTAAATGCAAATACTATCTTACATTAATAACTGAAAATGCATTAAATATTGACTATCAAAATTGATGTAAAGAAGAAAAAAAAAAAAAAAAAATGCATAAGAAAATGGACTTTTAGTTCGACGAATAATAAATATTTATATTCCTCTCGCATCCTCTTTTTACGTCGTCGCGTTTGATAAAGGAAGTTTAATTCATTATTCCACTCTCCCATAGTCTAAAAAAAAAAAGGTCATAGAAGATAGGAAAAGGAAAAAGTAAAAGAAAAAAGAAAACCGTTTTCTGTCGACCAAAAAAGGAGCAACAAGATAAATAACCTGTTGAAAAAGCTATGGATACACGAATTTCCAGGGACATTTTACGATTTTTCATTGGGAAATTTGGCGGTTCAACAAATTTCATTTGCCGGCAATCACTTCCTAACGGTTGATAAGAGCAGGGGGGAATGGTAGCAGTTTTATGGACATCGCGACTTGACGACGCTTCGTAGAAAAAAAAAAAAAGGAACAGCTTTCTTCGTATCGGTGGTAAACAAACTCGTAAAACTTTGTTTAGCTTTTACACGCTGATAGAGAATTGGAAATTGGGTCATATAATGCTTTGCTCTCAGTTTTTCTGATGTTCAATTTAGAAAGTTATTGAGGGAAAAAAAAAATCAAAATTTAGAAGTCATTTTGCAAAAAAATCTTGACATAACAACTTATATTCTAACTTTAATATATAAATATATATGTGTGTGTGTGTATTTCAAATTTTTTGAGAATACTTTATCAAAAACCAGTCATTTGTATTTAAATGATATTATAAAAATCATGGGGGTAGTGTTACACGCGTCCGTAGCATATTTTCAAGCTAAATGTGTTTCCATGTCTTCCCTGGGTAGCGCGAAATGAGCAACAGCGGTGCAGCAGTTGCTTATGACATCAAGGTTAACTGTCTCCGTATTGTCAGCTGCATTATAAAAAAAATCATAGTCATTTCTGAGAAGTATAAATAAATAGCGGGCCTGATGGTCGAATGGAACTCAGTGGCATAGGTTTCGGGTTCGAGTTCCGGCGGTGCCATGGTTGTTTGTAGTGGTTCGGAATCCACTTTAAAACGTAAATCCATGCCTAATATGTGTGCAGAGCGTTGTGCGTAGGTCTGACAACCCTATCCGGTAAAAAGGAAACATATACTGTCTCGAAATCTGGCAGCAGGCAAATGGCCTTGGTCCACCACGGGGCTGTTGTGCCAATGAAGAAGAAGAAAGAAATATCATTTATGTCTATAAATATATAACTGTTACTAAGTCAATAAGGCATTAGCCTTACAAATATATAAAGAGAAATTCAACAAAAAATGATGATCGGCTACAAGTATTTCAAGTCTTATGAAGCCATTATCCAAATAATTATATATGTCAATTTATCATTGTAAACACTGAGCCAAAATCTTAATATTGAAAATGAAAAGTAAATTCAACCAATAAAAACTTCGTAAATAATTAATAAAATTTTTTAATTTTTCGTTAGAAGAGGAGCAAGATAATTAAAAAATGTTTTTTTTTTTTTAATTTATTATTTAGATTTTTATTATTATTATTTTCTTTAGGAATAGTTTCTCTTTTGACTGTAATTAAGCCAATAAAGGCATAAAATCTTACAAATGTAATAAAGAGAAAATCAAGAAAAAAGGATGATCGATTACATGCGTTTCAACTCTTCTTAAGCCATTAATTACCAAAAAAAAAAAAAAAAAACCACTATATTTGTCAATTTATCATAAACATTAAACATTGAACAAAAATTTTAATGTTAAAAATGAAAAGTAAATTCATCCAATAAAAACTTCGTAAATAATTAATAAATTTTTTTTAATGAAACACAGAATTTCCTTAGAGGAGGAAGACAATTAAAGAATGCTTTTTTTGTTTCCCTTTGTCATTAAATAATTATCAGATAATCATTAAATTTAAAAGATACGTATTATAGTAATTGCTGTTATTGCATGATAGGGAAGAAATGTAGCATTATTTTTAACTCAAGAGTATTTATTTTAATTTTAAGAATATTCTCATTATAAAGTCATAGGCATTTCTGAGGAAATAAATATCAATTTGGATTAGTTTCTCTTATGACTAATGAAATAAATAAAGGCATAAAACCTTACAAATATGATAAAGATAAATTCAACAACAACAACAACAACAACAAAAATTTTTAAAAATGTTGATCGGTTAGATGCACTTCAAATCTTATGAAGCCATTATCCAAACAACTAAATTTATCATCGTAAGCACTGAACAAAAATCGTAACATTTAAAAAGAAAAATAAATTCAACAAATAAAAACTTCGTAAATAATTAATAATTTTTTTTTAATAAAGCCCATAATTTTATTGGGAAGAAAGTTAATTAATGGATGCTTTTTTAAAATTTTCCTTTGCCATTAAATAATCGTCAGATAATCATTAAATTAAAAAAAGTATTAAAGTAATTGTTGTTTTGAATAATAGGGGTTTTGTTTGCAGCTCCAAAGTCATTTTGCGCATACTTTAGGCTAATCAGACAGGGACCTACACCTTAACGTGGATTCCGAACCACTAACATGTTGTCCATGTTGTCGCCAGCCTTCAAACCTGAAGCCTCTGATATCAAAGGAAAGAGCACTAACCAATTGGACATCAGGCCGCATGATAGGGTAGAAATTTAGCATTATTCAATTCCTTCTATTAGCTCATACTCTCCCTATATATATCTTGTTCAAATTTTCAATCATTCATAAAATACTTTTTGTTCATCCACTAAGTTCAAATACATTTTTTTTTTTGAACTTGTTGTTAATACAGTTTTTTCAAATATTAATTCAGTAATTACATTTATTTAATTAATTTTAGTTTTTTTTAGATTTAAGTTGCATATGTCCAATGGATGGCGCCAGATAAACTTAAAAAAATGAATTGAAATTATTTATAAAGGACTTTCTGCAATATAATGAAAAAAAAAAGTACGAATTGACTTTAATTTTTTTTTTTTTTTTTATATTACTTGTTTTTTTAACTGAAGAATATTTATTTAATTTTAAGTATATCATTGCAAAAATTATTTTTTTAACAAATAAATTCTCAATTAAGTTTCATTTGTCTATATTCAACCTGAAATGCAAAAGAATTAAGACTGATTTAGTCATAAATTATCATTTTTTGTGTGTGATAAAGTTAGGTCGCTGTACAATGAGTATCCATCCCCCTTATGTCTACTTTCCCATCAAGGTAGTGCTAAATACTGGTCACGCGCGCCGCAAGACACCCGATCTCCTAAACGTTGCGCTAAATGCTCGAAATAGCGCCATTTTCCTCATCATGACACGCGGTAACAGCTGGTAGACACGTTCATTTTATGGGGCGACATCGGCTTTAAAAGCAGACCTCAATAAATAAAAGCCCCAACAGAAAACAACAGGAGAGAGAGCTGGCGACGAAGGAATTGGGCACGGGGAGGCGCAAATGGGGGCGCCCCAAGGAACAGGGGGGCCAAAGGGTCACATTCCGCCAACAACAGATTTAGAGAGTTTTAGAGAGCTGTATCAACAGTACTCAAGGGTGTCATGACTTATTCGCGGATAAGGGTTATCTCTGCTTCCTTAAAGGGGCACTGCTTTGGGGTGTCTTATTTTACCCCAGAGAGGGTGGTAGTTAATTCGGAGGGTGCGAACAGAAAGACAGGAGACAGGCATGTATATAAGTTCCAGGGGAGTTTGGCAGAAAAAGAGAATCTTGACGGATTTATTTGGTAAACTATTGGCTGACAATCTGAGGATAGATAACAATAATACTTTGTCCAGTGTACTGAATCTTGCTTTTCCAAGAAATATGGCATATTATCTTTTTTTTTTTGGTTGAAAAAGATTAAAGTAGAACATAATATCGATGTCAAGGCAAAATGTAAGCAATAGCATTTATTTCAGGATATGCTACTTGACTTGGTGCTTTGAGATGTATGCTGGCTGATGCTGCTTTATCTCAATTTATCCAAATGCTGTTAAAATACTACAGATAAAAGTAGTTGACAAAAGTGAAAATGAAATCTTTATAAAGGAACTACTCTAAAAGGATATGATACTGCCTTTTTCAACAATCAGAGTTAGAAAAATATTAACATTAACTTTTAATTTTGAGATATGTAACTGTTTTCAAAACATTAGATAAACATTCTGAAGATGGATAACAATAATACTTTGTCCAGTGTACTGAATCTTTCTTTTCCAGGAAATATGACATATGAAGAAAATAATATCGATGTCAAGACAAAATGCAAGCAATAGCGTTTATTTCAGGACATGCCACTTGATTTGACTTGGTGCTTTGAGATGTATGCTGGCTGATGTTGCTTTATCTCAATTTATCCAAATGTTGTTAAAATACTAGCATTTGTATAAATTGAGGTAAATATATATACTTTTTTCCCCCTTTACATTTAATTGAAAATCTAAAATAATCTTGTAACTCGTGAACTGTCATTGAAAGAGATTATTTTCATTTTTAATGAAAGAATGAATTAATAATTAATGAATTTTAATTATTATTATTTATTTAATTATCAATTAATTATTTGAGATTACACAAAATATAATTAATTATAATTAGTAAGTCGCAAATAAAATTAAAATTGCCTGACTTTCTTATACTATTGAATAAAAATTGGAAATAAAATAATAAAAATTTTATAATACTTTGTTCTATATTACAGCCTGACGGCTGAGCGACTAGCGCTCTGGCGTTCGGTGCCACAGGTTTCGGGTTCAAAACCGTAGGTCCCGGTCTCATATAGCTATACGAGCGTAAACCTGACTACCTTACCCCATAAAACAAAAACCATCTCCTGTCTCGAAATCTGCTAGTAGGCAGATGGCCTGGCCCACCATGGTGCTGTTGCGATAATGATGATGATTGTTCTATAAGAAAACTGCTGCGCACAGTTTGGAAAACACTGCCATACGAAGGCAAAGGTATTGTTTTATGAGAGTTCCAGAAGAAAAAGATCTCCGCTCTGTTACAGAAATTATAATTAATGAAATTTATTCCTAAAAGAGTATTGCATAAATGAAAAAATAAAAAGAGAAAATTGGGATGAGTACCAAACTTAATTTAGAAAAATTAAAGTAAAACTTTAATCATGAACAAACATAATTCTGTTTGTGTCATAAGTTTTGCGGTATAAATTTCACAATAAAACACATCACACTGACACAAATCATATAAATATGACCACGAATATTCAATTTCTTATAAAATTGACGCTAAACAACGTCTTCAGAAATCTTTCTAAGAAAACAAGATGCACACAAAACTCATGACAGTCGGTTTCATAATCTATAAGATGTGAATCAAAATAATATAGATGTGTTATAGAATATTTAAAGCACGCTTCATCAAAATTTTACGCATCACACAAATTCAGAGTTGATAAAAAATCACCTGCGTATTGCAAAATAATCTTTTTAATAGCCACAATAACTCCAACAAGCACATTTAGATTAGATTTGTACGTGGCGGCGCCTCGCCGGAATTTTTTTAAGCAAAATTGTTGCCATAGATAACATTACGTTTTTCGATGAATCTGTAGAGATGCATCTGTCTGGCATTCTTCCTCCATGTACTGTGATGGGAATAACGACAGTTTTTATAATTTATTCCTTTTTTATTATTATTTTTTGCATACAAGAGGTTTTTATAGAGGGACACGGATAACACGTGATATGATTCGATTCCTCAAGCCCAATTAGAAAACAATTAAATGGCAAAGTAATGAATGTATGATCATTTTTGGAGATAAAATCGACTTTAATTGGCATAAGTATACATTGGAAATCAGAATTCGAATATAATTATATGTTTGATACTTAGATATTCTATTTCTGTCGAGAGAGAGAGAGAGAAGAAGAAGGGAGAAAAAAATCATCATGTTATCACTTGAAATTCTGAGATGCGTGTTTATTTTCAGAGCTCTTGCAAACAAACAATCAAAAACCTTATTTCATCCTTATAACTGATAGCTTTGCCCAACCTGCACACTACTCATTTAATATTATCCGTATTCATCATCATCATCATGATCAATGGCTGACAGCTCCATGGTGGGTCAAGGCCATCTGCCTACTGGCAGATTTCGTGACAGGAGATGTTTTCTTTATACGGAGTAGGGTTGTCAGTCCTACGTCCAACGCTCTACAATCCTATTAGACCGGGGTCTACGATTTAAAGTGAATTCCGAACCACTACAAACATCCATGGTATCCATGGCACTGCCGTGACTAGAACACGAAATCTGTGGCACCGAGCTCTAGTCACTCGGCCATCAGGCCCATTATGCGTATTGCCAAAGTACAATATGGAAGCAACGAAAAATTTAAAAATGTTATATGATACGAGAACGGAGAGTGATTAACGAATATGAAAAATGTCCTTCTCTGTCCTGATTACAATGTGTTGTGAAAAGCGAACACTAAAGCTCATAAATTTTAAAGCAAAGCAAGAGATTCTCCGAGATAAGAATAATTAAAGAGGCTCAAACAATGCATTTAATTGCTTGTTGCTCTTAACAAGCCTATTAGATGCCAAATTGTTCACAGCGAGTGAGCGATTCGAAATTCAGATGTGTCTCATTAGTGTTTGTCCTTGAAAATTAATGATAGCTTCAAAGAAGGCAGCGATCCTAAACAGATAAGTTTTAAAAAGACCATTAAAAAGAATGATGCACCAATGCCAGAAGTCTAATTATAATCTCATCTTATCTGCAAGGCATCAGCAAACCCTTTGACAACTGATCCTGTGAAGATAAAAGTTAGAAATGCAAACTACGATTATCGTGATTTACACTTCTGTTGTCCTAATTATAATTTACTGTGTTCCAGTAATTAACTTCTTAATTAAATTAAAAAATTTAACAATTTAAGATATTATTTTAAAATTCCCTTTTTAAGAAAAAAAAAATATTTAAATTTTGCTAATCAAAACTTAAATATCGAACTTTCAAATGAAAGCTCAAAATAATGATCTAATGTGTTCTATGTTTTAATTTTATACTGACAAATGTGCCATTAATATTTTTTTTTCAATATTTTTATAAATTAAAGCATACTTCAAATATTTTGATTATTTTCATTCTTCCGTTTGATGGTGTGTGATGTAATTTTTAAATTATTTAAATTCGGATTCATTTGAAAATAAATATCACTGAAAGTTATTTATTGAAACTAATTGAAAGCAATTTAACTTAATATAATATGAGTAAAGCATTTTAATATTAATATTCCTAATGATTAAATTAAATATTATTTTATTTAGTTGATCCTTTTTTGCTTTAATTAGCCTAAATCACATTTCTTCTTCTTTTTTACTGGCATTACAGCCTTGAGCCTCCAACACAAAAAGCTCTCCATCTGTCTCGTTCCAATGCCAATCTCTTCCAGTTAATAATTTTCAGTTGTCTAAGATCCTCTTCGACACTATTCAGCCACCTTTCCTTTGGTCTTCCTCTCTTCCTATTGTTGAACAATTTACATACTTTTAATGATGTTTCTCTTATCTCTGCGATGCACATGTCTGAGCTAGTAGATTCTTTGTAATCTGATGTCTCTATTTTGAATTAGGTGTTCAGTTTCTTTGTTTGGTTTTCTAATCCGTATAGTATTGTCAACTCTTTGTCCAAAAAGTTTTTTCAAAATTTTCCTCTCAAAGGCCCTGATATAATCCAAGTTCTTAGCATTTATTGTCCATGTATTAACGTATCCTTAGTATTTAACGTATCCAATATAGTACGGATAATCGACCTTATAAATTAAAAGTTTTGTTTTTCGTGAAATAAATCTGTTGTTATACAACTTTTTTTTGCGTAAAAACTCGATTACCGGCTTGTACTCCTTCACATACTTCTCTATGCTCGTTATGCTCTATGCTCATATTCTCGTTACTTAAGATAGTTCCCAGATATTTGAAATAATGCGATACTCCTTCAAAAGTCTTCCCTTCGATGTCAATATTTCTTGGTCTTCTTTTGGATTCATCGGGTGATACTATCATATATTTTGTCTTACTTTCATAGATCTGTAATCCAATTTTACTTGTGTTGTTAGCAAATCACATTTATAAACAAAAAAAAAAAAAAAAAAAAAAACTCTGGCAAGAAATTATGGTCTGTTGGTAATGGAATGTTCGTATGACAAACTTCAAGTGTAAGGATGAAAGCCATTACTTTAACAAAATCGTTATAATCTGTCCATAATAGAGATGTTTTCCTAGAGAAAAAATCAACAAAGTGTAAACTGCTACAGTACATTTCATAAATTTTTTCATTCCAAGAGTCATTTACTGTCATCACCGAGGAACACAAAGTTTTACCTAAAAGTGAAACCAATTAGCATTCTTGTTAAAAAATTTAATGGTATTTTCTACACTACGATCTCTTGAACAGTTTCCACTGAAAAGAATTCGTCGAAAGCGTAACTGTAATCCTATTATCTCGACAACATCAACAAACCATCCAACACCTGATCATGCCAAGATAAGGGAACTTGGCAAAGTTTTAACAATTTGGAATCGCACTATTCAATGGATGCGATTGAAACTCGTATCATTCTAATTGCCCTCCGGAATACCTCAGATTTTTATCGCGAGGCAGTCAATTAGGGCCGGGGCTAATGCATGGCAATTGACTACTTGTACGTGCGGTAATTAACGGCCTCTGCGATAGTTATCAGGGGTACAGCGCGTGAAGGACTCCAGGAGCCCCCTCTTTTAATCATGAGGGGAAAAGGGGGGGAGGTGGCTCATTATCTGGAGATACGCCCCTACCCCTGGTCCCACAGCTGACGCTGGGGTTACTGTAAATACAAATGAGCCCCATCATCAGGGGAAGGGGCAACAAAACGGTGAACACACGTCAGGATGTAGGATTTGTATGGAAGGATGCAAGACTGATTTTCAGCGATTAGTAGCACTGTAGAAAAAAAAAAGGTAACGCAAGGAACATAAGCTCTCAGGCATGAATCAATTTTAAGTCCTGGTGATTTATGCCTAAAAGCTGTTGTTTTCGGTTGGCAGTAGCACTGCTTAACCTCATGAATGAAGTACCGGAATAAAACATGGTTGATTATGCCATAAGTTATATTGGCTTAATTATTTATTTGTGTGCTTAGAAGCGAAACTGAAATGAGTTACATATATTAAATTTAAATATGAGAATAAAATGTGAATGATTAATAGTTCATTTTTCTAATAAATTAACATTTTTGTGTAAAAGATATATTCAATAAAATGTAATATTCATGTAATACACAGAACGTCAATGAGTGAATCCTCATCATCATGTAAGATTTCTATGGAAGGAAGCAAGACTGATTTTCAGCGATTAGTAGCACTGTAGGAAAAAAAGGTAGCGCAAGGAACATAAGCTCCCAGGCATGAATTAATTTTAAGTCCTGGTGATTTATGCCTAAAAGCTGTTGTTTTCGGTTGCCAGTAGCATTGCTTAACCTCATGAATGAAGTAGCGGAATAGAACATGCTTGCCATAAGTCATAATAAGCTTATGCCATAAGTTATATTGGCTTACTTATTTATTTGTGTGCTTAGAAATGAAGCTGAAATGAGTTATATAAATTAAATTTAAATACGAGAATAATAAAATGTAGAAATATAAATAGTTTATTTTTAAGAAACTAACATTTTCCTGAAAAAGTTATATTGAATAAAATATACTATTCATCTAATACACAGAACGTTAACGAGTGAAGCATCATCATCAGGGGAAGGGGCAAAAAACGGTGAACAACAAACGGTACAACAAAAAAATGGTACAAACGAACAACAAACGGTACAAATCCTACACGTCAGGATATAGGATTTGTATGGAAGGATGCAAGACTGATTTTCAGCGATTAGTAGAACTGTAGAAAAGAATAGCGCAAGGAACATAAGCTCTCAGGCATGAATCAATTTTAAGCCAAGATGATTTATGCTTAAAAGCTGTTGTTTTCGGTTGCCAGTAGCATTGCTTAACCTTATGAATGAAGTACCGTACTAAAATATGGTTGCTCATGCCATAAGTTACATTGGCTTACTTATTTATTTGTGTGCTTAGAAGCGAAGCTGAAAGGAGTTGCATAAATTACATTTAAACACGAGAATAAAATGTGAATGATAATAAATATCTCATTTTTCTAAGAAACTAAACATTTTCGTGAAAAAGATATATTCAATAAAATGCACTATTCATCTAATACAAAGAACGTCAATGAAGAAGCTTAAACGCTGTCGTTTACGGTCGTCAAATGAAGGAATTTTTTCATTGTTTCTGTCATTATTTAAATTTTTTCTTTAATTAATATGAAGATGTATGCAATAATGATCCCTACTGTTTTTAATAAAAAGAATTCCCTAGAATATTCCCCACCCCCTCCAATATGCATACTTCCAGATTTTATTTTTCGATTTCTCAATCACAAAAAAAAAAAAAAAAAAAAAATTAAATACGAGAAAATTTTGAGATTTTGAATTGAATTAATTCCAGTTATGAAGAGATTCAATTATTTTGATGTTCTAAAAGTACAAGCCTAAGTGAATGACCAGATAAAAGAATAGAATTAAGAATATATCTAAATAAAATTTTTGTATGCAATACATAAACTTCATATCTTTTCAAAATTTATTGCATTTCAAATTTTGTAAAGAGAATGTATCGTATGCAAATCTTCTGAATATATATATATATATATATATACAATAAGCAATCCAGACTGGTAAAAAAAAATAGCCAATAGGGCGATACTATGCCATACCTGGCCCTCTTCTAAACCACATGGGTCCCCATTCTGGAATTTCCCACTCAGGCTGTTTTTGTTGTGCTCGGTTTTTATGTATCACGTGACCATAACAGACGGAAAAGGGGGAAGAATACGAACGGGAATGCCCTACCGATGTCCTCCCCCCAACAACAAGAAAGAAAACCGGGGGACCCAAACAACGCCACTGCGGTCTTCGTTTTTAATAGCCGATGACGCCCAAAAGCAGCAGATGGGCGAGAAAATATAAAGGGAAGGAGGTGGGGGGGGTTGCCAAGACGACGACGCCCCTCAGCCTGCTGTGCAGAGCAGCAATTTCTTGGGGACCATTTTCCTATTAGTCAAAGTGACGCCAAAGATTTCCAGGAAGTGACCAGAAAAAGGAAAGTTCCTTCTGTGGGCGCTTTAATCGACTTCAGTAAAAAGTTCTTCTTGGTTAATTTTATTATGCTTCTTAGAAAACATATATTAATTCTGAGAATTGCTTTTGCTTCGTTTAATCGAATAAAGTCTCGAAATTGCAAATTTTTTAACGCAATCCAAATTGAATATGAGAAATGCATAGACAAAGAAAATCAATTATTCCATTAGTAGATTCTTCATCTAAATGTGTACTTTTAGCTCCATGTTTGTCTTACTTTAATTATTTTTATAGATTAATGTAATTTAACAAGAAAAAATGCTTTCAAAACTTTATATTTTTAAGTTTACAAATTACTAATTCTAAGAATAATTAAAATTCAACCCCTTTTTTATAATATGCATCTGTGATTGAGATATAATCTAGACCTTTAGGAAATAGTACCAGAAGAATTGAGAATAGAAATAATAAAAATAGTAGAATAGTAGAAAAAAATTTAATGGACAAAATTTAAAATCCATTGAAATTTTCACAATAGATTTTATTAAATAAACTTACTGGATATCACGAAGAAAATCAATTACTAAGGAAAACTTAAACTTTTGCAAATATCACACAATAAACTGAAAGTTCAACAATGATCTCCCTTCAATTGCCGTTGGTGTTCGCTGTATATAAAGGCAATACAAGAAGTTCAACAATGTGCAACAACAAATTCATTCACTCAAAAATAATGATTATTGCATCGAACAAGTCCAAACTTACATCTATAAATCATGAAATCTATCTTTCTGTTGGATCTTTTTCTTTTCCATATTTTTACACTACTATCATTACTACATCTTAAACGTTCGATAGAAATTAATTTTCCCATTAATATGTCATTTACAGCACAGGCTCAGTCACGTGATACTTTTGTTTAACAGAATAATTAATATTGCCTCAAGATTTTGATTTATGTGCCTAGTATTGATGCTCACAATGAATTATTATTTTCAATGAATTTTTAATTTCATTTATCCGAAATAAATGTGGAATGAAAAATACAGTTCTTCTGACATTCAATATGACATACAATATCATACTGAAGGACATTCATTATGACATACAATATCATACTGAAAGACATTCAGTATGACAACACTTAATTCAAAAATCATGCATAGTGGAATAAAAATACTTTAATCACCAGGTCTAGAAGACAGCGCATATTGCTAAAGAATAAATCGACCCGAATGTGATTTCCGTTGATTTATTGGTTTGGTTTGTAGCTCTACGGTCATTTTGTGCACACTTTGGGCTAATTAGACCTGTACCTATAGTTTAACGTGGATTCTGAACCACTAACAAACAACAATTCCAAACATCCAAATCCATTCCATAACCAACTCCATCCCATAATAACATAACAGCCATCACCAGAATTCGAACTTGAAGTACCAAAGGCCAGAGCGTTAGCCAATTGGCTATCAGGCCGCATATTTATCAGAAGTATATTTTTTCAAAATTACCACTGATTCGGATTACTGGGCGGGAATTTTCAGGATGTTTCGCTTACGATGCTTTGAAAATGGTAGGCAATCACCTTAAATGCAAGAAGTTATGTTCTATCCATCCTATAACAAAGAGGTACACGGAAGTGGTAAGTGGGATACGGGATCATTCATAAATCTATTATTTGTTATTTAAAGGGAAGAAGAAGTCTGCAATACAAATAAAGGCAAGAATGAACAGTGACCTTATGATGTGGTTAATTTAATATAGCTATTTCGACCTGGCACATAATTAAATGGGCACTTCATTTCCAACTCCACAATGGCTCTGGTGAATGCTTACTGTCCAGGCTGAGTCAATCTTTACTGGGAGCAAATAGTGAGGAACCACCCACGAAGAGCATCATCCTGCATATCATGAAGTGTTTGCGGAAGCACTTGGAGAGCGAAATCGAAAGCATTTCCAAAAAAGCATTAGTGCGTGAATGTGCTGGAAAAAAAAGCCACTCCACATTGAATAGGTAGGAGCGAATCCGTTAGCGTTGACGCTTCTGAAGAGCACTCAGGAAGTTGGTTATGCAAAAAAGACCTGGATTCAACCTCTTGATGGGTCTAAAATATGATAGTCCTGACTTTTTCTATTTGTTTTAATGAAATTCATAAGCAGTTTTTTAAGTCTTCGTGCTCAAAGTAACTGAAATTATGAGAAATGGCAGTGGAGAATTTTCGAAGTTTTATTTCAAGATGCTTTGAAATAAAAATTAAGTGTTTTTTTTTTATACACCAATGAATTATTTTTAAATTGATTCTTGCATTTTGTATGGAAAATGCGATAAAAAACGTTTGGATTTTATTAGTTTAAGAAATGTTTCAAAATTTCTTTACTTCATGAAATTTTTTTTATTTTTAATGAAAAGTATTCGCGCAATTAAAAGTTTGGTTTGCTTTATGGTGAAAATTAAACTTCATTTTTTTTTCATTTAAACTTCATTTTCTCATTAAATAATCTTATACTATGAGAGACAATGTCAAAATCGATGTAAGTTAATTCATTCATTTTAAGGAAGTGCTAGCAATATGCACTGTTACTGGGAACTCTATTTTTTCCCACAGGTCTACTAGCAACGAAGACTTACATTTTTTTTTTTTTAATTTCATCTTACATTTTTAATAGTTTCCTTATTTAAACACGATTACTATACTTTAAACATAGTGTAATGAACAAATATAAATTTACTAATATTTCCAAAAGGAAACGAAAAAAGAATTAATATTAAAATTATAAATATATATTTTTCGCATTCTCAAACAAATGTGAAATAATAAGATTAATAGGGGGAAAAAAGGACACTTTTTCCATACTAAGTCCCACAAGAAATTATGCAGTGTACAAAAATGCATATTTAGAAAATCAAATGTGTTGTATACAAAATGCATATTTGAAAAATCAAATGTGTTGTATGTAAAATGCATATTTTGTTGTATATGCAAATCGCGCATATTGTGTTGTATACAAAATGCATATTTAGAAAATCAAATGTGTTGTATGCAAAATGCATATTTTGTTGTATAAAAAATGCATATTTATAAAAACAAATGTGTAGTATACAAAATGCCTATTTGGAAAATCAAATGTGTAGTATACAAAAATTCATATTTAGAAAATCAAATGTGTAAGTATACAAAAAATACATATTTAGAAAATCAAATATGTTGTAAACAAAAATGCATATTTAGAAAATCAAATGTGTAGTATACAAAAATGCATATTTAAAAAATCAAATGTGTAGTACAGGGGAAATGGCATGCTAAAAACAAACTAAACAAATAAAAAATAACCTCAAAAACAATAAATGAAAAAAAGTAGTGATCTATCAACAGGAAAAAAACTGACGTGGATGAATAGAAAACAGAAATCCAATCTTAATAAACGTTACAAGGTAATAACAGGTGTTTAAAAACCATTTAGATCAGTTACCTTGTAGTCGTGAAGTAAAAGAAAGAAAAAGAGTAGTTTGCCTATGATAAGAAGGCAATTTTTTTCTTTCCTTTGGATTACGGTTGCCCGTGTTTTGAAGACATCAACAAACAAGATATAAATAAAATAGCATAAAATTTGAACAGCGATTACTTCACGGTCAAGTTTTTTTTGTAAGATAATAACTTTCATAGAAAAAAAAAATTTAGATGTACTCGTATATAAAGAGCAAAAACTAGGAGTCTATATTTTTTTAGCCATACTTAGATGCTAAGAATTTTTTTAAAAACAATGTTATGATCTAAACTTTATATAAAGCATTTCAGTTAGTTAAGAAAAAAAAATTCAGAAATAAATTCAAATTCAAAAATTGATGTTAATCAGAACCATTTAGAATGTAAGGAAGATCTAACTGGTTAAATATTTTCCTAATTTACGGCACCTGTAAAAGAAAAATAGTACCAACTATTTTTTAAGATGACATCTAGACTGAGAAAGAAATTAAAAGTGATACATCAAAGAAGATAGAATGGATTAACAGATGACATATTTTCATACGATATGTATTGAAAAGACAAGCATTTAATTATTTGAGAATTTAATCAACAACTTGGTTGTTATGAGGTCAATCTTGAAATGGACAGTTTCAAATTAGTATTTAGACTGTTGCCTGTATGGAAAGTGAGTGAGACTTTTCGTAAATCTGCACAGTTAAATATATGTCAGAGCGGCCTGATGGTCAACTGGCTAGCACTCTGGCCGTTAATAACACAGGCTTTAGGTTGGAATCCTGCCGGTGGCATAAATGTTTGTTAGGGATTCGGAATCCACGTCTTGGTTGCTATGAGGTCAAGTTTGAAATAAGCAGTTTTAAATTAGTGTTTGGACTGTTGCCTGTATGGAAAATGAGTGAAGCCTTTCGTAGATCTGCACAGCTAAATACATGCCAGCGCGGCCTTATCGACCATTGGCTAACACTCTGGCCTTTGGTACCACAGACTTCGGGTTCGAACTCTGGCGGTGGCATGGATGTTTGTAAGTGTTTCGGAATCTACTTTGAATTGTAGGTACCGGTGTAATTATCCGAAAGTATGCAAAAAATGACAGTAGAGAGACAAACCAAATCAAACATATGCCAGAAATTTGGGGAATGTATGTATGGTAGTTTTTAATGGTTAAAAGTATTATTTCTCGTATTGATGCAGCAGTACATTTTTTACTGAATGCTCCAAAGGGAAGATTTTCAAATGAACACGATTTCGTTTCGTTTTCTTTTAATAGGTATGTCTTAATGATGCATCATTTCAGTTAGATTAACGTTTTGATTTTTGTTTTGTAATATAGTTTTCTAAAGAAACTATATAAAAAAAACACTATAAAGAAACTTAAAGGAACAACGTATCAAACCACTTAATATTTTTTTTAAATAAGAATCATGGAAGGTATATACAATCGCTTAATGCCTATAATTACCATTGCAATAAGCAACGACCTACACAATCTCTGTACCGCAAAAGGACTACTGGCATTACGGTACGAAACCGACCCATCGATTATGTTCTTCCAGTGTGGGTCGATCCACGCGAATGAGATGCCGCCTTCAGTGTTTTGGTTTCCACTATCCGCATTCCTAACGGTAATAATTAAGCAAGAATGAATGGATTCCTCATTTCGGAATCATAATGCAGAAGAAATGAGGGAGTCCCTAATGGGGGAGGTCTCTGGGGTCGGGCGCGTGCGTGGGAGGGAGACAGTCGCTGGACCTCACCAGAGAGGTGACAGGGTGGCCACGTGAGTCGAATGTTATTAATAATAAGTGAATTCGTGCGGGAGTGTAACAACTCTAATGGTTCCTAAAGACATGGATTGCACAAAGCTGGTTTTATTTTGCAAGACATACTGAAGGGAATTTCCGTATGTAGAGGAACGTACGCCTTTTTGGTGTTTTGATGTGTTTTTAATAAGAATGTAGCAAGCGATACAATGTCTTGCACAATAATATCTGATAGTATTAATAAAAGGATACCAAATCAGTTGAACTTAAAGCATTTTCTTCTTAGTTCTTGAACTTTAATAAATTTTTTTCATCCCTGTGCAGTTGGCAAATACTTAGACAATTATCTTTATACCATAAGCAAAGGCTGCATCGACATTACTCATTTAGCACTACCCAGGGGGCACATGTAGTTTGAAGATATGCTACAGACGCAAGGAACACTACACCTGCAACGTTCTACGATCATATTAGACAGGGGCCAACAGTTTAAAGTTGATTCCAAACCACTACAGACATCCATGGCCCTGCCGGGACTCGAAGCCGAAACATGTGGTAACGAGCGTCAGAGCGCTAGGCACTCGGCCGTCAGGCCCTCAAATTTTATTTTTAATCACAAAACTTTTTTTATGTTGGCTTTTGAATGGGTTTACGAAAATATAATTCTTTGGATGAATTATTCTAAATATTTCTATAGAACATTCTTAAGTGTTCCGACTTGTGTAAGATCTTTTATTATAACGTTAAGAATATTAAGAACCCAAATAAATCCTCAAATAATAATAATAATAATAATGGTAATAATAAATAAATGTTATAACTCTATTAACTACTTAGGTTTGTCGTTCTACGGTTATTTTTTGCACACTTTAGGCTAATGGGAGCGGTACCTACAGTTTTATGTGGATTCCGAACCACTAAAACATTCATGTCACAGCCAGGATTTGAACCTGAAGCTCGTGGTAAAAAGGCCAGAGGCCGCACTCTATTAACTAAGCAAAATATGCAATAAAGAGTTCATTCACTTAAGATTTGATTATAAGTAGGACAGCAAAAAGAAGTTTGTTGGATAAAATAGTTTAAAAGGATATCATAAAGATCTATTAAAAGACATTGGGACCAGCAAGTATGATTTATTACTATGCATATTTAACAATTGACAAATAGGAAATAAAATAAATGTGTTTTAAAGTCATCAATGAGAATGAATCAAGAATATCTCTTGTATCCGCTTTGATTAAAAGTTTAGACAATCAGTTAATTTATTGCATCAATAATCATAACGCATTGTGTTCAAACATCAAGCAATAATGTTGTTATAATTCTATTGTTATGGTAATTATCTGTACCTTAGATAGCTAACATACAGAAGTAATTTAAAAGATTGGCGGATTGATGTTTACAGATAAAATATTGATGCTTATTATACAATGTTTTTAATCACCTAGGGACTTGATGAGTGTAAAATAAAATAAATATGCGAGGATATTCGCAGGACAAGCTTATAAGACTTAGACGTAAGTGAAGTGCGAATTACTAATTTATCAAAAATCTTCGTCTTCTTTACTGGCACTACAGCCTCGCACCGCCTTGAGCCTCGAACACAACAGCTCTCCATCTGTCTCGCTCCAATGCCAATCACTTCTACTTAACAATTTTCAGTTGTCTAAAATCTTCGACACTATCCAACCACTTTTTCCTTGGTCTTCCTCTCTTCCTATTGTTGAACAATTTACATATTTGTAATGATGTTTCCCTCATCTCTGTGATGTATATGTCCGAGCCAGCGGATTCTTTGGGATTTGATGTCTCTATTTTTAATTAGGTCCTCTATTTTTAATTAGGTGTTCAATTTCTTTGTTTGGTCTTGTAATCTATGCATTATTATCAAAAATATAGTGATTATAATCTTATTTTCATAATACTGTAAAAAAAGAACCACTCTTCACAGTGAAATCAAATTTGAACTGAAGATACTTGAAGAAGGGGAAAACGGTACGGCATCAAAAAAGGTTCCAAAGTGCATTAATAGATGGCGCTGTAAGCGGCATAAAGAAAGTGAATTCAGCTGCCAGTGATATCGAAATTCAACGTATTTGGCACGAGTTGCACATTAAACCAACTCAGTGTTCAATGTGCTTGATTGTTTCGGTTTTTTGACGGAAAAAATGACTTCCAAATCATTCAACTGTTAGTGGAAAGCCTATCCACCACGACAAGGTCATACCAAATTGGATGGGAAAAATCGGAACTTTTTTTGATGCCATGCCGTTTCCACCTTCTTCAAGTATCTTCAGTTCAAATTTGAACCCATTGTGAAGAGTAGTTCTTCTTTACAGCATTTTGAAAGTGGGACTTTAATTATAATCACCCTGTACTTCTTAATTAAAATTCTTTAAATGAATCTAAAAATTATTGATCAAAAATTAAAAAAAAAAAAAAAAAAAAAACGGACACCCTTCAATAAATTATTCAATATAAATAAAGAGATTAAATTAAAAAAGAAGAAAAAAGAATTAATAAGATTGGATTTTATTCAAACAGAAGTTAAGCTATCTCTTTCGCTAGCGCTATACAACTAAATTTAAAACTTGATCACGATTCGGTTTCTATCGACGCTACCATTTGAAGAGGAAAAGCTGTTACAATAACACAATATGCATCAACCGCAGAACTTCGATGAAACAATACTGTTTTTCTTGAGGGAAGGAAAAAAAAAAAAACAAGGCATTGAATGGGGAAAAATCAGTTGAGATTTACGACGGAGTAATAGAGACATTTCTGAGTACGTGACTTCTTCTGAATGAGGATTATAAAAGGAAAGATAAATTACAAAAGCGAGGGAGTTCCCGGGAAGGGAAGGAGAAGTCATTGGACAGAACACTGAAGCTGAAATTTGGGCTCAACCACATTGGTTGCTTCATTTTTCAACTTCGTGGAAATAAGGATTTAAAAAAAAAAAAAAAAAAAAAAAAAATTTAGCTTGAACAACAATCGTAAATTTTCTTAGCTTTCAAAGAATTAATGAAGACACTTTCCGCTCAGAAAAAAAATATTTCAGAATTATAATCAACGAAATGAATTGCTAAAACAATATGAACGAATAATCATGGTTCATACTAAACTTATTAATAATAATAAACAAAACCTGTATTTAGAAGTTTTAATACTGAATGTGTTAATTGATAAGAAATACTAAATTATTATAAGATATTTTTAGTTAGTATGCGTTGTGACTGAAAAGCGGCACTCATGTCGTCATATTTCATTCTTCTTCTTCAATGGCGCAACAGTCCCATGGTGAGCCAAGGCCGTCTGCCTTCTGGCAGATTTCAAGACAGGAGATGTTTTCTTTTTACGGGGTAGGGTTGTCAACCCTAAGCTCAACAGTCCTATTAGACCGGGACCTATTGTTTGAGGTAGATTCCGAACCACTATAAACATCCATGATACTGCTTGGACTCGCACCCGAAACCTGTGGCATCAAGCGCCAGAGCGCAAGTCACTGGGCTATCAGACACCAAAAGTTTGTACGTTTACTTTTTCTTTAATGGCGCAATAGCCTTATGGTGGGCCAAGGTCGTCTGCCTACTGACATATTCCAAGGCAGGAGATGTTTTTATTTTTATAGGGTAGGGTTGTCAGCCCTACGCCCAAGAATCATATTAGACCGGGACCTACGGTTTAAAGTGCATTCCGAACCACAACAAACATCCATAAACCTGTGGCACCGAATGCCAGAAGGCTTATTCCTCATTCATAAGGTAAAATTAGGTTATTCTTCGGTAAAGTTAAATTAACCTGTGTATTATTATTTTAACTTGTTTAGATGGGTTTTTTTTTGTTGTGTTATTGTAATTATAACAACCAATTTTTAATATTACGAAAATGTTGTGTTTTTATAAAAAAACAGATAAAATATTTATATTAAATCAGATAATTATCCGAAAATCAACTTCTATACTAAAATTTTATAATAATAAATTTAATTGTGAGTACAACCATATATTTTTAATATAAACGAACACAAGACTTTATGATAAAGCAAACTTACCGGCCACTTCAAGGGTAGCGTTCCGACTTCTGGCCTTGCCCAGTTCGTTGGTGGCCAGGCACCAGTATGTACCGGTGTCCTGCTCCCTCTTGGTGTGGAGGACGTGCAGGAAGAACAGGGATCCACTGGGCAGTACCATGCGGTTGGCATTGCCACCGACGCGATGGCCATTGTGGTACCACTCGATGGACGGCTCCGGCTTGCCTTCCGCCTTGCAGTTGAGGGTGGCAGGTTCATGCTTTCGCACCAGGATGTCGGAGGGGTGCTCCGTGATGCGGGGTGGACGGGACTGACCTGGAATGCAGAAATGGAAACAATGAAGCACATAAAGTGTATAATGTTCTATTACATATTTTCACTTAAAAAAATAAGGGAAGGAATGACCTCACGAGTTGAATTTCGGAACGAATAATGCTCGACAAGTAAAGCCGAATAAAAAGTTTTCAGTGTTTATACCAGAAACGGCTGCGTTAAATCCACGGGCTGGAAAACCTTTCTATTGGGTTCGAGGGAAAGTGGAGATGCTACACTTATGGGTGTCCAATTAAAATTGTGCTGTTGCCGTCATCTTGTGATTCATTTTTTGTTAATATTGAATAAGTTACATATATGTCGTTCATATAGCAAATGACAAATCAAAATTACAAATACACTCTAAAAAATAAGTCAATTAGAATTTTAATTGTAGGTTATCAAAATCGAGATATACAAATTTCGTGCATGTAATAAATTATTTTTGTAGGCCAAATGAACACGACCTATTTTACAGACTGCTTTTACAATATTGAATATATATTTATCGCCAAGAAAATCTAATTGAAAGATAAATACCTCAAAATGAAACTTATCAAAAGTTTCATTTGCCAAAAGTCTAATTTTCTCATATACATATATATATATATATACCAGTTTAAATATAAAAATGCACAAACGATAGTTTTATATTAATTAAATGTTACTTTTGAAATTACTGGTTTGTAAAATTTATTTATTTATTTTTATGTATATTATCATTCTGTCTATGTTATTTTGAATGAACAAATTCTACAGACCAGTAAACACATAAAGCATTTACAATTAATCCAAGAAATGAAGCGTAATTGAAAAAGACAAATTCAAGTAAAAGAGAGAAAGTCAATTTTTATTCGAAGAAACAGAACCATAAAAATAGAAAAACTGACTCATAGAGTTTCTGAACAAATCCATACCGAAACCTTAAGCCGGCTTGGAACGCCCATTGAGGAAAATCCCCAGCTTTTCAGGTTTAAGAACCTCCTCTCCGTATCTTAAGCACTGTGTACACAGCCGTGGATAACGTAATTACTTTTCGCGTGTGTCTCGCTGTGTGATACGTCACAGATGCTCGACGCCAAACGATTTTTTTCCCCTACCCCCCTATCTACTGAATAAACTCATGAATGGATCTTATTATGTGAATTTATAAATAGGGTATAGGGGTAAAAACTGAACGTTCGTTTCTTCTCCCTTCAATTCCCAACCCATGACAATGTTCATAAGAGGAACAGAGAGAGAGAATTCACCTGGCACGAGGCCATGCGCCATTGAAATTTGGGGCGTTCACGAGGATGGGTTCTTCTGTTTGTACAGCCATTCAACGGAAAAGAAAGGAAGTGGATGACAGTTGCAGCTGATAAGTTCCAAAAAAAGATGGTCGGAATTCCTGGTATAGGTAATTAATGACAAATAGTGCAGGACTTGACGGGAATAAAAATATTTAAATGTCTTTCTTCGGAAGAAGTATAACCAACTCTTGTTGATTAGCAGGGGTGGATACGCATTATTAGTATATTTCTGATGTAATGAAATAATTTTCCGTTATCATTTATGACTCAACAATTGCTAATTAGAGTTTGTAACATAATTATTAATCTTTTATGAAGAAAAAAATACGTACTCTAAAAAATAAAAGTTTTGTAATACCAATACATGTTTTACTTTATTCACTGAAAAGATTCTTCGCCAATTTTAAGTACGAACTCTCCGTATAAAAATCTCAATATAAATCTTAAATAAACCGTATAAAAATCTTAAATAAACCGTGTAAAAACCTTAATAAAAATCTTAAATAAACCACATAAAAACCTTAATAAAAATCTTAAATAAACCATATCAAAACTATAAAAAATTATATATAAAACCGTATAAAAACCCTAAACCAAACACCTATATATGTGCACATAATAAACGTCTTTTAAATACAACACGTGTTTTATTAAATGACAATACAAATTTATGCAAGTTTAATTTTCATTAGTTGATTTAAAATTTATCAAACATTTTAAACAACAAATCACAATTAATTTCAATCAGAAACCTTAAATTCAATTATTTGCATTTCCTTGTTAAAAGTTCGGACAACAGCAACAACAATAATAATAAATAAATCCAATATATATAATACTATTTAGACAACGAAACCATAATGTATTTATACAATGCTTATATCGAAAACAATATGATCTCTGCATCCAATATATATATGTATATAATACTATTTTGATAATGAAACCATAATGTGTTTATACAATGTTTCCTTCGAAAACAATATGATCTCCGCATCCAATATATATAACACTATTTTGACAATGAAACCATGATGTGTTAATAATACTATTTAGACAACGAAATCATAATGTGTTTATACAATGTTTGTAGTATCGAAAACAATATGATCTCCGCATCCAATAGTATTTATAACGCTCCATCAACTAAAAGGGTATGGAAAAAAAATCTGTTCCTTGTCTAACACCAAACCCACTCGAATAAACCTTTCATTGTTGGAGCAGCAATCTGGAAAGTCAGGCAACACAAAAGCACCATTCACTTGATCGTGACAAGCGTTTAACACTCTTCGTGGATGCCCATAAAGTTGGTTAGGCCGAGATATTGAGTTCCATAAAGAGTTACGGGGACAAATTTATCTCCTCGAAGCCCTTCTTCTCTGCAAATTTACGAGAGTCGCCTTCGCGCCATTAATCAGGCTTTTCGTATCAGGTGCCTGGAGAGGTGTCGGGGAAGGAGAGAAAAAAAAACTGATGGTCATTGCTTAGTTTACACCTCTCTCTCGGATGTTGGAGATGAAGTGGTCTTTATCAGAGACGATTTAGTGCTGCAGGAAGATATCTTTTGCAAGGGCCCTTTCAATGGGTTCTTTCTGTTCTGCTGATAGCTGAGGACGCCTCGCATATTTTACAATGCTTTTCGGGTCATGCGATATTGACCGAGAAGTTATGGAACGCCTCTCGCATCGTGGGTGATTTTTAATAATCGCGTTTTTTATTGCATAAAGGATATCGGTCAGAGTAGATTAAAGTTTGAAGAAGAAATAAATAAAATAGTTATTATTATTTTTTTTTTTACAGATAATAAATATTTGCCATAAGCAAATTTGATTAAGTGATAAATCAAACTGCATATGGGGAAAAAAAAAAAAGAGGTGGAGGAAATGGGTGAGAAAAATCGTGCTTTTTTTTTTTTTAAAAAAAATATTAGGAATTTTTTTTTTTATTTAAAAGATAATTTTCATTTTTCTACGTGCAATCACTTACAAAACTGAGAATTCACACAACTTTTTCATATTAAATAAAATATTATTAATAAGTGTAATCATGCTTTTAGTCACACATTTAATAAATTTGTGAGTAAAAACATGATTGTACAAAAATACAGCAATTGTAACAAATATAGAAGGAATTTGTGATAAAAATACAGATATATATATATATATACATTAAATTTGTCCCGTAACTCTTCAATACATTTGATTATCACACATCTAATAAATAATTTATGACAAAAATACTAAAAATTGAACATTAATTAAAATTCAATTTTTAGTATTTTTGTCATAAGTTATTTATTAGATGTGTGAATAAAAGCATGAATGCACTCGTTAGCAATTATTTGTTTAATAAGAAATTTACATTTATAACAAAAGGTTGTGTGAATCATCAATTTTTGTAAATGACTGCATACGATGTAGATAATTTCATATATTGGATATATTATATATCATGCATTAATCTATATAATATATCATATATTTATCTATATTATGTATCATATATTTTCAGAATATTTCATATTTCAAAAATCTATTCCCACGGTAACAACAATTTTTTTTTTTTTTTTTTATTTCCAATGGCAGATTATGAACAATTGCAGCAATAAAAAGAACAACGAAAAATAAAAAAGAAGAATACAACAAAACATGCTGAAACTGAGTTCATTAATCTAACATATCTCTAGCCTCCAAAAACAAATTCAATAACACTATTACCACCGGTTTATCTTGTTACGATAAATACTTTAACTTTCTAACATCCAAGACACTGTCGGATATTTCAGTACAATCTCCTCCACGTTTTAAATTAGAAATATATATATATTTTTTTTTACTACCGGACATTTCAAGAATCCACTTTCAAAAGCATCAGTCCAACAAACCCATTTCCCAGGATTATCCGCCTCCATAAACACCAGAACAATATGGTCGGCTGCTGAAGGCACTTGAGAGGGGGGAGAAATCATTCTCAAGTAGAACAAATAGGGCAGTAATGTCCCCTTGGAAAAGGCGCTGCTGCCATGTTGCTAAAAAAGTCACTTTTTTTTCTTCTTCTTCTTCTGGGGAGGGTGGAATAAAGCGAATAATAAAAAAAAAAAGTTCTTCACACGCACATAAATATACAAAACTGAATGCCTGCGCATTTTAGGGGAGATAAGAATGCGGCAGGACAGATAAAGAGCGTTGAAAGGCGGGGGCGCCTCTTTCTCTCGAATAAACTGGATTTTTTCCATCGTGATGGAGAGGCACGACTCTTTCCTGGGGTTTCTTAAGACCCCAGTGGAGCTACTGGGGACTCCCAGTTCTGTTTACGACTTCATCGATTGCAGTGCGCTTTTGTGTTCCTACCAGTTACATTGCCGAAGAACTCCAGATGGTATACCAGGGATAGTCAACCTTTTTATACCTACCACCCACTTTTGCATTTCTGTTAATAATAAAATTTTCTAACTATCCCCCGGTTTCACAGTTATGGTGATTCATAAAGTAGGGAAGTAACTTTACTTTACTTTACAACACTTAGCACACAATAATAATTTCTTAAAAATATTTTATGTCGTACTTTCAGTATATTATTAATGAGATCCTTGATGCTGATGCTACTGGGATCTCCAGCTCTGTTTACGACTTCATCGATTGCAGTGCACTTTAGTATTTCTGCCGGTCACATTGCTGAGGAACTCCAGATGGCAGTTTATACCAGGGTAGTCAACCTTTTTATACCTCCCTCCCACTTTTGTATCTCTGTTAATGGTAAAATTTTCTAACCACCCACAGGTATCACGGTTATGGTGATTCATAAAGTAGGGAAGTGACTTTTCTTTTTAAAACTTATAATTGGTTTGGTTGGGCTTGTCGCTCTACGGTCAATTTTTGCACAATTTAGGCTAATTAGACCCGGGACCTACAGTTTAACGTGGATTTCGAACCCCTAACAAACATCCATACCACCGAAAGGATAAGAATCTGAAGCCTGTGGTACCATAGGCCAGAATCCTAACCAATAGGCCATCAGCCCGCCACTGAGATTGGCATCAGACCGCCACACAGTGGCACGCTTTACACTTAAGGTTCTCCTCTTTTGGAAATATTCAGGCAGTTTCTTTTTTTGGTTATAATATTATTGACAGCACTAAAAATTGAAGAAGAGAAAGGCATCAATAAAATGAATATCATTTCCCACATATTTGGATAGGATAGGCATTTTTAAACAATACTTGAAAATTCTTTCATTTCAACATTTTAAAAAAATCAATTAAATTTTTAAAAAAGAAAGTGTTTCAGTAACCAACAAAATGCCTACCGCCCACTATGAAACCTGGAATGTCCAATAGTGGGCTGTAAGGACCAGGTTGAATATCACTGGTTTATACTATGCTGTATGCTTGCCTATCTTTTTTATTCTAACTTCATTTGTCAAATATTTATCCAAGAATGTTGGAACGAAAATCTACTAGGGAAAATTTGTGACTTTTTTCCTACTTCCACTCCCTTTTGTGGGCATTTATCTTTTATTAATATTTATCTTTAATATAATATTATTTAATTTTATCAAACATTTTTACATTAAAAAAATATGCCACCATGACATAAGGAGTATACGTTAAGCGAAGATACAATATTGAAGAATATGTACTCGTCTATAGAGCATATCTTACAATATAATTGTAAATATATAATAAGTGAAAAATAACCACAAGAAATAATGAACAGCAAGATGAATTATAAGGGTTTTATCTATGTTGTTTTCATAAAAAGGTTTGATTCCCCACACGTTCTCCCTAGTGCGTAGAATTATTATCATTTAACAACATAAATCGAAAAGAATGTCACACAACTTACTTCGTATCAGTGCCGTTGGCAAATTGTAATAAAATAATTCACTTTAACAAATTCCCCTTAATGGTTAACTAAATGTATTTTTCAAATCCAAGTAAAGCTTTAGAGTTGCAATTCATAACATTACATTGGCATAATATATATAATAGTGATATATATACATATATATTATGCCAACAATTTATAAGTTTAAATACAACTTCTTTATAAATTATGATCTAATCAATACAACAATACGTAACAATAATAATGTTTCTAAAAATTTAAAAATGGTGCTCTGAAAAATAAAAATACTTAAAATAAAATAAAAGTATGACAAAAAATAAAACGAATCGTAAGTTAAAAATGCGGTACAATGGCATCACTATCTATTTGAATGCATAAATTACCATAACACTAATCTATTCATTTAGTTTCCAGAATATAAGGAGGTAACAAAATTTATATATACATCGATAAAAATTAATATTCGTTATGATATTTATTTCTATACGAATAAACACTATATTTGAATGAAGTAATAAATCAATTTTAATATCCTAAATAATTATTTGAAATTTTAGTTAGGATATCGATTAAAAAAACTTACAAGTTCATTTATTAAATATTACTATAACTCGCAATTTTGATCAGGATTGATTTTATAAATTGTTTAAATAAATCCTGTGAGATAATTTTTTTAAGCAATTCCTAATTAAAAAAAAAAAAAAAAAAAAAAGAAATACATGAATTGGAATCCAAAAACGCATCAATTTTTTGAATTTCAGAGAGTAGTACAATGAATATTGAACAGGTAAAAAAAAATTTTAATAAAAACAACTTTTCCTGTCTTAAATTATTATCTCAATATAAATTTTTTCAACTAGTTATTCATGCGTGTAGAGAGGTCCACTTTATATTTTGTTCACTAAATTATTATTCACGATTACCATAAAAATACTTAAAGCAGATTAGTTTTTGCTATTGGAAATATCTAATGGAGTATGAATGCATCCATGCATAGCCATATTTACTCAGTTTTCGCAAAATTACTATTATAGAGGCTCACTACTGAACGATGAACGAATTCAAGAAGATAATAAAATCACTTCCCGTGTTCGAGCAATAGTCATTGGTGTTTAGTATCCCATATGGCACAGGACATCAAGTCAAGCGGGCAAGTATGATGGCACCATTTGCAGCATGATCATGCGAATGCCATTCACACGGCAAATCATACGTGAGCATTTCATGTCATTCAGTATGAAATTTGCATTTTCGAATCACGATTTCTTTCGAATTATAAATGTGAGATTTTCTAAGAATATAATAGCGAATACCAACTTGCACGATTTGACTTCTTCGACAGTGGCTGCCGTGAATATATTATTATTCACTTCTGTTTGTTATCCTAGACTGGGTGAAAGAAACATTTTTTTAAAGTTAATACAGATGGTTGGAAGGCAACCTAATCCGTCAACATCACGATTTGCTTCATTCACTCTCGCTAACTTATGGTAACTGATGAATCTTTAATGAGCACCATTTCTGATTTTTTTCTTCTTTGCCCTGTCAATCTTTCCTGCAAATTAAAGGCTATTTCCTGATTATCTGGTTCCCATTTTTAAAAAAAAAATGCGTTAGTCACTGCTGATACTGTATCTAACTGAGATATTTAATGATTCAATACGGCTTTGTAAAAATTAAAAGAAACAGTTGTAACTTTTATCATATCACTTTTTTTTATACATATCAAATGAGAGTAGAAGTCATCCCAGTAATACTACATCAAAATAAATAAATAAAAAATTAAAAAATAACATGAGAAAAAAATTATATATATGTATATATATATAGATAGATATGTGTGTGTGTGTGTATATAAAGAGAGAGAGAGAGAGAACACTTCAAGAATCTACTATCTCTATCTAGAACGACTGATTTCAACGATTTTTTAAAACTTTGAGCATGATCTTGTATTTACTATTTAATCAAATGGATGGAATACATGAATATATATATATATATATTTATCTTAGACATTTTTCATATTTGTATTACAAACATAAATTCCAAATTAAGAAACGAACATGCTATGTTGATTTACATAGAAATACAATAATACAACTAATTACTTTACATACAATACACTTACATCACTTTTAATTACATACAATTACATCACTTTTAATTAAATAAACTTGATCAAAAAAATAATACAATTTTATCACTTTTAATTACATAATAATTTACAATATTTCTATAGAGTTGCTGTTTTTCATTATATTATTAAAAATAAATAAATAAAATAAATATGCACATTTTTAAATAAAACGTATGACACACTATGCTTACAAAACACTTCGAAATAAAATTCTTAAAGAAAAATCTTCCAAAAAAAACTTTTTGTAAAAGCATAACAGTGGAAAATGAAGGACACACACAAAAGTCACACATCAAAATTGGCAATTCAGATAACCACCTCATGGCATCACAATGCTCGAAATTCAACAAAAAATTCGAATTTTCCTGCATGCCATCCCTTGCATTGTGACACCACCCTACTTATCGAATTGCTTCGATGAGCTTGGAAAAAAGTCCTGCAGCTTTGCAGCCGACAATTCGGTAATACAAAACTTATAACCCGCACGCATGTTTTCATACATTTTAACGCTAATTCCGAATAAAAGGTTCCGGATAATAGAAGGAAGGGGAAGCATCTTTTCAGGAGATTTTTTCCCACAATTCCGAAACTCGATTCTTTCGTCCCATCGGGGTTCGAATTCAATGACATCCGCTATTTTGTTTAGTGGGCTGGGGAAGGCTACTGAGTTCTTCCAGGCCCTCTTCTGTGGAGTATTTCTTTGAAAATGAAATAATAACATTTATTTAAGATATATACATTGTTGGATGGGAAACTAAGAAAACCGCAATAATATTATTGTGTTAAAAGAGAATTCCATTAAACTTATCCAACATGAGTTATATGTAGTTAATAATAATAATTTTGTATGTATATATATATATATATATATAATGTTTGCAACGAAACAATAATTTGCAAAGCAAAAATTGCTAAAATTACGCGATTTCATTTACTTTTTTAATAATATTTTACATAAAAAGATTTTCTGCTACTACTAATAATATGTATGCTTTATATCATAAATTTTTCTAATTTTAAAATATTATGCTTTATAGTATATATATATATATCGGTATAATATCTACATAATAAATATTTTCAAATTAATTCTTTTTTCCTGTTTAAATTAAGTAACTCGATGTATTATAATTTTTTCTAATTTTAAAGCATATATATATATATATATATATATATATATATTTCATTAAAAAATTAATTTAATTTTTTATTTTATAATTTTAAAGTAGTATATACAAAAATTAAAAAATTTATAATATAAAGCATATATTATTATTTAGAAAATCTTTTTTACATAACATATTATTTAAAAAGGAAAAGAAAATATAAGTATACAATTTTTTTACAGCAAATATATGAAATATATCATTAAATTGATTATTCTTTGCTTTATGCATTGTTTCCAAATGCATTTGGATATAAACATTAAAATCATTAGTATTAGAAACCAAAGCTTTCAAACATGATGTCCCCGAACAGAAAGATATACAGTTTTGTTTCATTTGTATAAACAAATTAGGTAGAATTAGGTAATTCTTATAAGGTAGATTGGGTTAATTACAAATACATTAAAATAAACAATTATAATTATTATTAACTCTAAAAATCGTAAACAGTTATCTATTTATCAATAACTTTGCAGTAATTGCTTAATTGTCCAATAATTAATAACAAAAACAATTAAAATAACACAAACGCGAAAACATTTTCCAGTAGAAGTCTCAGAAGATAATTTTTTTGTTCTAGTGTCAACCATAAAATCAGTGACCCTTTGTAAAATGTAAGGTCAAATAATTAAGTAAAATAAAGTAGGCAGAGATTTATGTATGATAAATATATTATTTTATTACAATAGATATAGTGTTTTTTTTTCTAACATTCACACAAATTTTTATATATCATGTATACACACACACACACACACATACACAAAATATCAATATATATATATATATATGAGAAATCACCACCACGAATATCTAAAAAATATATAAAATCACTACGACCTAGAAATACAAAAATCATGCTTTAGTTAGCAGCTTGGTATCTCAATCTCAGTTCCGCTACAAAAAAGAATTTCATTTCTACACATTTCAGTTTAATGTGACAATACAGCAATCAAGAGTAGCTAATGTTAAGATCTGTTTTCATATATTTTGATCTTCCAGCTGATATGTCACTTACATTAATGCATGGCCTTACAAGGGGGATAAAAAAATTTAAAAAAAAAAAACACACACACACACAACGGTTACAGAATATGACAGGACCGATGTATAATTAAAGCAAGTGATTCAACTGTATGTGAATCGGTACAATCAACTTCTCACAGCCAAAGTATCGGAAGTGAAAAAGATTTTGCGGATTACCAGTCCCTCCACTGGAATATCAAATTGCCAAAGCCTATACCACCACCAACGGCCCCATGAGCAAACTTCATCAATGTATTTCCTTCTCTGATTGCCATAACCGCATTTGCATATCAAGTGTTGGATGAACACTTCATCATGAACCCCCTGTAGATAAGAAATTTGAGACTCGGACAGAATTAAAAAAATATATAGAAGAAAAAAAAAAAAAAAAAAAAAAACTGATGCTCAACATAAAAAAGCACGCTGGAAAGCTCCAACAGATGGTACCACAAGGGATGAGGGAGGGTGAATAAAAAAAAATGGGGTCATGCCGATTCATACCGAGAAGAGAGAGAGAGAAGAAAAAAAAGTTGGAGTTTCGCGCTTCCCTTTTCATATCTTGTCTGCAACAAGCGATTGGAAGTGGAAAAACATGTCATTCTGTGACCTCTTGACTGATGGTGAGGGAACGCTGCCAGTGATAAATGAATTTTTTTTCTCTTTCCCTCCCTTGCCTCCCTCGATAGGGCTTCTAATCGTCTGCCTTTAATGGTTCCAAATCTTTAGCAGAAACGTGCATTCATGCCACCTTCTGGCACGATTGGGGGTAGATTAATGCATGCGGGAAACTTGTGTCTATATATATTAGGTAACACACCTCTTGAGCACTTCATATGCTTCACTGTGGTGCAAGTATTGGGGAGGGGGAATGAATGAATTATAAAAAAATAGGGTAAATTAGGTTGGTAATTTTCATTTTTATCAAATAAATGATTGTCAAAGAAAATGAATCCTAATGAAGGCTATTGGAATGAAAATGGGAATAAAACAGTATGATTTCTGTAAGGGATGTTATGATTACTTATTTCACAAATTCCAAAAAATTAAGCTCTGTTTTAACAGCACAATTAAAATCAGTGATGAATACTCGTCAAAATACTTAAGACTCCATTGCCTATGAAGTAAAACAATATCAATCATCTAGAACAAATCAACCAATTCATTATAATGAAGATATGCCTAAAAACAATTAAAACATGACAAAAGTTTAAAATGTGTCTGCCAATGATAAATGAATTTTTTTTTCCTTCCTCCCTGCCTCCCTCGATAGGGTTTCTAATCGTCTGCCTTTAATGGTCTCAAATCTTTAGCAGAAACGTGCATTCATGCCACCTTCTGGCACGATTGGGGGTAGATTAATGCATGCGGGAAACTTGTGTCTATATGTATTAGGAAACACATCTCTTGAGCACTTAATATGATACGTTGTTGTACAAGTATTGGGGAGGGGGATGTATGAATTTGAGGTAGTCAAAAAAAGCTAACGAATTTTAATTTTTATCAAATAAATTATTGCCAAAGGAAATGAATCCTAGAAAGAAGGTTGTTGAAATGAGAACAGCATGTTTTCTGTAAGGAATGTTATGTGTACTTATTTTACAATTTTGAAGAAGGTAATTTCTGTTTTTAATGATAAATTGAAATCAGTAACGAATGCCAGTCCAATGCTTAACCACAAGTCAAGTGAAACAATATTTAAACTAGAAAACATCCAATTCATTATAATGAAGATATGCCTAAATACAATTAAAACTTGTCAAAAGTTTGAAATGAGCCGCAAAGAAAGAATCATAAATTCAGGATTTCTAACAAAAGAAATGTTTTTCTTGATATATTTACAACGATTCTATCCTAAATAAAATTTATAAAAAACTTTAAAAAATGGAAAACTGTGTTCTTAATCAGTTTTTTCAATAAATATAGGAGTGATAAATTGCAATAAACTACTTATATAAAGGAATTACAATGTAAGTTTAAGAGGGAAACGTAAAACAAAAATGTACTTTTATTCAAAATTAAATATGTTTTGCCATTTTTTTATAATGCTTATCATAATTATATAATAAGATAAGTAAAATGGTTACAAATAGTTTATATTCTTTGATTATTAATAAAGTCAATTCATCTTATTATTTCTCTGTAGAAGATATTAAACATTTACGTCTCTTATAAGGATGATAAACATTTAACAAGTGTGATAAAATAATCGTCATTCGTTTGAAACTATTTAAATTGGATGAGTATAAATTTCTAGCTTAGTCGTAATCATTCCACTGTTGCTTTAATTATCCTTATACAAATTAATATGAGTAAATTATTAACCAGTACAGTACATCTCAGAAGTACATGTTCATACGATTGCATGCTGAATAACCTCTCATATGAATCGAGTGCAATGATTTACCGAAATCCTAACCTCCGTGCTTGCTTCATTAGAACTCTATGCGTCGATTATTCATTAATGTAGGATACACAGCATTCATTAACATAGGGGGAAGTGGTCCACTAGGCGAGCACTTGGTGCCGATACTGGCTGTCTCGTTCCCATTCAGTACATCCATTGCAACATCGCAAATGATCGAAACGATCTACAGAGCGGTAATGATCTGTCTTAGGGTTGTTACTCATACACTACTAGCATGATGAATTGATATTGTGTGCATTATGCAGTTTAGGAATGTATTTATACCATGTGCGTTTTAGTAAGGAATGGATTTCAGGCTTTTACTTTGACACTTCAAAGAGATCACCGACAGTTTATTAACTGATAACTTACGTTGAATAAAAATCAATCATTTAGCATTCATTAATACATAAAGGAACAAGATTTATACATTTTAGTGATGTTGAGATTGATTAAAATATTTCTAGTTTATTTTTAACAACTTACAGGAGAAGTCCCATTCATATAATTGTATATTACACAAAATAATAACTAATTTTTTTTATAAATAAAAATATATATCTGAATTAAATTTTATTATAGTTTTTTTGTTAAGACAGATGTTTATTTGTAAAAGTCGAAATTAATAGTACAAGCAATTAAGATTATTATCAATATAAATGATATTAATTTTATTTTAAAAAAAATCCTAAAATTGTACAGTAAAATTTTACATCTTGGAAAAAAAGCTGATCAAAGAATAGAAAATGGAAAATATAACTAATATATAAATACTAATAAATCCTAATTAATTATTAATTAAAATTTATATTTTATCATATTCCTTTTATAGCTATATGTGATATGGCTCTAAATTTGCTAAGTGGATGAGCATTAGCATTTACAATATTGACTTTGATTTTATCTGTCTTTAGTTGGATATTAAAAGAGAATAAAAAGCTATTTACATAAAACAACTCCTTATTTCAATGTAGCCAAATCTCTTCACACAATAAAATATCAAATTACTAGAGTTAAAAAAAAATTATTACTTTTCGAACCAAAAACAAGGAAGGAAACCCTCGGTTATAATGAAGCCATCAATCTGAGGAGCTTTCAGCGCGAAATCCTATTCAGCGAGAAGGGGCCCAAAACGAATTAATGGGAGATAAATCAGAAGCATCTCACAGCCTGGGACTAATCTTTATTAATTTAAGAAAGCGGGCTGCAAGTCAGGCACCCCACCGACGGTCCCTGTTGGCGGTTCCCGACAACCCTCTCCTTGTTTATGCCTTCCGTTAAGATTTAACAAGGAACTCAATCACACAGAGTTGGGCCCGTAAAAAGCGACGGAGGGTCAGAAAACTCGTTAAGTCGGAAGAGGCGGAAACCAGCGACCCTGCATCTGCTTAACAGCGGCACCTTAATTTGTTTATATATACGTTATTTTTTAATTTGCTATTGCTAAGTCAGAAGAAGAAAAAAAAAATGGAGCATCTTCATCAGAGTGCGATACCCTCCACTAGGGAAGGGTTACTTTACCGCCAGGGATCCAAAAAGGTACCGTAAATAAACACACGCCCAATTTGGTATTGAAAAACCTACAAACGAACCGACGTTTCCTGTGCAACAACTGTCTCCAGGGTTATCCAAAGACGTCTTGTCACATTTAGACGATGCATGACACTAATTTTTTGAGATCTACTCAGCGATGACGAGCGGTTTTTAAAAGTTTTTTTTTTAATAAGTGTTTATTATTTTTGTTTTTACGAATTTATTTATAGTTGTCAAAATACTATTAGCCCAAATATATGAGACCTATCATAAAACAAAGTAAATATTTAAATGAATCTGTTGAACTCATCCAATATACACATGATTTTTGAAAAGTAAAGATTTAAAATATGCAAGCTAACATTAGTGATAATTAAATTAAGTTTTAGTTGGAATTAAAATTACTTTTCATAATTTACTTATGTTTGAGTTTCATAGTACATTATTCTTAAAGCGGGGAATCAAAATCCCCACGAAAAATATTCGGAAAATTGCCCCCTTTTAACTTTTTTCTTTAGAATTTAACATTTTTAATTTATTATTATTAATATGTTTTCCTTTTTTAAGATTTTTTTGATGGAAATTTTTTAGTTTTTGTTATGATTTACATGTATTTATATTCATACCATAAAATTTAAGACTTCATATAATGTTATTTATACATTTTTTGCATAATGGTTGGTGTCACTTGAAATTTTTTTACGTTTAAAAGGTCGTAAGATATTTCTGAATCGATCGAGAAATTTGGCAATTCACATGGCAAACGATATATATATATATATATATATATATATATAAAAAAAAAAAAAAAAAAAACTTTTTTATATCATTAAATAATCATAACTTCTATTCATCAATCAATTTATCCAAATCAATGTGCTAATAATGATGTATATGTATACAATTGTTTACAATTAGAAGACATTAAATTTATAAAAAGATTAATAGTCATAAACGGACAATTAATCATTTTATCATTAATTTTTTTAAAAAACATTTAAATAAAACTTTTCTTGGGCAGAACGAACCAGATATTTATTCAAACACTGAAAGGCACATAAAAATTAATCAAATAAAGTAAATTAAATATTTTAAAGTTTCTTATAATTATTATCCAATAATTTTTTCAAATTATCAAAAAGTCTGAATTTTCCAGACTAAATAATAGGTTAAAATGAAATAAATATCTTCAACTAATAATATTAAGTTTACAATAAATTATGCTTTAAAACGTACAGTTCTTACAAAACTATGAATAAATCATTCAAGCAATGGTTGAAAATCTAATTAAACCAGAAATCACCAATGCGATGTTGAATGAATTAAACTGCTATTAATTTTATGCTTTAAACAAAATTAATTTTCTAATTAATATTTGACATTTGTGAATTTCACATAAGAAAATCAATTGTATTAAACATACATTAAGCTTAAACCAATATTTGAAGAATCATATAAACTGCGCTTAGATGGGGGATGGGCTTTTATAAACTGCCCTCAGATGGGGGAAATCGATCACACATGTTGGGAGGGGTGAGTTAATCTGATTGCCAGAACGGGACGAATTCACATTTATCTATTTCCACAATACAATAAGTGGCCCGGCCGTTTCTCGAAGGAAATTTCGCATATTACAACAGCAACACTAAATTGTACAATGTCTTTAAATGTAATTTCGAATTTTTAATAGATTCTAAAAAAAAATATTATTAGTTTTAAAAATATAAATTTTTGCTCAATGTCCTACTCAGTATCATTACAGATTTCTTCTATGATTGGTTTGGTTTGTCGTTCTATGGCCATTTTTTGCACACTTAGGGTTAATTACACCGGGACCCTACAGTTTAAAGTAGATTCTGAACCACTAACAAACATCCATGCCAAAGCTTGGATTGGAACCTGCAGCCTGTGGTACCAAAGGCCAGCGCGCTAGCCAATTGGCCATCAGGCTGCCATGTGTGGGAAATAAATATTACTTTGCTTTATACACAATAGCAATAAATTAAAACTTTAATTATTGAGATGGCATTACTCATTTCAGTGCCAGAAGCAAAAATTTGAATGACACTAAGTTAATTATTCTGGAATTGCTTTAGTTTCTCGCATCTGGTCCCACAGAATAATATTGGTTATCATTTAGAGACACCATTCATCATGAATGGCTTAAAACTAAAAAATACAGCGACAAGAAGTTAATGACACATTCTGAACCATAATGGGGAAAACAAAATCAACAAGAATGCCTAGAGCAAGTGTATGTTTTCATGTCTCTACACATTTTGTACAGAGTATTTAAGCCGCGCAGAATATGTCTAATAGAACTTTTGCATCAAACTGCGATAATAAAGTAGTCGAAGGCACGATGTCACGTTTTAAAGACCATTATAATAATGTGAAGCATACATAAACTAAACTAAAAAACCTGTTTTCTTCTTTCTGCTCCTTAAATGTTCGTTAGTACACTATTAAGCTTCGTAATATCATCTTAAGATGCCTTATTTTTTTAAATGATTATTATGATGCCAGAAGAATTTAAGATAAAAACAAATGCTGATGAGTTAGTTAATGGAAATGAGATGCAATTAACATGCAAAAAGATTTTCTCGCCCTTAGAACTTTAGTTTTGAAAATTAGAAAAATAATTAATTATTACACAACGACAAAATTGAAAATGGCTAAAATTTGTATTATTTTTAACTGAACATTTTATTTTAAGTATTAACAATTTTTTTTCTTTTGAAATAAGGTCAAGACTTCATGAATTTCTTGTTCTTATCATCTTAAATGCAACAACTTCTGGAAACAACTTACAATAAAAAATTATGGACATTTTCAACTGTAAATTTTTAAGATTTCGTGATATATAGACATAATTTAAAAAGAAATAAAAATATTGAGCTCAATCTTTCATTCTATTATAATACCAAATGCCAAGCAATGTCCTTTTGAAATTAACTAATGATTTTGTGAAAAATTACAAATATGAAAATAAGCTTGCAAGAATTGCAAATGTCGCAACAAATTCTAACATAATTGATCCTCTAATTGTGTTGCAAAATAAAATTGGTACTTCAATTTTAAAGACATAAAAATATTAAAAAATCCACTATTGTCATAGTTGTCAAAAAAAATCAAGTATGCCTTGTTTGGTTTGCCACTCTGCAGTCATTTTGTGCACACTTTAGGCAAATTAGATCGGGACCTACAGCTTAACGTGGAATCCGAATTACTAACGAACACCCATGCCACCGCCAAGATTCGAACCTAAAACTTATGCCAATGGCCGGAGGGCTGGCCTGTTGGTCATCAGGACACTCATGTATGCCTAGCGAGCAAGTGAAAGTTTTAGTGTTCCTATACAATTTATTTGCACAGAGTATTAGCAATAACAAATATATGATTAAATTCATTTCTAATCAATCCGCTATTTTAATATGTTAATGTATTCTGTTTTAGAGAGTTAACATTTTAAAATTAAAAATAATTTCTATATAAATATGTAGATTTATTTATTTTATTTTATTATTTATATCACTGTAACCTATAAAATAAGTAGCATTTTCAATTAATTTTTCAAATCCATTCAATTGTACTTATTTAATTCAAAAAGTAGACCTCAAATCATTCGTATGCACCCCCTAAAAAAGTCTTTTAATTTAATTTGAATGAGTTGCAGATTAATTTTTAAACCACCTTTGTGGTTCTCATCCATTGAAAGCGGCCTTTGGCTAACGCTGTGGTCTTTGGTACCACAGGCATCAGATTCGACTCTTGGCAGTGACATCAAGGCTTGTTAATGGTTTGGAATCCACGTTGTAGATCCCGATCAAAATAGCTTAAAGTATGTACAAAATGACCGTAGAACGATCAACCAAACCATCAATTGAAAACTAATTTATTAATAATTTGTGTTCACCAGTATCTAAATCAGGAGTGGCCAACTCAAGTGATCTTGCGGGCCACTTTGGAAATGCATCATAACTCCGCGGGCAGCATATAAAATTATGTATCTCCATATTAGCTTTAGACCCACTATAGACAATTTTTTTGGAATGAAAAATTGAAACATAATGAGTTATTATTTATGTGTTTACTATTATTCTTGCATGCAAACATAGATAATATAATAATAATGATACTAAACGCACTTTGTAAAGAAATGTATAGCACTAAAAATGAAATACAAAAAAATATATAAATGTAAATGAAATAAAAAAATAAAATCATTAAAAAAATTTTGTTTTAGTAGTACGATATTTGTTTCTCCACTTTTTCTCTTAGCTTTTACAAATCGATCTCAATTTGGGTGTTTGCACATCGTAATTGGTGTTGCAGGTTAGCGTCCGTTATGGTTGAGCGTATTTTGAATCCGGTCAATTTGTTTTCGAAAAAAAAACGATTTGCAGGTGTGAATCGAACCAAAAGCGCTAACAACTTTTTGTGCCAGATTTCTCCAAATTGGATCATATGCACAAATAATGTATTTTTTTTTAATATACTGGTTTTCCCTACTTTGGCCATTATAAAATAAATATATTTTGTAAAAGTGCGATAAATTTCACGGACCGGAGAAATGTCAAGGGCCGCGGGTTAGTCACCCCCGATCTAAATTATGTACTAAAAAAAAATAAAGCTATTTATATCATAAATAACAATTTCATCTCTTCAAAAGTAAAACAATTATCAGTTGAAACACATTTCTCGTATAAAAAGACAAAATGTTGTTTAAAAATAAAAAATAGAAATCTAAAGAAGCCGTATGTTTATACAACGGTTGTAAGAAGTTGTCGGCATCTTTAGAAATTGATGAGTTACTGCGACTTTCCAAAAAAATAATACATTTTGATGCATACAATTTCTCAGGTTATTGTATAAGTAAGGTATTGGGAAATGAATTTAAGCTACTAAAATTCTTTTGTATAGAGCCGAAAACGTGACTGATGACTACAAAAATTCGAGGTACACTCATATAAAAACCTGTTTCTATAGGTTACATCGGCTTCATTTCGTTTTTAGTTTCTGGGGAAATTGGTATTCTTTTATTTTATGTGTTGCTTAGTACACTGATTCGAAAAATTTCGTTGGATTTCTACCTGAAAGCATATTCTAAAATTGTAAAGTGCATTGTTCTTTAAAATTTTCAAATGAATGAATATATTATTCAAATGGTTATCTTGCAATTCTATTGAAGGATATTTTATTTGAAAATAAATTCAGGGGAAAAAAAAGAAAAAAATACACCAGATGTTTTCTATACAACAACGTAAATTTTTTTCATAAAATCTTGAAAATAAAATAAAATTTAATAGTATTATTTCATTATAATTTGTAAATTTTACAATAAGTCACCTACAACAACAGCAAAAGAAAAGTAGCATAATTTTTTTTATAAAATATATTTTAAAGTGTTATTTTTAAAATAAATATTACAATGAATTATTTAACATACTTAAAAAAGGCTATAATTTATGTAAATAACTAGATGGTCTCATAACCGCCAATTACAGAGGGTGTTCACACATTTCTTGTAACTATTTTGAAAAAATATATTTATAAATATAACGATAATTTTGTTTTCTAATACAATCAGTCTGATAGTCCTTTTGTTAAATGAAGAACCCAGATTTCCAAGATAAAAGACCTTTTCTTAAATTTCAAAGTTGACTTTGTTTCATTCCTCCACCACAATCTTCCACAGTCCATCCTATGTCTTGATATGCAGCTTATAAACAGTTTGTTACCAAGCACCAAATGCACAGTAATCTATGGAAGACGCGTCTGTAGTCTTGGGTGGGATGCTTTTAAAGGGAACAGCCTCAATTCCGGTTTCATTTTTCATTTTTTCCAAATATAGGGCAATGCCTTCAAAGGTATGACTTGTAATCCTATTCTGATGGAACTTAACAAGTGAACATTGCTTGGATAAATTTATGGGTTGTCCTCTTTGAAAATAGGTGTTAAAACATCTTTCTGATAATAATCTGACATTTACTTTTGACATTTTTTTCTACTTCCTTATTTTAAGTTTTACGTTATAAGAGAATCCAGTAATAATCATGAACCTTTAACAAAACTTTCATTATTTTATCTGAACCAACATTTAAGATTTTTTTTCTCTCCTCTTTTTTCGTTAAACTGTAGGTCCCCGTCTAATTAGCCCAAAGTGTGCACAAAATGACCATACAGCGACAAACCAAACCAAATTTTTTTTTTTTTAATACTAAATCGATATTTTTTTTATAGCATTCAGTTCAATATATCCAAACCTCATCAATTGCCATTGCATATTTAACTTTTTTCCACCTGCAAAATAATATTGAATTTGGATAAGTTTGGAAAATATTGATCTTAATCAAATATCAACTGGATTTTAAATAACCCCGTATTTAGCTTATATTTTCTTGATCTTTAACAATATAAACTTATATATTTATCCTAAATTTCCATTCCATATATATTCAAACATTAATTTGAACTCATAATTATATTTTGGGCAGTTATTGTAATTATTCTATTCAATGCAAAATCAATTTCCCAAAGTCAGTTTTTAAATACTTTATATCAAAAGAAAAAAACAATAATAATGGTATAATAGAGATGTGATGTATAAGAGATTTGCATTAGCTCATAAATTATACCTTTTTTTTTTTTAGAATGCCACTAATAACATTGTAACCAACGCCTGCCTCAAGTAGAAACTTCGTGACAGATGTCTCAACAAAAAGCTTGACTTTCCCATTGATACTCTGTCCACCTACATGCACACGCAAGCTACCATTAATCGATTAGATACAACAAAAGCATTCGACTCGGGACATCGATCACAGGAGACAGTGCACTCCAATGGAATACATTAATACCTAATGGAACAACACTTAAGCGAGAAGCACTATCAGAAGCTGGTTGGTCGCATCTTCTCTTGCACACCTCAAAAACAACGAAACCGCCACCCCAACTACCATTCCCATTCCAGGCACGTCAACAGACAATGGAAGGGAAGGAAAAGGAAGATAATGAGGGAATAAAATGCGGTTCTGGCATTCCGCAGAAAAAGGTACCTGGAAAACGCTTTTCCAAGGTTAATTTATTGCAATTTGCCAGTCTAATGGCTCCGCGGAGAGATCTTCTTACCCTTCCCTTCAGAGAAGTGAAGTGACAGTAGGGGTGACAGTGTAAGTCACCTCTGGACTTTATTGGAAGTTTCTACGAATGGCGACTGAATCGATTAAGCATGTTTATGGATGAAGCTTCCAGGTGGTTTGATGTTGTTAATTTTATTCCATCAGTATTTTTTTTCCCATTCATTTGCTTTAGATGCAATTCTAAAAAATGTATAGAATTTTCTAGATATTGTAAGAGGAAAACAATGTTAATAGCATTAAAAATTATATTGTATAATCAAAAAATTATTAGCATGTTTAGATGAAGCTTCCAGGTGGTTTGATGATGTTTATTTTATTTCCTCGGTATTTTTTTTTTTTTTTTTTTTTTTCATTCGTTTGCTTTAGGTGTAATTCTGCAATATTTAATTTACTTATGGAATTTTCTAGGTATTGTAAAAGGAAAACGATGTTAATAACATTGAAAATTATATTGTATAATCAAAAAATTATAAGCAAGTTTAGATGAAACTTCCAGGTGGTTTGATGTTGTACATTTTTTCTCCCGGTATTTTTTTTTCCCCCATTCATTTGCTTTAGATGCGATTCTAGAATATTTATCGAATTTTCTAGATATTGCAAAAGGAAAACAATGTTAATAACATTGAAAAATATATTGTGTAATCAAAAAATTATAAATTAAGAGTGAGTGGTGGGAAGAGTTAATAATAATGGCAGCTTAAAATTGGTTAAAAGATTTGCAAACTGCTCAAGAATATTATAAGAAAAGTGTGTTAGGTTAACATAAAACAATAGTTCCTTTAGAAAATTACCAATCAAGTTAATCAAATTGTTCTTCAAATTATATAAGTGCCTGCATTAAGTTATTATGATTAATATTAAGTAATATTAATTAATATTACTTCAAAAGTAACATTAATTTTTTACAATATATATATATTCATGCAAAACTTGCTTTGAATGGTAAGTTAATAATGTTAGTTTTTTAACTTTTTATGATTAAAATTTTCTATAGCAAGAAATGTTTTTAGATCTGATACAGATTAGTCAAATGATTAGTTTCATAATGTAAAAATAATTTAAAATTTCAAGGCAATTAATCGTAAGCTTGGCATTCAGTAGCAATATCGGTACTAAATAAAAATTTTGTTTTACTTTAAACGTAGCTTAAGAAAGACATAAAAACAATTTTTCACAAACATTTAAGAGATAAGATATGTGATACACACCTTTTTGACAATTATGTATATATATATTAAAATAGCATAATAAAATTTATTTTGTCAATTTAAAATGAATATTTATATTTTTAAGATATTAGGCTTCTGTTTAAAATGAAGAAGAAATAGAATACTTTTTTATATATATTAAACTAAGCGAATAACTTACAGTGTCTGTTCCCTTCCTCCCACAAAAGCAAATAGCATCAAACCAAAAACTTGATATATTAGACAGGACAAATCAGGAACATCTTTATTCCGTGGAAAAGACGTAGTTATGCAGAATATAATCATATAAATGTCTTTGGAACTGTGAATTGACGATAATATAACTTTGATAACGTTACGTTAAATTGTACCTTTAATAGATACAGAACTGAAATGGCCATTCCTTCAGTCATACAACCCATAAAAACCTTTTACCCTCCTGGTATTTTATCTAAAGACTGAAAGAAAAAGAAAATTTCTGAAGGCAGAGCTTGGACAGATGTTTTTTTTTACTCATTCATGTATGGTTATGAGTTATAAAAACATAACGAAAGACACGACAAATCTTCATCGCCAACATACAGAACTTACCAAAAAGAAGCATTGCGAAAAAAAAAATTAAATAACGAAATTAATCACTGTTTTATAAAGTGGGCAAGAATGTTTCTTCGAGTGTACAAGTAATGGACAAGGGAAGCATTTATATAAACACATTGACAAAATTAATAGTAAGAAAAAAAAAAAAAGGAGTAAAAAAAATCACAGTAAATGACTTTCGACTTATAATTTGATGACAGAAATAATATATGCCGTGTTGACAAATTAAAAGTCGGGTTTGTTGCAAGGGGGTGGTGGAAGAAACTGAAGAAGAAAAAAAAAAAGTAACCAGCAGAAATTCGAGCCGTGATTTACGAGATGCTATAAAAATCTTTTAGACTGGGAGTAATTTCCTTTCAGAGTGTATTTTATGCCGGCGCAGTTTTTCAAGTCTGGAAATAGAGGAATTTATCGTCGCCGTGCGGCGCTTTCCGGGAAATTTCGAGGAGTGATATGTGAGAGTTCAACTGCATAACGAGGGCACTGAAGTATAATGTAATGGTGACAAATAAATAAGAATTGATTAAAGCAACTGAAATTTCGGTCGCCACTGGATAGCAGACCTCCTGTCTGGGCTAGTGGAGCATACAGCACAAATATATATCTTCTTTCTTCTCTTGCATTTCTATTTTTGTAAGAAAAAAGTCAGTTTGTATACCCATGTCCCTCTTTGAGGTGACTGCTCGCAGATTCAGCATTGTAATTGTAATAAAGAATAAATTGCTTGATTTTTTAAAATTTTCTCCGTTACAATATAATTATTTTATATTGTTTATTTGAAAAATAATTTAATAATAAATGGAAGAATATTGTGAATTTTAACTAACGTATACGTAATTGAAGTGCAACAAAGACCGCGCAACAAATGATTTAATGTGGCGTTTCGAAAGATATGCTTTCCTTACAAAAAATAAATAAATAAATAAAATAATAATAATAAATATATATATAAATAATAAATAAATCAGAAAAGGTAATACCTGTTTGATAAAATCAAATAATTTTAAGAAGTTAAATATTCTGAATATAATTTATAAATTGAATTAGGATGATTTGAGCCCCTTTTCTAAAATAAGTAGAAATATTTAATGGTAAAGCTAGTGATCTCATAAAATATACAGCAATAAATCTTTAACAAATAACAGTTTAATTAAATGAAAAAAACAACTAATAAATTAAATTTCAATCTACATGCAAACACAAAAATAATGCACATTTTTAACATAAGAAATGTGTATTTTTTAAAAAATTGTGCTAATGTTTTACTCTTCTGCAAAATTTAATAGAGTAAAATGTTAGCACATTTCTTAATCGAATAAAATGTTAGTTCATTTCTTAATCGAGTAAAATGTTAGTACATTTCTTAATGGAATAAAATGTTAGTACATTTCTTAATCGAGTCCCAGCGGATGGATGTTGGTAGTGGTTTGGAATCCACTTTAAATCGTAGGTCCTGGTCTGTATGATCGTAGAGTGTTGTGGGGGTAGTGTTACTTACCTCCGTATCAGATCTTTAAGCTACACGTGCCCCCTGGTTAGTACTAAATGAGTAACAGCGTTCAACGGTGAAGCCCACACGACATGCCTTCTTCAAGTCTAATTTATATTGGGCTTCTCACGGGAACATGGTCAATACGACCCAGTCCTCGACGCAATTTAAAAAAAAAAAAAAACATTTCTTAATAGAGTAAATGTATTGATATAATAGAAAAAATGTATAATTAGAGTAAAACGTTAAAAAATTTTACTGTTGTTCAAATTCTACTAGCATATACGTGATAGCAATATCAATTTAAAAAACCATAATGAAAACCAATCATTCAGCATTATGCAAAACCATGTAACTACCACAATTTTAGTTCGCTTTTTGTAATTTTACACGACATCTCCACAAATTAAATATACAAGTGGTGGTATTCAAATCTTTTATTGTGAAGTTTCCTGCAGATTTTAAGAGATAAGCCGCATATTAAACAAACACCAAACTGTACACACCTCCATCATTACATCACCCAGGTGTACCATGATAAATGAACACGCGACAACTTCCTGTTGCATATGTGATGGATTCACGTGGAGGACATGTTTTGAAGGTCGTTCATGATTATGATAATGCGAATGGATGTCCAAGTAACCGTGAAACACCGAAAAGGGAGTGCTGAATTGAATTGAAAGTGAAGGCGGCTTTTGGGGTAATGATGCTCGCCAGACAAGTTGGTAAACAAAGGAATTGTCTGATGCATCGGATTCCCAGATTCATGCAAAACAGTTACGCAACCCAGACCACCTTTGGGGAAAACAAAAAGCACAAAAGGAGTGCGCTAGTCTGGGTGTGTGTTAATTGCTGTTATTTGATTAGAAGCCAACACTCCTAAAAATTTTATAATTAGCCTACACATGAAGGTTTGTGCTTAAATGAATAAACGCTAACATAAATTATAGTTAAAATTAATATAAGAATGAATAATAGACCGAATTAAAAATGTAAGCACTCACAGTAAAACATTACAAAAAATATATTGTTGTCACCTATAGCTTTATTAGAACTCAATCTGTACAAATTTGGCCACTTACCGTAGAAACAAAATGACATATAAAAAAATCAAAATTACAAAGGGAAAAGACCAGACATTCTTCACAAAAATTACCAAAAAGCACAAAGGAGTGTGCTTGTCTGGGTGTGTGTTAATTTCTGTTATTTGATTAGAAGCCAACACTCCCTAAAAAAATTTTATAAATTATAGTTAAAATTAATATAAGAATGAATAATAGACCGAATTAAAAATGCTAAAAAACATTACAAAAAATATATTGTTGTCACCTATAGCTTTATTAGAACTCAATCTGTACAAATTTGGCAACAAAATGACATATAAAAAAATCAAAATTACAAAGCCTTCATGAAGGTTACAACGCCATGAAGGTTGGTTAATCAGTGAATAAACACTCAACATAAATTACAGTTAAAATTAGTATAAGTTTAAATAATACCTTAGACCGAATTAGAAATGTAAGCTTTCACAATAAAACATTACTTTATTTACAAAAATATATTGTTGTTACCTATAGCTTTATTAGAACTCAATCTATACAAATTTGGCCATTTACCGTAGAAACAAAAAGAACATATAAACAAATCAAAATTACAAAAGGATAAGACCAGACATTCTTAACAAAAACGACCAAAAAGTCTTAAAAATAATTTAAATGTTGTAAGGATAAAAATTTAAAAAGCTAAAAGTACCCTAATAAAAGTTCGTGTGATCAGGACATGTTTTCTCTGGCCCTCCAGTAAATGTACTCTTTACTGGAGGGCCAGATCACTATTTTGTTGTAAGCCATGAAAATATATTGTCAATTTCGATAGTTATAAAAAATTGTAATAACCATTTGTTGGAAAAGCAGCATCTTACGAAACATAAATGTGAATTATGTAAAAAATAAAAAATAAATTTATTTTATGAACTTAGTAATACATTCTTCAACAAATAATGTATAATAATATAATTAATAATTAATATAATTTTTTTAAGACAAATTAACAACTATACAAAATACTTTTCTTGATCATTTAACAGATCATTAGATAAAGCCATTAAATGTAGCATATTTTTTTAAATATACATGTCTTTTATTACATAAAATAAAATTTAAAAAAAAATTTTTAAAAAAATTTACTTATTTACATTCAATCCATTATCACCAAGAAAAAATTGTAAGACAACAACAAGACAGAATATTCCAACCTTTATATATACTAAATCCACTAATTCTTATGAATATTTCATTAGATTAAACTTTTTACATTAACCTGCTTGCATTAAATCTGTTCTTTAGTTTCTGTTTGCTCTTATTAATTTGACTGTCAAGAACAGTCAGTTACAGCAGGGAAGTACCATCCCAGTCGCTGTAGCAAGAGGATATAAGCATGTTAGGGACTCCACCCAGTCGCTGTTCTAATCATCGGATCCCTGCGTCCCACTAAAGTAGTTTGAGAAAACATGACATGGAGCACTATCTCATTTATCGATAGGACAGTGAAAGGAACGTCTTCTTTGTGTACTTGTTTATAAACAACGACCAAAGTATATAAATTTTTCTTTAGATTAGAATGCCGTGCCCATAAATCATTCACCGAAAATTAAGTGAAACCGCTTATTAACAACAATTTTACATTAAATTATTTTTTTATTAGTAAAATGATAAGTTTATTTTCCTTTACATACATATAGGCAACTTATTTATCTAAATAACTGTCCTAAAATTCGTGATATCTTTTTCTTACTTATTTAAAAAAACGAAAATGAGATTTGTATATTTAATAAACATATGTTTAAACACTTTTTAAAATATAGCATTTTATATATATCCAATAAATATTACTCATGCAAGTATTAACAACATTTATATTAGCATTTAATAATTATGGAAACACAGTTATATGCCCCAATGATTTAAATAAAGTTATTTAATATATATATTTGGATTACGAAATCTTTTTAACTTTTCTAACAAGGCAAAGACTTCGACATATATTTAATTATTGTCTTATAATTCAGTGGTTCTCAAACTTTTTGAAGTCGATGATACCTATAAAAAATCTGCAAATAATACTAATCGTAATACATAAAAATTTCTCACAAATAAGCATCCGCTACTAACGCTTTATAGTTTTATATTCAGATGGTCAATTCCATAGACTATTACTTACAAGCGGCGAATTCTCAGAGACTGCGATGGAATTTTTTTTTTTTTTTTTCATGTAGGAAATGACATAGAGGCTAGCGCTCCTAATAGGCAACCATAGAATTTGCAGTTCCTAATTTTTCGGAAACCTTCTTTGGCGCAGTATTGCCGTTTGACAACTTTTTATGTGAATAAAGAAGAAGAAAAGCAACCAGGAAGATTAGTTGTTTGTATTGAAAGCTGTCTTTAAATGCGAAAACTAACAAGAAAAAAAAAACTATATTTATTTTCATATTGGGTGTATATTACTCTGGAAAAACATAGGGCGCAACCGGGGTGCCTCAGTGCGCCCTGGCGCACACTTTGAGGACCACTGCTATAATTAGATTTCTATAGGTCTAAAATAAAACATATAAAAACAATTTCTATATAAAAGAAATAATTGATAGAATAAATGCATGATTTATAAAATAAGAAGATTGATTGGCATTTATGTTAAATGATTCATATAACTAAAAGCTCATGATTTTTTTATGATTTGAGCACTTTAACAATTTAATATTTTCCACATATTTCTATTAATTAAAGAATTTTTTTTTTCAATCACGTCTGAATGACGATTTCTTAATTCAGACGTACAAATATTTGACCAAGGTAACGAGTAAATAATTAAAGAAAACGGGTAAATATTTGTTCAAGTAATTCTTTTCGTTATCAAATTAGATTTTATAACAAGACAGAATTGCTTGAGCAAATATTTATCCGTTTTCAAAACAAGTTTTAGCAGTTTCTAAGTTTGGTTACTAAACATCTACTCCAGAATTAAATTTTATAATTATCACAATTTTCTGTGTTAGAATACCTCCAATTCTAACAACACATCGATCATCTTGCAAAAATTTTCCGAAAACAAATATAAATAAAAACCAAATTTTGATGAAAGAGCTGCTGTTAATTAAGGACTTTTTATCAAACAAATCCATCTTCCACATTAGAAACGGACAATTGTCCTATCTTAAATGTCATTTACAAGCAGAGGTGTTTCCTTGAACTAATGAAATGCCACTATACCACATAAAAACCTATTATTAGCCAACGAAAACCGATGACATGTGAGGGACGACCAATAATCACACACCCTAGGCGCCAAGAATCCGCCCAATCACAGTTTCGAATCACAATCGGCGATTTATAATTGTCTGCATCAACATCTGTGATAATAGAGCAGATATCGGAGCGATATTTTATTCTGGTTGCCTAATTTTGCCAAGAGCTTTTCCCATCCCACGTATAAATTAAAATGAATATGGATGAGGACATATTTATATTGTCAATACTCGGATGTAGGGATAGAAAAAGGGAGGGTGTTCTAAAGTCTTGAAAGTAATCCTCATTGCAAATCAATCATGAATTCGAATTCTTCGGATAATAATAATAATAATAATAAATATTAAGATTCAGGATTATCTTAACAGTGAATGAATAATAAAAAATTAGAATTGGAATATTTGTTTTCATATTTATGCTTATTAAATTCATGTAAATGTATCAAGCTTATATTTCCTGCACATTAATATTGATACCTACTGGATATAAATAATGCATTTGTATAATCGCTTTTAGAAAATATATTATGTAAAATTAACATAAGGGGGGAAGGGTTAGGAATTATTTTTTTTAGATATAGAATTTACCTACGTCAAACAAATAGACAGAAGGGAAAAAATTGCTTTACATATATTAAGCATGAATTTATTTTAAACTGGTGGTATAGATAAATATAATAAGCTTGAATAACTTTTATTTTGCATTCAACTTTCCTTCAGATATTCAATTTAACTCTTATTTATATTATTTCAATACAAAAAAATTACGTACAAGAAATTCACAACTTAATTTGCGATACAAGAACATTTATTATTTAGTTTGCTTATGACATAAAAATGAATGCACAGCTCCAGAAATTAAATTATTGATATAATAAACTTTAATAAATAATTATAAAACTTTAATAATTAAGTTATAATAAACTTGAATAATTTTTATTTTGAATTTAACTTTCCTTCATATAATCAATTTTAATTAATTTATTTGAAGGAAAAAATATGCTCAACAAATTCATATAATGTGCACTTTTCACAACTTTTAACCTGCAGTACAAGAACATTTATTATTTACTTTGTTATGACACAAAAATAAATGTACGACTCCAGAAATTGTTTATGAAGTACATTAATCATGCAACGACGAATAAAAAGAAATTCCTTCAACGTTGAACTGAACGGAGGTCAAACACGATACTGTAATAATTTTAGAGGCTAACAATCGATTTTCCATATTAATATTTGCAGAGGGTCGTCTCTCAAGACATACCCTAATTGATGCCGGGACCTACCAGACGTCCGACATACCCAAAGGGGGTGTGAGACGAACAAAATGGAACATTAAAGGTAAAAAATATATATATAATAAAATAAAAAATTAAAAAAAACCGTCAAGAAAGTTCAGCAACGAAGAAAATTGGGATTTTTTTTTTTTTTTTTATTATTTTTATTTTGCTTCGATTCTTTTTGCCCTCTTGTCTTTTCATCGTTAATGATCGATGTAGATGTCTTTCGTACCCGGCTATTAGGAACGGTTTAATTTATGAAGGTTTTCTTGTCTGCCCTCCCTTCGGATGCTTCTGCTAGAGCGAAGACTGATGCAGGACAGGCAGCAAGCGAAGGACAAAGCCCAAACGGGGTGTGCTGTGTTATTTCACGGGAAAAGGGCCCTGTCTCACTCCAGAAGTAAGAAATTACTCTTCGGGTGTCTTACTGCTCAAGGGTATCATTAACAGGTTCGTCTGGTTCACGCGCACAAAAAAAAAAAAAAAATAATAAATAATAAATAAAATAAAAAAAGGAAGACAAAGAAGAAACAAAAATTCTTAGAGGGGAAAAAAAATAACGATGAAAAACACTTTATCTTCTCCAGAGAGGAGAAAAAAAAGAGACAGTTTGTCTTTGCTCTTCTGAATGAAAATTTCATAACAGGATATCATTACACATTTATGTACATAAAAGGGATTTATTTCGAAATACTCTTGTTTTCTGCTTGTGCCCCATTGAAAAGGGGGTTGTGGTTTTGTTGTCACAGAAGGCTTTTAAATTTAAATCCAAAAGCGCCGGGATGTCCACCCATAACCAAAAAGAAACTGAAAAGATAATTTTTTTTATTTTTGTTCATCTTTAGGAATACAAAGTCGGGGATCGTTAAAAAACACGACATGCTGGAGTTCTCTCACAACAGAGAAATTACGGGTTTGTGTGGCCCATAGAATTTTTAATCAAAAATGGTTTCATGCTGTGCTTCCCCCTTCACAAGAAAAACACACGGCCGGCTTGTGGACTCCATATAAAGGCTGGCAGTTTTATAAAACACATGTCTTTGTTATTGCGCTATAAAAGACTCGTTTCAAGAACATGGCTTAAGAAAGAAATAACGGGCTCGAAATAGCATAATCGTCTGGAACGTTTAGCTGTTCCTTTCTTTCTTAAAATATGCCTGCCATTGTTAATGGCAATGAATTATATATATTTGCAAGAGGAGAAGTTTTTTGGACATGTGAACTGACAGTGGATGATTATTATTTTACCTTCCATCTCTCAAATAAAAGAGGCAAAAAAAAAAGTTACGTATGTTATCATAACCTCATTTCTAACAGCAACAGAAAATTTAATTGCATTTTGGCATTTTCTTAAACCTGTTTAGCGGAGTTTTGTTGTTGAACCTTCACAAAAAGTACATTTGTGTCGAAGGGAAATGGATCTTATTAAAAAGATGAAATTTAAATTAATAGAAGTCATTTGAATTGTCGACATAAATATAAGATGTGTAACATAGGATACGACTCATGATGTTGTTAAAACTCATTGTTTTTATTGATTTTGAACCTTTTTACCTCTCTATCATCTTGATGTTGTTTAGGATAATCTCTCTTAATATTTATTTATAAATAAATTCGAAGCAAATAATGGAATACTGTTCTAAATAATATATCTTTGCATATTTCCCAACAGATCAACCTTTCAACCTGATGTAAAAATTCCTCATTAGAAATGGGCTGAATCTGTATATGAATCCATTGAAGTATATTTGAATATATACATAAATCTAATTGATATATTCATCATTAGAATACATTTCGAACCATTTCGAAAAGATTTGTATCAGTAACTGACTGAACGGAACTAAAAATACTGGAGTTAAAAAAAAAAAAAAAAAAAAAATGGATGTACAAATCAGCATCATTAGCGGCTTAATATTTATTCTTCGTTCAGGTGAATGAAAAGAGAAATCTTTACATCTGTCTAGTTGCCCATAAAACAGTCAAACGATAAGAACATGATACGTGTTGTATAAATGAAATTAACTTTTAATGAGTCTAAAATCAATACTGAGTACAGTGTGACATGAGAGGACAACTATACGTGAATCTTTTCGGAAATTTATTCTAATGATTCGAATTCATTGAAACGATTCAAATGGTCAATGATTATCACTCAAAATTCAGAAGGCAACAGTGTACCAAACAAATTTAGACCATAAAAATTTAGACCAAACCATTATCGCCAATGGATTCATATTGAAACGATAAGAACATGACGCGTGTTGCATAAAAAAAATAATAATTTCTAATGAATTTAAATTCCAAACTGAGTGCAGTGTGATATGAATCTTTTCGGAAATTTATTTAAATGATTCGAATTCATTGAAACAATTCGAATGGCAAACTCAAATTTCAGGAGGCAACTGTGTACCAAACCATTATCGCCAATGAATTCATATTCAAAATAGCCAAATTATAAGAATATGACGCGTGTTGTATAAATGAAATTAAATTCAAAACTGACTGCAGTGTGATATGAGAGGGCAAGTATATGTGAATCTTTTCAGAAATTTATTCGAATTCATTGTAACGATTCGAATGGTCAATGAAAAAATCAACTGTGTGCCAAACCATTATCGCCAATGAATTCTTGGACAAGTATATATGAATCTTTTCGGAAATGTATTCGAATTTATTGAAAAAAATGTGAATGGCCAATGTCTGTCACTCAAATTTCAGAAGGCAAATTTGAACCAAACCCTTATCGCCAATGAATACATATTCAAAATAGCCAAATGATAAGAACATGACATGTATTGTATAAAAGAATGATATGAGAGGACGTGCAGTATGATATGAGAAGACAAGTATATATGAATCTTTTGGGGAATTTATTCAAATGATTCGAATTCATTGAAACAATTTGAATAGCCAATGATTAAATGATCCAATAAAATTTCAAAAGGCAACTGTGTACTCAAACCATTGTCGCCAATGAATTCATATTTTAATTAGCAAAACGATAAAAACATGACACGTATTGTATAAAAGAATGATATGAGAGGACAAGTATATATGAATCTTTTGGGAAATTTATTCAAATGATTCGAATTCATCGAAACAGTTCGAATGGCCAAAGATTAAATGACCCACTCAAATTTCAGAAGGCAAGTGTGTACCAAAACCATTATCGCCAATGAATCCATACTCGAGTAAGCCCAAATCACTCGAAGCACGTCTAAGTGACCATTTGCAGCCGAACCAATCTCTCCGACACCATTTCGAATCGTGTGACGTCACAGGATATGAGTAACTAATCAGGCAGGGTGACGAGTGCGACAGAGAAGTCACAAGGCGAAGGATGGAAGGGGGAGGAATGCTTAATGCATTATGCATGGGGATCAACCTAAGCGGTCAGATTAAATGACACGGCAGAACGGCCTTCCCTTTTTCGACTGGCAGCATTTTCAACGGGGCAGGGGCTGGGATTAAGTGGAGAACTTTGCATTCATAAACAGAAGGCCTTAAGTGAGAAATGATATGACCGCACCGAAGGAAGCCCCAGTCTTGAGTTAATCCTCTTAAGGATGGGGCGCTCGCTCAAGAGAAATTCGTTCGGAAGGTATTGTTTGCGGTGCCCTACGGGGAAATCATCAACCCTTCCATTTTAATAAAGCCTTTTGCTGTAGATTATAGAAGAGGGGGACAGGGACAATGAATAAGCTACAAAAGAATACACTTCTCTAATGAGTTCCCAAAAGACTAACGAGTTCTATGTGCCTCATTTAAATGGGGTTTTAAAATTCAGGGAAGGAAATTATTCAAAACGAAGTACTCAACTAAAAGATGAAAATACATAAACGATTTTGATTCTGTAACATATTTTAAAGAAAAATGACTTGAAAATAGAAAATTAAGTCTTACAAAAAATAATAGTCATTAAATTTTATAGTACTGAATATAGAGCTTCAAAACGAAAAATAAAGTATCGATGTGATATTAAGCACAAGAATTAAATTTTATAGTACTGAATATAGAGCTTCATAACGAAAAATAAAGAATCGATGGATGTGATATTAAACACAAGAATTAAATTGATATCAACCAAATAATTTTTTAACTTCCTTTATAAAGTTGATATTTGGCGTTAAAGTGATTGTACTGATATCGATAGAAGGTACTTATGTTGTAAATTTTGAATGATATTGATATTTATTAATTTTCATTAATAAAAAAATTTCTTTACATGAAAAATATAAACAGGTGCATTTTTTAGGTTGCTTAAAAGCTAGTAATAGTTAACAATATATAGATTAATTATAATCTATATAATTGTTATCTAGAATTTTGAAATTCAACCATTATAAATTGATGCTTAAACTTTTATGAAATTTAATGAAATTTAAACTTTTCAAAATGTCACGAGAGGTCTATTAAGTAAGGTCTATTCGCTGTCTATTCAGTATATATTAATTAATAATAAATTACTACAATGTAAAAACATATTTAACATTATTTTCATTACAATAAAAGGAAATTATGCTTAATTATGGCATCGCAAAAACTTGTTTAAAGTTCTACATTTATCTGAATTGAAAGATGAAACTTTACATTGCTGTAGTTACCCATATCATTGTCAAAGGATAAGAATATCATACATATTACATACAAAAAAAATAGCTTCTAATGTGAAATCTAATTTTTTTTACAGTTTGATGGCGGAGGGGGGACAAAAAAGGCATCGGTTTATATCATGGTCGCCTCCAGTAATCTTTACCATAAAAAAAATATTCACCCAGATAAGTATCTAAATGGTGGTAAAGAAATTTACAAGCGAGTGGTATTAGAGGCCAAAAAGCAGCATGGTGGAAAAAAAAAACTCCACAGTAGTGGTGGTATTCCTAGAAAGTAATCTTTTAATGGGATTTCTGGAGTGAAAGAGCTAACGGGAGGAAAAAAAGGGAGTAAATCAAGTTACGAATACCCTAATCACTTACAGCTGAAAAAATGTTTCTTGGAAAATTAGCTACTAAGAGGCCCCACATGTGAAGGAGGATTCTTCTTCTTGTGTTACTTTCATGAATTAGAACTTGCAGCTGATAAGGAACATGTAATGGCTACTTCATTACAAGCGAAATCAATACTAATTATTTTACTTTATAGCAATTTATAAATTATAAAATAATTTCCATACCAAAAGTAAGAACAAATTTTAATTTATGACTTGAAGATGTGTATTGAATTGTAAATTTAATTAGTTTACAATACATATATAACTGTAATTCTTTGAAAGGTATTTTTTTTTAAATGTGTTGATTTATTTTGATACTTTAAAGCAGAGGTGCACAAATGTTTGCAGAGGTGTTTTCCAAGTTTTTATATATTAAAATCTCAAAGCCTTTATTACAAGAAAAATCACATATTCAGTAGTTTTTTAAATAACAATGCCACTGACAATGACTGTAAATAAACAACAACAGCTGACGCGAATTTCTCTAAAGCAATGATCTCAAAAGTGAGGTATGCAAAGTGATACTTGGGGGTACACCAAAGACGTAAGCTTACGATACTTAAGAGTATACGATTATGGATCACATAAGTAAAGCTGTAAAATTACTAAAAGTAAAGTAATGTAATGTAACACAACATAACTCAATGCTAAATTTCAATTTGCAAATAGTATTTTTGAATGAATTAGGGTTTAAATACATTATTTCTCCGAAATGTAGTATAAAAAGAAGAAAATTTATACTGATTTACTGCATCATTTGAAAAACAAATTTTATATAACAACTAACGAATTCTAGCTCATGTAAATTCTGAAATAAAACAGTTATATTCTATTAGGGATTAAAGTTTATAAAAAAGTAAGTTCAATTAGGCATTCATATTTTCTAATTTCCCTGAATAATTTTTGAACAAATAATTAAAAAGGTTTTATTTAGATTCACTAATATACTTATTTTTATAATTACCAAAGTCATTAATTTTATTACCAAAATAAATTAAAGCACTCTTTCCTGAGAATATATTATTTCAGATTTATAAAATTGTAAAGATCCTCAGAAATGAATGTATGAGCATTTCCCACACTAAAAAAATGAAAATTTAACTCATATTGTCAAAAAAATTTGCATATTACAAATTTTCTTTTTCATATATTCTATGTAGATCTTTAAAAAAATAAACAATAAATAAAAAACTGAATGTACGAAATTTCATTTAAAAAAAAAAAAAATCACTCAGGATAAAATGTATATCTATGAAAACCCTAAAGATAGATATCATTTTTAAAAACTTGTTAAGTTGCATAACAATGTACATATGGTGAAGATGAATAATTTAGATTATCATATTTAAAACAGGTGCAACTTTATGAAGATGTAAAAATGTAACATTCGCCTTATTTAAAATTCATAGCTATAAATCATAGTATTAATATGTTGTACACATTATGAATAACAAGAATGTTTCAAACAGAATCTTGCATAATTTGTCAGAAGCTGACATGATTAACAGACAATACAACAAAAATACGACACATGCTATTATCATTTCCATACTTCGAAAAAAACTGAGACAAGCGATACAACAACACAAGCAAAAACTAGACCGTACAACTATTCGCATATCAAGTGTCCTGTTTCATATGGAAACATCTGCCTTCCGAATAACTCAAACAAGACCAAACACACAAGGGGAAAAAAAAAGAGAAAGAAGAGGGGAAAGCTAGTCTGTAACATAATGGAATTCAAAAAATATTGGTATCCTATATTGGCGTACAATTACAGAGATATGCATAAATACATGTTTCGCGAATCATTTTTAAGTCCTTATCGGACCTTCAAACACTACAGTATGGTGTTCAGCAACTTATCAGAAACCTGTTGCGGACTAATTATTAATATTCAAGCCACGACAGATGTTATGCATTTTTCACGCCATAGTGCCTCTTGGAAATGGCATTTATTTTTAACTTATTTGTTAATGGCCAAAGAGCAGTATGAATGCAATGAGATTAACAACTATAGGGTGTATTTTAATATTTAGTTTTTATCGTTGCTGTATTAAAAAAAGATTTAATTTTAAAAAATAGTCCGTTTTGGCGATCTTTCAAAACATTTCTCTTGTCATTTATGTAATTTGCCATGAAGCCATAGTAGCCAGGTCAACAGAACGTTGGTCTTCTGAACTAAGGGGAACAAATTGGGATCGAAAAATGATAAATGATGTTTGCCGTAACTTAAAAATTATAGGCCAAACTATCCTAACATTCGGCTCGAAGAGTTGGAAAGAAGGGTGTGAATTCTATGCTTCCTTAGGGAAGTTTACTTTTGATTCTGGGTGTATAACTACTTCATCTCGCGCGTTCAATCTACAACATATATACCATTGCAAATACAAATGACCACCGGACAATTTGATCGTCATTATAAAATGCGTATTTACTGTTGGTCCCACATCAAGAAAGTCCATTTTCGCCATTAACAATTAAATGTGGTATATATTATATATATATATATATATATATGAAGTATATATATGTTAGTATATTGTTTTTCTGGGTCCACAGCAATCATATTTGTTGACTTCATTACCTCTTTCAAATAAATTTCCATAAAAATCGGATATTTTTAATGATTTATAAAAATAGACACGAGGCCTAAAACAATAAACATTTTCAGATAAAGAAAGTTCATGCAAGTAATAGTAAAAATAAATTTTATAATCTCGACAAGGCGTTATTCTACGTGATAATGCTGGACCTTAGTCGTTAAGTCGTACTCCAAAAACTGAACGACTTGATATTTGAGGTCCTGCCTCTTCCGCCATATTTTCCAAACTTGTATTATACTGACTATCACTTTTTAACACACTTTTATTAGTTTCACCTGTATGTTTGTTTGTTTGTAACTGACTCTTTGGGCTCGATTTCGCCCTACTTTAAGCGATCAAATTTAATTTAAACGTTGTAGACTTATCAAGGACCGACGGCACAAAAATATTTTCATAAGTTTATTATCTCGTCATGATTAGGATCGCCAGGATTAGTGATTTTATTTTAACTTATGAAGAGCAATTTAACCCATGTAGAATGAAAGTACCTAAGACATTCGAACTTACGTGGGACAGTTGCGCAACGGATAACGCGCCTGACTACGGATCAGGAGATTCCATTAGCATTTAGCCTTTGTTTTACTCACAATTAAATTATTGTAAGAACTATAGTTCCAGTCCTCCGTACCGGGACCTCATTTAAATATTTTAGTTTAAAAACACTAAAAAACACGCTTTTAGAGTTAATCAAACTAAAAAGTAAAAAATAATTGTTAACATAAGAATAAAATTACTGATGAGATAATGAATGTCACTGTTCTAAAAGCATGGGATGCTTTGTATGACATTTTTAAACTAACTCTGCATTTCGGAATGAAACTCGTGAAAAATTATAACGATTGATATCGAGCACCCCACGCTTTTAGAACAGTGACATTCATTTTCTCATCAATAATTTTATTCTTATGTTAACAATTATTTTTTACTTTTTTAGTTTGATTAACTCTAAAAGCGTGTTTTTTAGTGTTTTTAAACTATCACTTATTTAAACATTTGGAATCAGTTGTCATGTATAAAACGCTTTGTAAATCATGAAGCTGTTAAACGACCTGAATTTATTGACACTAAATCAAAGACGTTCTTTAAAACTGGCATAAAAATGCTTTGGCAGAAGCGCATTGATGCCAAACAATTTGTGCTTGTGACCTTTTAAGAATTATGTACTCAAAAGTCCATTTCATAAAGAATAATTCAATACTTAATTCAAAAAAATCAAGATAAATAACTGTAGTAAACTAACGAATGTAACTTGAACTAATTTAATTTATCCGCTAAATAAATAAAAATATTCCAATAAAGCATTTTTTAAACGTTAAGTCAATTTTTTTGTTTATGAAATTTCACACTTAAAGAAAAAATATTGTTTTTATTTTTAACTTAAATTAAAAATGGATGAAATTTAATTTTCTTAACATTATTAATTATTGTGCAAAAACATTTTTTCTAATTTTTAAAATCGATGAGTGAAAGCTAATTTAATATACCACAGTAGCAAAGACGTCATTTACAAGTAAAAATTTTAAATTTTCTTTACACAATTCCATATCGTGAGAACCATGCAAATTAAGTAAACGTCATCAAAAAACTTGCAGATTAAACAAATTTTCAAAAACCACAAACTACATGGTAATCGCATATCATTCGACGTCAAAATAATTGTGTTATTTTAATAAATTTTTTGGTCGTAAAACAAGTTAAATTTCAATGGTTTGTTATTGAAAAGTGATCAATGTATAAAAATCGGACTCGTTAGAAAAGATAAACAGAGTTAAATTTCAAGGGTTTCATGAATTCATTCGTTCATATTTGTACATTAAATAATTCTTTAACTATTAATCAAAAGAAAAAATATAAAAATAATTCAACTTTAGTTGCTTATTTGTATTTAATTAAACTTGACTCATAATTTTTCGAATAAAAATATATAAAACAAAAATTGAAACATATGAACAGTAACAAAAAAAAATAATAATATTACATATAGATCCTTTTGAGCCTGAATCCATGAAAGAAATGAAACTGATAGCTAAAACATTAATAGGAAGATCTATGTACATATAAATAATTTTCTAATATTTATTTTGATAATGTTATACATATATATATATATAATAAAATTAATTTTAGTTCAGATGTTTAAAGGCTTTAAAAAAAACACGATTTTATTTTGCTTACGGTTTAACTGTTAGTTTATATGAGAAAGTGTAAGATTAAAACTCACCAAATATGTTTAAAAAGTGTACGAATAATCATTTATACAATTACTATTATTCGAACCTCTTATGAGAAGAAATTTTAAATTTTTTCATTAAGTAGTTCATGGCATTCCCCTGTTCTCCATTCTTTTTACAAGAGAATGATAAAAAATGTAAATTATGAAAACTTTATGAAATATTCTATGACACACCTCAATCGAAATAATAATTGAGAACTTTTACAAGAAAAGAAAGAATGATAAAAAAAAATTAAATTACGTAAACTTAACAAAATATTCTATGACATACCTCTGTCAAAAATAATTACATAACAGGTTTGGCATCATTTAAATGCATGTAAAGTGTTTCATATTTCACATAAAACATATGCCATCCAGGCCATATTTTTAATAATCTTTATCCATCTCTAAGAAGAAATGATAAAACAATGACAAGATATCATCCTTGCTTTTTGTTAAATTTGATATACCAGTTTTCTAAAAAGACTACATGGTATTAAATATATATATCATTAAAAAAAAAGTAATCTACATTTTAGTTTAGAAAATATGAAAAAAATACTAATTTATTTATTTCGTTTACTGTTTAACAGTTACTTTGTATGAAAAAGAGCAAGATTAAAACTCACCAAATATGGTTAAAATTGAACGAATAATCATTTATATAATTGCTATTATTCGAACATCTTATGAGAATTTTTCTTTTTTTTGTTAAGTAATTTATGGCACCCCCTCCCTTCCCTACTCTTTTTACAAGAGAATGATAAAAATGGAAATTATGTAAACTTTACAAAATATTTTATGACATACCTCTGTCAAAAATTATTACATAACAGGCTTGGCATCATTTAAATGCATGTAAAGTGTTTCATATTCCACATAAAACATATGCCATCCAAGTCATATTTTTAATAATAATCTTTATCCATCTCTACGAAGAAATGATAAAACAATGACAAGATATCATCATCCTTGCTTTTTGTTAAATTTGATATACCAGTTCTTTCCCCCTTCCCCTTTTTTTTTTCTTTTAAAACGTCTCGCACATGTTTTTATTTTACACATTTAAAATGTGTAAAATAAAAACAACCATGTCTCCAAAAAAAAAAAAAAAATCTACCTCTGACTGAGTACGTCTCGCCATTCCAGTTTTTAACCTTTTGACTTCTTTAGTGCATTGTGTTAGATGCATTAGGATCCCTAAGGTTTAACGTGTGGGAAAAAGCAGATAGCATTGGAGAAGTTGATTATTTATTTATTTTTGCTTTATCTGTCCTTTTATATGGAGGCAAGGCTTATCTGACTCTCGCCGTTTTTTCCCCTACAGTGAAACATGGGGAGGGAAAAATCACTTTAAAAGGGCAGGATAATTTGCAGTGCCATCTCTCTAAACGACGTGAAAATGCTGTAGGGAAATCATTCCACGTTCAAACGCGCTTCAACGCGTCCTTTCCGTTATCAGTGGTCCTCCTAGCCATGAGAAACGCTCATGACAGTCGTGTCGCAAATCGCTTCCGAATTTCAAGATTATGGGAGGAAAAAACGAGTGGGATACACAGTCGATGACTAATACTCACAAGAGGCTCAACGTCATTTTGAATCTTGATGCAGGCTGGCTTTGATAAAAAAAGGATTCTTTTATTTTTTTCGAAACATTTTTATCAAAGAACTGTTTGTTTATAAGACATTAAAAATGTAATAATTAAAATTCTACCGTCGTAACTTTTCGATGCTGTATACTTTTTTAACAAGCTACTATTCGAAAGAAAACATATAGCAACACAGCTTTTTTTTTTTTTTTTTTTTTTGCATGATGTACTTATTTTGTTTAATATTTTCTTAAGGAACTTTGATTCAACGTTTGTGTGCAGCAACATGCAAAATAAAAATAACATTTTAAAAATAGAATAATAAAATAAGTTAACACAGCCAGAGAAATATAACATATTTGATATTTATCTTGTTATTCAATGTCTTTTGCCTACGCACTTACACATTTATGATTATATTCTTCTATATCAGGCATGTTCAAAATACATGATAGGATTCATTTTTCAATATTATAACAAAAAATTAATATGATACTGCTTTAATCTGTCTAGCTTTTAATCGCCGCTTTCTTTAATCGGTCTTTTTTTTCTTTCAACAATTTGTTTATTAGACGTTAAAAATGTAATAATTAAAATTCTATAGTAGAAAATTTTCGATGCTGTATACTTTTTTAGCAAGCTACTTTCGAAAAAAAAAACATACAGTAACACGACTTTTTTTTAGCACGATGCACTTATTTTGTTTAATATTTTTTGAGGAGCATTGATCCAACATTTTTGTGCAGTAAAGTGCAAAATCAAAATAGTATTAAAAAATAAATAAAATAAAAGAGAGTGATAAAATAAGTTAACACAGTCAGGGAAACATAATGTATTTGATATTTATCATGTTATTCAATGACTTTTTCCTACGCACTTGCACATTTAGGATTATATTCTTCTCTATCTGGCATGTACAAAATACGTAATAGGGAGATTATTATTCATTTATCAATATTATAAAAAAAAATTTAATATTATACTGTTTTAATCGATCTTGGTTTTAATGTTTTTTTTCTCTCAAAGAACAATTTGTTTATAAGACGTTAAAAATGTAATAATTAAAATTCTATCGTTGAAATCTTTTGATGGTGTATATTTTTTAGCGAGCTACTTTACGAAAGAAAAACGTAGAAATACTTTTTTAAACATGTACTTATTTTGTTTAATATTTTTAAGGAGCTTTGATTCAACGTTTTTGTGATAATTTAATAGAATTAACAACAGTATAAATTTTCATCTAATTCAAAGATACAAATCAGGCAGCAATAAATAAATAAATAAAATTAACCAGTTAATAACACTTTTTTTTTCATTGATACAGCTAATCAACTAAGAACATATATTTTGAAACAACAATAAAAACTTTTTTTCCGAATAAACACACTTGTTTCCAAAGACTTATTTATTCCTAAACCCTTTTTTCGCCAGATGTCCACTGCCAGAACAATGACACAAAGTCAAAAATACTTCCTTCCAAAATATGGCAGGGTTGTCAATACGTGCATACTACACAACAAAGGGTATTCCACTTTTCCGCCATCGATTTCGTCACGCTGATCGCATGACGTCACGAGGGGCACACGTCACTGGAATCACGTGAGCAGAAAAAGATTGGGGGTACGGAAGGAAAGGGGGAGATGGAATCTATTGTGTTACTCTTAACTAACTGCTATTGTTGAAATCACGAAATCCCAGGACACACAAAGCTGGCCGACTGGAGCACGGCGCGCGCGACCTGACTTATCTTGTGTGTAAAAGGTTCCGACCAAAAAAAAAAAAAAAAAAAAAAAAAAAAAAAAAGGAAAAAAAAAAAATAAATAAATGATGGTTCAGATTGATGCATGCATTCAAACAGTTGTGGCTTCAAATTATTTTTTTGTAAATTTAATTTAAGGAGCAATTTCATTAGATAACTTTGCATTAAAACGTAATACACTGCCAATTAAATTAATTAACAATTAAATTTTTTTACTAATTATTTTAATTAATATTAGCCAAAAATAAGTCACAACAAATTGTTTTAAAAGTTCAATCGTGATCAATAAGTCCAATAAGTAATACGGAATAAAGTCTAATAAGTCTTTGCAATACTCAATCAGTTAATAGATATTATTAAAATATTCAATGCTATTTATTTGCAATTTAATTATTTTTATGATTTAATTTAACCTTAGGAAAATGATCGTACACTGCCAATTAAATTTCATTTTTTAACAACATTTTTTATATTAAGTAATATTAATTTAAAGTAAGTAACATCAAACTGTTAAAAGTCCAATCGTGATTACCTTTCTAATTTCATGATGTAATAACTAATTGAAAAACAAAGAATTGAAGAACAAAATGACATACAATATGCATTCACATTCATGCACAATTACACACACACATAATACTTATTTAGATAATAGATATATATAGTGTTTTGCAATAATTATTTAATTAATAAACGTATAAAAAATATTGCATTATTTGCAATTTGAGAAGTATTTTTATGATTTAATTTAAGCTTAACAAATTGGCATACAATATGCATTTACACACATGCACAATTACAGACACACATAATACTTATTTAGTTAATAGATATATATAGTTACTATATTATTATAGTTACTATATTATATTGCAATAATTATTTAGTTACTAGATATATAAAAGTATTGCATTATTTGCAATTTGAGATGTATTTCTACGATTTTTTTTAACCTTAACAAATGGCATACAATATACATTCACACATAAGCACAATTACGCTCACACATGACTGAGAATTGTCATCCATATAAGAAATTTATTTTTCACCAATAGAGATAAATAAATAAATAAATTCTAGCATATCTAATCAGAATCTACTCATACAAAAATAATTGCTCACAAGGTAATCACTATTTAATAGGATAAAATATAGTTAAATATGAAATCTAAATAAAAAATATAATAATCAAAATTTTAACAATTCCGCACCTGCGTTTACAATTTTAAAAGGAAATTATTGTTATTTAGAATCAGGGAAAGAACATGTATTATGTATACTGACCTGATTCGTGAGCAATTTATACAGCTAATGCTATACAGAACGTAATAACAAATCTAACAAATAAAAAAAGCCAATGAAAGATTTGAGTTTTTATACATGTCACAAAAGGTCGTGAAATAAATATTCAGGTGGAATTGCCTTCAAGGAAGTCTCATTTCAATTAACTCTCGTTTCAATTAATCAATACCAGAAAGTCGAAAACAATCTTCTCAATTTTCTTTCTAGTTTCGTATTTCAAAATGAACTTCTTCAGGTAGCCTTCAGAAAATTGTAAAACAAATTAGAAATTTTAGCAGACATTTAATATTATTTCATTTTTTTTCCCTCTTGAAAGTAATTAGTTTAGTTAATTAGTTAAATAATTCGAAGTTTATGCTTTAAAAACTAATTATGATTCACAATTGTGTCCTTCAACAAAAAGTATTTTTTTAAACTTTTATTTCATGCTATTTAAACGATTTTAAATGAATTTTAATTGTGAAGAAGGGATAAAAAATTAAATAACCTAGAAATTTTAATTTCTGAAAATTAATTAAATAAGTTTTTGATATACTAACCGTAATAAATAACGATATAAATTTAGTTGCATTAAATTAAAATGTTCAAATGGAACTGCACTAATTTTAGCGGCACACTGTTATCAAATATTACACAGCACACAAATATATTGATTTTTGTCAAAACATTTAGTAATTTTTTTCCCAGTGATATATGAATTGAATTATGAATAACTGGATATTGATTTATGAATAAATTTTAAATAAGGTTTTTGAGATATACTGACTTTTATAATAACTGCAAAAAAATAACGAAATACATTTCGTTGTATTAAATTAAAATATTCAGATGAATCTAACAGCGCTAATGTTAGTGACACACTGTTATCCAATATTACACAGAACAGAAATATATTGACTTTTGTCAAAATATTTAGTATTTTTTTCAGTGATATATGGATTGAATTATAAATAAATGGATATTGATTTATGAATAATTTTTCAACTTATGTGTGCTCTTAAAACTGAAACTAACTCAGTCCAAAGTGTGTCACACGGCAAAATTCTCAAACATGATATTTCAACCGAAATCGAAGTTGACACAGTACAGTACGTACAACCACCATAAATTACAATTTGGATAAAACAATCTATCCCCTTCTCTGACGCATTCCTGACTTAAAAGCTTTTGAATTCCCACGGGGTGCAGAAGGGAACCTAGTGGGGCCCCCACTCAGTTCCAGTTCCACCCACTATCAATCCTTTGATACCTCGGCGTTGCTACCCATGCCATTTATGAACTTTTTGGGCAGGAATTAAGAGATAATTTTGAAGAGGGGATACATTAGAAGCCATAAATCATCGAGTGTAATGATAGACTAAGTTTGATCTTAGTCATAGTCGGGCGAAAAAGAGAGTGCAAGCGATAAACCTGTGGTGTAGTCAAACTCAGCTTGCTTTAGAATAGATGTGATTAGTTTCACTGGAGGTGGGGATGATTTTCATTATTAATATAAAGCTTCTGTTTGTCTGGACTGTGTTGTACAGTTAACTGGTTGATTAAAGGGTGGTCGAACGGTGCATTGTAACGGTCGAATTGTCGAACGGTGCATGAATTGTATAAAACAGTGTTACTTTAATTGCATTATTAATTGCAGCGTATTGGGTGAGCTGTTCCTTTAATGTTAAAACTTGAGATATTTGTATCTTTTTAAGGAAGTTTTTAAGAACTATTGTTTGATGCTATTCATCATTCTGTAAGATTTGTAATATCATAGTGTATTATATAGTTACCAGTTTGATTAAAATTGACGAGCGGTGCGAATTGTATAAAATTGTGTTACTTTAATTGCATTATTAATTGAAGAGTATTGGTGGGTTATTTTTTTAATGCTAAAACTTGAGATATCTGTATCTTTTAAAGAGGTTTTAAGAATTATTGTTTGACGCTATTCATCATTTTGTAAAATTTGTCAGACTGTGTTATGCAATTAACAGGTTGATTAAAATGTGGTCAGAGACGAGCGATGCAATTGCATAAAATTGTGTTACTTTAGTAGCATTATTAATTGAAACGTATTGGTGAGCTGTTTCTTTAATGTTAAAACTTAAGATATTGTAATTTTAAAGAGGTTTTTAGGAATTATTGTTTGACGCAATTAATCATTTTATAAAACGATTTTTAAAATACATAGGATAGTTAATTTAACAGCTGAAACTGGCAAAACTGGATATTAGTATAAGTTTGAATTTCAATTAAAAAAATTTTTAATAAATCCATTTACATTTTTGTATTTATTTGTATGACGAAAAACAAGTAAAAGTTCAAAAGTATGAACTTTAGTTACTTTAAAAAAAAAATTAATAACATAATCAGATTTTTGGAATGATTGTATCGTAGGTTGAGATATAAATTAAAAAAAAAAAAAAACTTTTGATTTAAAAATGAATATGCATTATGTATTTTTTTTTTATATTAAAAAATAAGAAGAAAGAAAACCTCAAATTATTATCAACTTATTATTGAAAAAGAAAATCTCTTAATTTATGTTCAGAAAACAAAATAAAAACATTTTTTAACTAAAAAAATAAATAAAAATTTAGCTAAATTTATTTTGAAAATAAAGTTTCAATAGGTTTCAAATCGCTTTGCACGAAATTAGTTCAGAAATGGATAAAATATACACATGGAAATAAATAATTCAACAGTATAAAATAAAGATAATCCTTTCAATTGTTCAAATAATTTAATTATAACCTCCATTATCTTTCAAACTAAAATTATAACGTACGAGTTAAATAAAGTAAGGAAGTTGAGAAAGGGAAGGGGGGGGGGAATAATAAATGCTACACAATAATAAATTAGCTCTGAATTTCTTCTCATTAGACGAGTAAATTATAACATCACAACCCATTATTTATTTTGCCACTGCCAAGTTTTCCATAATTTGAACAATGACTTCACATTCAGTGTTATGGTCGACAAGTAACACATTCACGTCTAATTGAGTGATTTGAGTGCCAGAGAAAGATGGGCGGGGCGATTTAAATTAACAATAAAAAATAATTATCTTAATTTTGCAGCTACTAAAAAAAAAAAAGAAATCCATTTGAACAACTGCTGCAGATCATAATTCCCTTCTCTCCCTCCCTACATGATACGAAGCGGGAAGAGATTTTTTTTTTTCACAAAGGAGAGAAGTGTCTGTAGTGTGTAGATGGAGGGCCTTGATAGCAAAGCGCTAAGTTACTTTTTCTGTGTCTTTAAATAAGGATTATACATCATGCTTTTTTTCCCTTTCGTTTTGTAGTGAAACTGCAATATATTTTTTTTTTTTGCTGTTGTTGTTGTAGAGCAGCTGGCACTTAAACGGCCGCCTTCATATAACACATACGTGCATCGTCAACCGCCTACAATGAGTGCCTTAAATCATCGTCACCCACTCGCTAAGGGCATTGAGAAATCTTTTTAACTTCGGCGGCCTCTCTGTTTTAGATCGAATTTTGCGAATAATTAAATTAGGAATAAAAATTTTATTGCTACTTATATTTAATTAGAACCAATTATTGCAGCTCATTATCTCCAGAATTTATGGGACATTTAGAATATGGATGACTTGCGAAATTGTGGCATTCTTCTTTACTTTTTTTTTTATATATATACCACGTAGAAGTAATTTTTTATTTTATTTTTGCCTATTATGTGTAATGTGAACATTAAGTGTTCTAACAAATATTCTCTTTTTTTGCTCTTATAGAAAAGATTAATAATAATTAAGCATTTTTTTTTTCAGTATGAACTTTTATGCAAAAACTAGTACTATCTAATGAAAATTTTTATTGAAAAAAAGGCTTACAAAGCTGCCTTTAAATTGCATAAAAAGAAGGCTTACAAAGCTGCCTTTAAATTGCATAAAAAAAGGCTTACAAAGCTGCATTTAAATTGCACGAAAAAATGACTTACAAAGCTGTTATTTTTAATTTAAAAATTTGTTTGGGTCAATTATAATTATATACACATTTAATCAATTTTTTAAAAAATAACATTAGAAATACTAATTAAATTTAAAAATACAAATTTGTTTGGGCCATTTATCCCTACATACACATTTAATCAGTTTTTTTAAATAACATTAGAAATGCTAATTAAAATAAAAAATAAAAATTTCCTTGGTCCATTTATTCTTACATACACATTTAATCAATTTTTTAAAAATAATATTAGCAATACTAATTAAAATAAAAAATAAAAATTTTTTTGGCTATTTATCCATACATACACATTTAATCAGTTTTTTAAAAGTAACATTAGGAAAACTCATATCCAAATTAATGTTCAAATGCATACCTTTAATTCGATTAGAATAAATTATATCACTACAACTTTTTAATAAAATCAAACAAAATTACCAATTTCGTAAAAATCAATTTGATTCAAATTAAATTATCGAAATTATATTAAAAACTTGCTGACGAAGCTATTCATTTTAAAATAGCAGTCAGCAGGAAAGACAAGATTTTTCGTTCTAGGTTTGGCTTCCTGTTAGGCATAAAACAAATGACTGATAAAGAATTCTTTATTATTTTCAAGGACACTTTTTCTTTTCATAGAGATTAGAGTTTCACTCCTATGTAGTCAGATTAGTGTTTTACTACTGCTTTAATAATGTTTTCAACCGATATTATCATAATTCTGAATGTATTTGAACAAAAATTTGGTGAATAAGCATTTTATAAATTTCCAATAACTTTCGTTCATTTCAAATACTTTTATTAACCCTAGCAAATAAATGCTTTAAAAAAAAAAAAAGAGGGGACAAAGTTTTTATTTTATTTTATATCACACAAATAAATTTAAGGTTTTCATTAAAATATTCATTTAACACTGAAACATTAAACACTATTTCTGCAATCTAAAATTCTATTTTTTACCATTTTATAGACAAAGAATTCTTATTTATTATTTGCAAGCACACTTTTCCTTTTTATAGAGAATAGAGTTTCACTCCTATATAGTGCAATTAGTGTTTCACTGCTGTTTTAATAAAGTTTTAAATTTATAATCTCTAATTCCGAATGCATAAACAAAAATTTGGTGGACAAAGCATTTTATAGATTTCCAGTAATTTTCGTTTATTTCAAATATTTTTGTTTCCCTAACAAAATAATTTATTATTAGTATTTTTTAATCTTATTAAGTACCATATTTTAATTTTTTGAAACTTAATCCTGCATCTTTTACTTACTTTAAGTAGCCAATTAAAATCTTAAATATATATATATATATATGAATTAAGATGAGGAGGTTAAGGGGTCTATCCCCATTGGTACTTCGTAATCGGTACGGCAGTGTTGTCAGCTTTCAAAATAATAATAATAACAAGTAATATAAAAAAAAAAAAAAAAAAATTAATGTCAATTCCTACTTTTTTTCACTATATTGCAGAAAGTCCTTTATAAATAATTTTCATTCATTTTTTAAAGTTTATCTGGCGTCATCTATTGGTAGATATATGCAACATAAATCTAAAAAAAACTAAAATTAATTAAATTTAATTAATGAATTAATATTTGAAAAACTGTATTAACATCAAGTGTCATCCACTACTAGTTAAAAAAAAATGTATTCGAACTTGAGTGGATGAATAAAAAGTATTTTATTAACGATTGAAAATTCGAACAACATATATATAAGGAGAGTGTGAGCTAATAGAAGAAATTGAAAAAGGGACAAAGTTTTTAATTTTATATCACACAAATAAATTTAAGGTTTTTCTCGAAACACTCATTTAATACTGAAATATTAAACACTATTTTTGTAATATAAAATTATGTTTTATTTTTTTTAACATTTTATATTTTCCGAGCATTTAATATTTGGGGGGGAAACCCACACACGACATTACTCGAAGTAAATACAATCTTACATTACACATTGCCGTATGCAAAGAACAAAGGAACAACACAACATCCTGTAAAAATGTTCACTTTACAAATAACTGGTATAAAAAGAGGAAGGGAAAAAAAAACCTTATAAAAAAAAACAACAAAAGAATACAAGATCGAGAACTTTAATTAAGACATAAAACACACACAGGACAGCTTTTTCTGTCTCAAAACACTCCCAAGTATTTAGTTTGTGACTTTAGCTTTACCATAAAACTAACGTAACCCGTGGGATAAAGAGGAAATATAAAACCTACTACCTGAAGCTAGAACTACTGAAAACACATGTTTCGCTAAAGTTCTTCTTTTTTTTTTTTTGCGTTGAAGAAAGGATGTAGTCTTAGGATTTTATGGGCTATAAACACCCTAAACCTTGTAACGATCCTCCAACATGTTCATGAAGTACCTTACAAGGAAAAAAAAAATACATAAGATGCGCTTCGTTAGTTGCATTGTATAAAAACTTAAGAGACAAAGAGGTCAAAATCAATGTCAGGGCGGGACGAAAAAAAAAAAAATTATTACAATTTAAAAATAAGAAAATATTTAAGTCACGTCACAGGCTCGTAAAAAAATCAACATCCTAACAATAGGCTGCTCCACATTTAGAAATTTTTTATAAAAAATAATAAATTTGTGGTTTTTCATTGCTATATATATATTTTTTTTTCAGTAGTTAGGATAATTTATTTAAATATAAAACTAAATTACGTATTATTTAGTTTTAATTAATTTAATTAAGAGCATATTTTTCTAAGAAATATGTTGTTTTCCAGATGAACTTAGATGCTATGCTCTATGTAATGACAAAAAAAAAGTAATAATTATAATAATATAAAATATATACTTGAAAAAGCATCAAACAAAAATGTTTAATATTTGGCTTTCATATTTACGCTGTCAAGAGGAACAGATGTTTTAATAGATCGCAGATATTTTAACAGAAAAAAAATTTGCATTATTGTGGATAAGACCATAAAGCATGTGTTCATATCATTAGTTACTTATTTAAAATATCATTAGTTACTTATTTTGTACTAATATATATTAGAAGAGTGAATAATAGTGAATAATTAATGAATTATATAAATTTATATTAGAAGAATGAAAAAAATAATTGAGACATTCTTATTAAAACAGAAATGAGTGAATTGAAACATTTTTTTTTCCTTTTTACCGTAGTTAAGATAATTTTTTTAAATATAAAATTAAAATACATATTGTTGTTTATTTTGTTTTGTTTATTATATATTGTTTATTTTTATTTTCGAGCTGCTAATTTAATTAAACAACATTTTTTTTTAAAGCATTCAGCAAAAATTTTTAATCTTTACACTGTCAGGATGAACAGAATTTTTAAAAGCCTCAACATAATGAAAAAAAAAATTTTAAAAAGCAACAAGCCCAAAATTTTTCAATCATTAGTTATTTCATCTTTACGTTGTCAGAAGGAACAGATTTTTTAAAAGTTCAATAATAAAAAAAAATAAAATTTGTATCATTGTGGATAAGTCCATAAATATCTTTAAATCATGTGTTCATATCATTAGTTACTTAAGCGTATAGAATTTCATTAGCTACTTATTTAAATGTCACTTTCACTGTGGTAATAAGTTTATATTAGAAGCGTGAAAAAAAATAATTAAGCACTCTTACCAAAATACAAATGAGTGAATTGAAACGTTTTGATTCTTCCACAAATAACATGACGCATTTATTCAACCAAACTTGTACCACTCGTAATTCAAGAGAGGTAAGAAAAACTGCATTCATTCATCAAACAACGAGCGCGTTCATTCACACGCAGTAATCATTAAGTTTTCTTCTCGGGGGTCCATTCATTCTTCGCGCCCAGGTCATTTGTTAGGGAGAGAACGACAGCGCTCGAAAAGCTTTTACGGGCAGGAGCGCATCCGCACGGTTTCAACACCGCGCGCACGAGAGCAGTGCTGTCCGCAGTCGTTTTTTATTGTTGTTTATCATCCATATCTGTTCTCAGAAGCGAGGGGAGTTATTTCTGGATGGGGAGGACGGTTGACAATTCGAAACGGTTTGGGGGACTCCCGTGACACAATTTATAACTGACACAGAGTTTCCAGTTTTAGGAATTACGTTCTCTTGAAGATAGGGGTTGCCATGACTGCCGCACAGGATATTCAAAATTGTTTAATTAAAAAATAAATTAATAAATTACATGTAAAATATGAAAACTGAATGCAAAAATCTGAACACAGAACTCGCTGTAAATACTCTTATTATATAATGTGAATAATTTTTTAAAAAAGAAATGCAGTATGGTAGAAATACTAACTGAATGCTGCATGTTGATTCTAGGGAAAGTGATTGTTGGAGATTGGTTTTGGTTTGTCACTCAACGGTCATTTTGTGCACACTTTAAGCTAATTAGGCCGGGACCTTCAGTTTAACGTGGATTCCGAACCAACAACAAACATCCATGCCAGGATTCGAACCTGAAGCTTGTGGTACCAATGGCCAGAGCGCTAACCAATTGGCCATCAGCCCCGATTGTTGGAGAAGACGGTACAACGCAGAAATTTATAAATGCTATAAAGACCCAGATATCATAAAAGTTATTAACATCAATAGATTAAACTGGGTTGCTCATGCATTTAGAATGAATGATTTAATAAACCTTGTAAAAGACTCTTTTTGCCACAGTGACAAAAAGGAGACAGACTCAAAGCCACAGTGACAAAGAGGAAGAGGAGGATCCAAGTTGCGATAGACGCAGTTGAAAAAGATTTCTGTACTGAAAGCAAAGAATTGAAGAACCGTGTCACCCAGATTAATGCATGGAAATCTCTTCAAAGGAAAGCCTTGAAGTGAGCCCTGGGCTGTCGTGCTACTGATGATTTAGTAGTCGTGATTTAGATGATTTAGTAGTCGATGATTTAGAATCATTATGCTACTGATGATTTAGAATCATTATGCTACTGATGATTTAGAATCATCATACTACTAATAATTTAGTAGTAGTTTTGATTTTGATGATTTAGTAATCGTGATTTAGATTATTTTAGAATCACCATGCTACTGATGATTATGTTGATTCGAATGTAGAATTTAATAATATCCTGTTTTAATAAAAAAAATTAATTATTACATTTATTAAGATGCAGAAACCTACACATGGGCTATTTAATCTAGGGACCATAATTATTTTTTATTTATTAAAAAAATAAATTAATATTCTTTTACTTAAAAACAACGCAGAACAAACAAAACTAGACATATTTGTACTGCTGTTTCTTCTAGTATGAATGATGTAGTAAAAACTTCAAAACACAACATAACTCGCAACATTTTTTTTTAACTTTACTTAAGGAACATATCACTACTAAAATATAGACATAAACAAACTTTTACTTCTTGAAAAAGCTTATTTTTCTTTAACCATAACAATAAATCGGGTCGGATTATAATGCACGTGATAAAATAAACCATAAATCCTTACCACAGAGAGAAAAATAATAAATGAAAGCGGACGAAAGTTAATACCCAGAGTATTAGGAATATAGAAGATAGAAAAAAGGACTAGTCTGGTTTATTGATAAAGGATACAGTGTGACAGGGGAAAGGGGAGGGATATTGGCTTAGAAAAACCGGCGACAATGGGGGAGAAATTGCTTTTGGTTGGGGGAATATTTGTTTACTTGGGGTGAAAATCCCTCAGCAGTAGAAAGTATACGATTTCTGGGCATACCACAAGAGAAGAGGCAGATTTGTTTACTTCAGATCTTACGTAATATAATATAGGAAGATTTTTATCTTAGTTTACAAGAAAGGAAAACCTTAAATGTATACATTATCCAAAGTTTTTATTTACTTTTTTCCGACTACTTTGTTTTTTATCTTCAAAGGAATAATTTTGAAAGAAGATAGACATGTATAGACAGAAGACAAAACTCATTTCATGAATTGTTTGGAAAACAGTGACTAAAAACAAAAAGGTAACGTCTTTATCAAAGCAGCAATTTTTTTTTTTTTTAATTCAGTACTGTGATCGAATTTTTGAACATTTATTTTAACAACAGCTCTGAATTAAACAAAATACATTATATTTATTTATATATTTTAGGTCTCTTTTTTATATATTTTTAAATAATATCTGTTTTTTCGACTTGAATTTAACAAAAAAAAAAAATAATAATATTTTAATATGAATATGCTACTTTTTTGTCGTATGATAGTCAATTGGCAGGCGCGTCGTCTCTAGTTATTACAGGCTTCAGGTTCGAATCCTGGCGATGTCATGGATATTTATTAGTGGTTCGGAACCCACGTTAAATTGTAAGTCCAGATCTAACTAACCTAAAGTGTGCAAAAATTGACCATAGTACGCCAAGCCAAACTGCTTTTTATTGCTGTATATCACACACATAATACAATATTGTGCGCATACAACTCAGATACGAAAGATATTTTGCGTAATTTTTCTCACAAAATTTAGATTAAAATTCATTTCCAATGTCATGTTTATAACAACACGGTTCTACAAAAGATTTCAAATAATTGGTTATATTACAGTACTTTTCTTTGACATATATTACAATATTAAAAGCAAAATTGCCTTTAAAAAGCATAAGGATAAACTGTTGCCCTTGAATTTTAACTCTTTTTCAAATTGTGTGTCATCAAGGACTTGTATATAGGCACAAGTGTTGGTACCCAGAATAAAGTTGTCAACAACATTGTCTGGTTCAAGGGTAAGAAAAATACTTTAATATTTTGAGTTCTACTTTGAAAAAAAAAAATAAAAATAAATGAAGAAAACGAATATTATTAAAAAAAAAATGTAAAGGATAAAAAAAACTTATGGGTGATGGGGCCATAAAGTACCTTCATTATTTTGAACTCTACAGATAACGTTCCTGGTCGTGTCCGTTTCAAATTATGTGCTAGGCACAAGTGTTGGTTCCCAGAATAAAGTTGTCAACAACATTGTCAGGTTCAACTTTAATATTTCGAGTTCTACTTTGAATAAAAACATATATTTTTAAAAAAAAAGTGAGGGAAAAACGAAAACAATTAAAATCAAAAGAGCCCAACCGAAAGTTTTGCGATGAACATAAGTCAATGGGCCGTAAAGTACCTTCATCATAATTCAGGACAAAACGAACTATAGATAACGTCCTGGTCGTGTCTGTTTCAAATCGTGCGCCATCAAGGACTTCTATATAGGCACAAGTGTTGGTTCCCAGAATAAAGTTGTCAACAACATTGTCTAGCTCATGGGTAAGAAAGAAACTTTAATATTTTGAGTTCAACTTTGAATAAAAACATATATAAAAATAAATTAATGGAAACGAAAATAATTTTTAAAAAATTAGAAATGTAAAGAATAAAAAAAAAATAATAATAATAATAAACATTCAAATGAGATCTCGAAAAGTTCATCAAAAGAGCCTAACTGAAAGTTCTGCGGTGAACATAAGTCAATGGGTCGGTAAAGTACCTTCATAATTTTGAACTCTACAGATAACATTCCTGGTCGTGTCCGTTTCAAATTATGTGCCATCAAGGACTTGTATCTAGGCACAAGTATTAGTGCCCAGAATAAAGTTGTCTGGTTCACGGATAAGAAAAAAAAATTTAATATTTTGAGTTCTACTTTGAAAAAAAAAATTAAGTAAGAAAAAACGAAAACTATTAAAAAAACAGAAATGTAAAGAATAAAAAAACATCCAAATGAAAAGTTTGTTTATTCAGCAACCTATACGATATTGAGAGGAGCAGAAGATTTTTTTACTATTGAATCTGAAGAACCCTTGATACAGCCAAAAAAAAAAACACCAAGAAAAAAAAATTCTTCTTGATTGGATGCAATAAAATTGGGAGTAGAATGAAATGCGATTGTTAAGAAAACAGTTCTGCCTTTCCAAAGAAAACAATTGTAAGAATCAAGAGATTTCAACAGAACCAATCAAAGACTTTTCAAGAGATTTTCCAATGGAGAAGAGCAGATAAATCAGATGCTCTTGAAAAGAGATAACATGTATATTTTTATTCTGATATCTTCACTTATCTAATGTTATTCTAAATAAATTAATACTAAAAATTTTATTTTTTATCAAATTATGGATAGTTTTTTTTCTAAAACAACAATGACTTCAGAAAGTTTAAAATTGCATATAGTTTAAGAAAAAATTTTTTAAACAATGAAAATTTAAAAATAACACAAAATAATTAATTTATAAATCGTAGCTGAACAAAAACAATAACATAATTTGAAAAAAAAAAAAAAATGGTGAATTACTTGGAATTACATAAATGTGAATTCAAACACAAAACTGCTTAATACACTTACGTAATTTTTGATTTGGTTTGGTTTTATGCTATACGGACAGTTTTTTGCACACTTTGAGCTAATTACACCAGGACCTACATTTTAAAGTGAATTCCGAAACACTAACAAACATCCATGCCACTGTCAGGATTCAAACCTGAAGCCTGTGGTACCAGCAGCCAGAGGCGTAATTTTTGCAGGCAATGTGTATGTAGATTCAAGATTTAATGAAAAAAAGTTTTAAATTAAAAATATCGGTTTTAAACTTATGTTAGTTTAAAATATGAATAATACAAAGAGTCATATATATGAAAAAATAAAGGCAACAAATATTCTTTTTGAAACATTTTTCATAAAGAATGATTCATATTACTACTATACAAACTATGTTCATTAGAGAATAAACTGATGAAGTTTCCGCTCATTTAGTACCTCTTTCTCTATTTTTTTTCCATTAAAAGAATATTTATTATCTATAACTGAAAGAAAACACAGTAATTAAATGTTACATTTTGGGACAAAAACAAATTGTATTTTCTCCATTAATCACAAATATACCTCCATGAATATAATATACCGTCTAAATTATGCATTAGTTTGCTAAAAGCTTATCGGAAACTTAGTCGCTCTTCTGCTTCAAGAGCGGAAAGTAAAGAGAAAAGTTTAACGAACGCAGTAGGCATCGGTCAGCCATTATTGTTTCCTGTCAGATGAAAGCGTGACCAATCACCGGCTTAAAGGCCATGGAAGTGTTAAAAAGTGACGGGAACAGCGAGCGTAAACGATTTGCTAGTTTTATTGCTTACTCGAACAGAATATGAAATTTCGTACATCCAGAAAAGGATAAGAGTTAATTTGGCTGTAAACAGGGATTCTGATTAGCAAAAGAATTTAAAAAGTAGGCATATGAAGAAGGCATATGATTCATCACAAAAATCTTCAAAAGCAAATTAACAGCCTGATAACCAATTTGCAAGCGCACTGGCTTTTAGTACCACAGGCTTCAGGTTCGAATCTTGGCGGTGGCATGGATGTTTGTTAGTGGTTCAGAATCCACATTAAACTGTAGATCACGATCTAATTATAATTAGCCTAAAGTGTACAAAAAAATTACCGTAGAGCTACAAATCAAATCAAACTATAAAATCAAACCATATCTCCGCACTATATAGTCCATGTCCAGTCCTACTGAAAGATTCCGAAACAGGACATGTTTTCATTTTATAGGGTAGGCTGCCAGCCCTACGCTCAACAGTCACATTAGACCGGGGACCTACGTAAAAGTTGATTCCGAATCACTACAAACTTCCATGGCACCGACGGGGCTAGAACCCGAAGGGCAAGAATAGTCACTCGATCATGTAATAGTTAATATTTATGCTTTTCATTTGAACATAAATTATATTTTCTGCATCTTGCCAATATGAAAAAAATACATTCATAAATATGTTTTGGAATAACAAACATGTTAAATAAATTATTCTTACAAGTTTATAAAAAAATAATAAATAGTTTTATCTATATTAAAAATCAGTTTAAGAATAAAAAAGATTTTCAAACAATTTTAATTGAATTTAAAAATTGAAAAGATTGATTTAATATAAAGCTTGTAAGAATATTTAATAGCATTTTTAAATCTCTATCAACATCAATTATTTTATTCATTTAAATTCTTAATATTCAAATATTCTTCAATTTTCTCAAAAATTCATTATTTTAATATATTCAAAACTGACTTTTCGGGAAACCTTTAATATATATATTAATTTGTGAGATGTTTAATAATTTTTATTTTTGTAAAATCTATAAATGTGACCTTCAAAAATTTTAGCTTGGACGGTAACAAAACTTGCTAGATGGTGAAAAATAAAAATCTTTTATTTAAGATTCTGATTATAATGAAATTAAACCGAAAATTTCAAAAGAATTTTTTTTTTCTCGTTTTACGCTATAATAAAGTTTTTGTAGAATATTCACTAAAAGTTAAATATGCAATCTCGCTGTCCGCATTACTGGGATAAAGGTTTTTTTTTTTTTTTTTTTTTTTTAATATGTCTGCATGAAACTGCAATTGAAAATGTGTCTCTGCCGCTGTTGAAGTGCTCTCAAAATTTGGCAGGTTGGCATTGTTCAAAACAATCGCCAAGCGTCTATCTCGTGGTCATTAACCTGAAAGTCACACCCTTCTCGCATACTATTTCTGCAGTGATATCATCATTGGAGTTCACGCGAATCATTTCTGGAGCCTTAACAAAAGACAAAATCTATATTTAAATTTATTGCGCATTTAATTTTGCATTAAGGGCCACGAGAATGAATTCAACAATAACTTCAACGAAAATAAAATTTGAGCGAGACGGAATTAGGCTTAAAATACATATTTATTTATGCAATACAGAAATTCAACAATGGAGTTTTTGTTTTTCTTCGGCCTCAACAATAAATTTTCTTGGGGAAAAAAAGAAGGTACAAGGTCAAAATCTAAGAATTTTTAAAATCGGAAATTTTTTTCCTCCGTTTTAAAAATTGGCAAAGTGTTTATAAAACTGGGAGTGTTTTGCGTAAATACTATACTTTATATCAGGGGTGTAGAGTCAGCCGAAAAATGTCCCAACTCACTATAGTTTATATCAGGAGTGTAGAGTCAGCTGAAATATTTCTTTTTACAGGATAGGGTTATCAGCCCTACGCCTAACACTCTGCTGTCATATTAGCCTGGGACCTACGGTTTAAAATGGTTTCCAAACCATTACAAACATCCATGGCATCGCAGAAAACCCAACCTGTGAAAACCTGTGACACCGAGGGCCAGAGAGCTAGTCACTCAGTCATTAGGCCATATTTATGCTGAGAATTTTAAATAACACGATACATGCAATGAATACTAGAAATATTTCTTAAAATTATATTACGATTAATAAACGATGTTAAGTCTGATGTTTAATCAGACCGTTAGCAACGTGCATTATTAATATAAAATATAACTATAATTTCTTGAAGAAGATTAAAATAGATGAATACAAATAAAAAACTTATTTTTCTGACACACTTAAGGACAAAAATTATGTTAATGATTAATCCCCTGAATTCAATATTTTATTCACAGAAAGAAAATGAAATGGTGCAATAGTTTAATAAATGCTTTGAAAGGATATAAATTGTTTAGTTCTTATGATATTCTTTTTGGATGTTCGAACTCATCGACAGGAAGTAAATAATTGAATCAGCCGAAACTAAACAATAACAGTAATTTTAAGTAAAAAAACTAAGTCATGGATAATGATTGCTTCAGGGCTGATGTACAAAAAGCAAGAAAATCTAGCACGAAAATTACCCCAAATAATTCAAGAGCGTACAACTAAATTTATTCATTTTTTTTTAACTTTTGAAATATAATTAAGATCAAACAAACATAAATATTTTTTGCCAATGATAATTTAAAAATAAATAAATAAATAGCTTTTTAAAATTGCATTATTTTTTTTCATTTTTCATAATGGGGATACTCATTATAAAACAATAGCATCAAATTCAATTCTTTTTGATACACAAGTAATCGCCAAGGGTTTATTTATTGTTTATTTATTTAACGGAATTAGGGGAAAATAAACAATCCTAGTTCTATTAACAGGTATAGGTTAAGGACTAGTTAATTTAGGCAACCGACTTCTTCAAATTTCTCTACAATTTAAATGATGTTTATGCAACCTATATACTATGGGTTATATGCATGATATCTGAATGAAGTTTCTGCAATACGCCGAAATTTCCATGTGATAGATTTTTTCATTATAAAGGTTTGCATAGATATTAAATATGGTTCTAGCAATCGACAGTACTACTGTGTTCAAAAAGTAAGACCCATTTTTAATTTAAAATTCCCAGGGCTTATGGAATTTAAAATTTTGTTTCCTTTTTAGGTTGCTGACACTGTATTTGAAGAAATTTGTTTTTGTGAAATTTGACGTCAAATATATATTCATTGGTGTTTGAGTTACGCTTGGCTTTGTGAGGCGCTAAAACTGATTCCGCCGATTTTTGAAATGTCTGAATTAATTGAGCAAAAAACTTGCATTAAATTTTGTTTGCGGAAACGTATAGAATGTTGCAGAAGGCATGCGGTGAGCATTCCTATATCGGAAAGAAATGTTTAGAAGTGGTATAAACAATTCAAAGAAGGCAGAGAACGCGTTGAAGACGAAATAAAATAATTTAGAGATACCCTGAATTCAACATTAAATAATAATTTGTTTTAAGATATTTTAAAGAATTAAATTAATTATTTTAAAACTATAAACAAGCATAAAGTTTTATAAGCTATTTTTTATCTCTCCGTAAATGTACTTTCAAATTAAAATTGAAGCAATCTATTTATTCTTAACTGCCATCAATTATTTACATCATCTCGATTTTATGAGTCCAAATAATTTAACGAATTTAGATGTATCTTTTTATGTATCATTTTTAGGAATTCAAAAAATTACAACATTACTCTTTTAAATAAAATAATACTAGATATATCCAGAATTCATCTTTCCATAATAATTTTTTTGTGTAAGATATTTTCAAAGTCTAAAATATTAATGATTTTAAAACTATAAATTTTAAGAATAAAGTCCTTTGAGTTACTTTTTATCTTTTCATAAATTTTATTTCAATTAATATTTTCAAATTAGAATTGAAGCAATCTATTTATTTTTTAATCGCCATCAATTATTTACATCGTCTCGGTTTTATGAGTGCAATTAATTTAGCGAATATAGAACTAAATGGCATTTGGACTTACTTCAAAATCATTTCAAATTCACTTCATTTTTCAAAATCATTTCATTTCATCATTTTCTATTTAATGAACAATTATAATAAGACCAGAATATGTTATATTTCTGAACGACTTATTTGTGTATCATTTCCAGGAATTCAAGTAGTTACAACAATTCTGTTTTAAATAAAATAATACAGATATATCTATTATAGAATTCAACATTCCATAATAATTTGTTTAAGATATATTAAAGATTTAAAATATTAATGATTTTAAAACTATAAGTTATAAGCCTAAAGTTCTGTAAGCTACTTTTTATCTTTTCATAAATGTATTATAATTAATACTTTCGAATTAGAATTCAAACAATTTATTTATTTCTTAACTGCCCCCAATTATTTACATCATCTCGATTTTATGAGTGGAATTAATTTAGCGAATTTAGATATATCTTTTTATGTATCATTTTTAGGAATTCAAATAATTTCAACATTTCTCTTTAAATAAAATACCACAGATATATCTAGAATTCATCTTTCCATATTAATTTGTTAAAGATATTTTAAAGATTTAAAATAGTAATGACTTTAAAACTAAGCATACAGTTCTTTAGGTTACTTTTTATCTTTTCATAAATATTACAATTAAAACTTTCAAATTGGAATTGAAGTAATCTATTTATTTTTTAACTGCCATCCATTATTTACATCATCTCCATTTAATGAATCCAATTAATTTAACGAAATTAGAACTACATGGCATTGGACTTTCTTCAGTCAAAATCAAAAGAGACCGACGATTTTTACGCCATTTTTTTTTTTTTTTTTTTTTTTTCCTCTTTCGTTGTCGCCTTTTTCTGTTTCTAGGATTGTGCTAGGTCAGGACCCATCACTGCCTCACAAATTACGAGTTGCTCCCCCCCTCACCATTTTTATTTCATTCATTATCCCAGAGTGTAAAATACGTCCCACGGGGAGGTCTCGGCTTTTATGGGACCTCTGGAACAAAGAGTGCTTTATTGCAGAGCCCACAATGCTTTTTAATTGCCAAGCAGCCGCCATGAATCAGGATTAGGGAGCAAAACCCTCTAATTTTCGCTGTAAGCACCGTCGTTTTCTTTAGTTTTACAGTCTGCTGAGATGGCGTGAGTTTTGGCATGTTTGGTTAAGAAAAATTAAGAGCTATTATACCGTGAAATTTTTTCGTAACAAAAAAGATGTATTCAATTTGTGTATTGTAATTTTGGTTCGTTGTAGTTCACATTTAAATAATTTATTTTCCACCTTCCTTAAAAGTCAGCGGCCTGGTGGCCAATTGGCTAGCACTCTTTCGCTCGGTACCACAGGTTTCGGGTTCGAGTCCCGGCGGTGCCATGGGTGTTTGTAATGGTTCAGAATCCACGTTAAACAGTAGGTCCCAGTCTAACATGATCGTAGAATGTTGCGGGGGTACTCCGCGTCCGTAGCTTATCTTCCAGCTACACGCATCTAATAGGTTGTGCTAAGTTAGTTAGGTGCAGCGCTTGCCTTAAGGCATCAAAGACAACTGTCTATGTATTTGCCAGCTGCATTAGGAAAAAAAAATTGGTTCGTTGTGGTTCACATTTAAACAAACTATTTTCCACCCTCCTTAAAAGTCAGCGACCTGATGGCCAATTGGTTGGCCGTTGGTACTATAGACTTCAGGTTTAAATCCTGGCGATGGCATGGATGTTTGTTGGTGGTTCGGAAACCACGTTAAACTGTAAATCCTGGGCTAATTAGCCTAAAGTGTGCAGAAAATGTCCGTAGAGCAACAAACCAAACATTAAAAGCCACTAAATAACTATTAGGTATGTGACATGTAAGCTAATGGTTTGCAAGCGGCTGGTGGTCAAATGGCAAGCGCTCTGATCCTTGATACTCTAGGCTCGAATCCTGGCGTTCTTTCTTAGTGGTACGAAACCCACGTTAAACTGTAGGTCAGGATCTAATTATAATTAGCCGAAAGTGTGCAAAAAATTACCGTAGAGCTACAAATCAAACCAAACCAAATCAAACTATAAAATCAAAAAAAGGTTCCCGTTTAATTAGCCCAAAGTGTGCAGAAATGACCGTAGAGCAACAAAAGTGCAGAAATTTAAAAAAAAAAAAAAAAAAAATTAAAGAACAATATTATTGTACAACAGAAAACAGTAATTTTTTATTTGTAATTTTACTGATTAAAGCTAAATCTTATTTTAAAAATTTCAGTTTTTTAAAATATACTTAGATTAGAATTTATATTAAGTTATCGATTATATCGTATTTTTTATTTGTCTCCTGATGAAGAAGTGTCACAGATATCACTTTATTGTTTTTAGCAATATTTGCAGTAAATACATTGTTTCTTCATTTTATCAGCAATGAATATTCTGTACAATATCCCAAACAAGTTTTTCAATATCAGATTAAATATCTTTCAGAATATGCATTATGAAAACGATTCCAAATCCTAAATACACGTTTTACTGCATCTTATAAATTGGCTGCATAATAAAGCCACTCTTTTTTTAAACAAGTCTTTTATAAAATACAGTAACCAAACTTTATAATGAACAGTTTAGTAATATGCTTATTTTAAGCTTATAAATTTCTTCAAGATAAAAAAATTTACCTTTGTATTTGTAATTAACTGCACGTTTCTTGAGATTTATGGGAATTAAATTTCCATGAAAATTATAAAAATTCTTTTAAAATTTTATTTTCTCCTGAAGCCCAAGTCTGTTTTATAGGATAGCATTCTTTTTTTTATCATGTGTGAACATGATGTTGTCCTGGTTAGGGGTCCATGACGTTATCCGAAAATGAGGGTCAAGCAAATAAAACTCCATTACAAATTTTGGCGGAAAATGGTATTTTGGATCCCTTAACTCTTGAAATGATTCATGAATAACGTTAATCTTAAGTAATTTTCTAGAGAATTTGGCTTTTGATTAAAGTGTTTTGTAGTATGGTTTTGAATTACTTTTCATAATTTGGGTTGAGATTTTAAACATTTGTATATCCAATAGCTATAGATACTCGTAGTGTGTTGATAAATTTCTTTTTTTTTTTTTTTTTTTTTTGAAATTTCGTATTTATCACTTTTGGCATTTTCCCATGCAAATTGAGCTGTATAGTGCTTCTTATTGTATTTGTAATATTTCTTTATTTATGCCTAGAATATTCAAACTTGATATATTCTTTTGGCTATTGTATGTGATAACGTTTCTTGTAGAATTTTTCATTTATTTAAGACTACATTTATCTGACTTTTGAATATCCTTTAAGAAATTCTTGAATAATTCTTTCTTCAAGGATTCAACATTGCTATATTCGCGTGGCTATTGAATTTAGCCATTCTTATAGTATTCCAATCAATTGCTTTATTATCTCGTGCATTATTAAACATTGGCATATTCCTGAGTTTATTCATCCGTCCTCGAATGTTCACACATGATAAGTTGAAATTTGCCGAGCAGATTTCAGAATTTTTTTAAATTTTTATTTGCATTTATTTATTTATTATTTTATTATTATGATTATTTGAGAATGATGAATTAATTTTAAAAAAAAAAAAATTTTCCTCGACATTTTTTTTTACTAGAATAAATAGCCATTCATTTTACTAAAGAAGATTATATACTATTATTATACATTTTCTTCAATGAAAAAGCTACGCTACAACTTTCCTACATCAGGCTATAGACGAACAAATTATATCATACAAGACATAATGCTAATGTATAAAACAGACACTCGAGAATATACCCCAATTAAATCTTTTTATCTTCTTTGTCGATGAGTGTCTGCCATATAAAAGGTTCAAAAACCTTGAACGGCCATTTTTTTTTTATCCCTGACGTAGAAATAGTCTCTGTAACTTTTCTTTTTTAAATACATCTTTTCAGAGGATTGAATCAACGTAAAAATTAAAACAAGAGTCAAATAGAAAACAGTAATGATAAACGCCGAAATGAACCAAGGAGAACTAGAATATGAATATGCTAAAAGTCAAATAAGAAAGAGTTATGGCGGGCAAAAATAAAAAAAACAAGAGAGAAAAAGCTGAAACCTTGACTTGTCACTTTTTGAAAAGTGTGAATCGTGATGCCAGCAAATTAGAGCGAACTTTGGGAAAAAAAAGGCGAAAATTATTCTAATAATAACTATGATCAGTTGGGTTTAAAAATCCCAAGAGAGATAACTTCTCACTTACATAAAATTAAACAGCGTTTTTCTTAAATTGGAACGAAAACATAAATTTGCTCAAATATTTTTATTTTTTAAAAAAAGCAAACTCTCTTTAGAAAAATAATGTTTTATTTACAGACCAGGCCATTAAATTTAAATCTCGTGATTTAGTGATAGGCAAGAAAAAAGAGTTGAGTTAAAAATGATTGTTAGTTCGTGAGGTCCACGGGCTACTAGCATTCAAGATAGTAATGAATAAAAAATATTAATCGATGTTTTGCGAAATCTAATTTTCTCTAATAGCTTTTCTGTTCCGTCGTCGTATACTTAAGGTTTTGGAAAATTTATAAATAAATAAGTTTTCGATATGTATATTTTTTTTTCTTTTAAATGTTAAATGTGTAACTCGGCAGAATAAGCTTCGATTTCGATTTAAACGGTTTCACTTTTTTTATTTATTTATTTTTTTATTTTTATTTATTTGTTATTTTTATTTATTTATTCTGCACTACTAAAAGGCAAGGTTAACATAAAAAATGGTAATTAAGATAACATGAAAATTAAATAGAATTCAAAAAGTATAAGATCTTAAGCCGGTAACATATATTATATATTTTTCTAAAAAAAATTCATTGTTTTTTTTTAAATGCAGTATATACTTAACTCTTTCTGAAAATATAACATAAAACAATATAATAGTTAAAGATATAATACAATTACAGTAACGATGCCAGACTAGTGGCAACGTGCGCCGTAGCGTTAGTGAACATCAGAAAAAAGAGGTTAATCCGCTGGCGGCTTTGTTGTTCAGCATTTTGCCTCGTGAGTCGGACTACCTAAAGTTATGGCAATTTTCTCAATGGCAATTTGTGGTAGTGTTCTTAGAGGTTTTTCCCCTGAAGGCCTCTGAGTTCTTCAACAGCCTGGTGGGAGTTTCTACCTGGTAGTCACAACAGAATCTCCCATACGATTTCCATGAGAACGACGGGTCCATGGACTATCGACCAATATCGGAATAAGAAAGGAAGCTTATTCCGGCTTAAGATCGGAATAAGAAAGGAAGTTTATTCCGGCTTAAGATCGGAATAAGAAACAACAACTAACACAGTTACGATAATATACAGCTTTGTAATAATTACAAACTCTTCATTTCTCAGAGCAATTCCTTCTTCTCCATTCAGATCCAATGATATAAATTAGCTTGTGTGTGGACAAATTTCCAACTAATAATATATATTGCAGCCATTGTTTAGATAAACATTACTGTAGTTACTGCTTTGGAAAGACTTGCCACTTGTATTTCCAGTCGACAACTTAGATTTTGTGGTTAAATTTTTTCTAGAATTTCTGCTATAAAGCATACAAATGCGAAATAGTTTTATCATGAAATTTATCCCGGCTAATATTACTCTTTAAATTCTTTTAAAACCAGACCCCCAGAATAACAATAATAATAATAAATAAAATTATTACAAAAGGAATTCAATTTAAGTAATACTATTCAAAAATATTTTAATCTATAAAATGATAAGTTATTAAATTATTCAATTAATTCATTAGAAATAAAGTTAAATTATTAATTAAATTATTAAAAACAAATTTAATTTTATAATTTATTTATCATCAGATTTTTTTTTTAAACTTTTTTTTTTAAGTTTTAAAAACATATAGTTCGAAAAAATTAAAGTACCTAAAAATTTTATCTATATTATTCTTGTTTTACTTTATTTAAACAACCAGTACAATTTTCAAAATAAAACTATGCAAAAAGTTTTAAAAATTAGATTCGTTAACACGAATTCATACACGATTCCATTTACGACTACAAGCGACTTCATTTACTACTACTTTACGATTTACAAGATTTCATTTTATCACATTGAAAATATGAAAACTGTTCTCAAAACTAAAGCATTAATTTTTTTCTTCCTTTTTAAAAATATACAAAAAATATTTTTGAGAGGTTTAAATGTGAGAACTACAAAACATCTTAAGTTTAATACAGCAATTTAAAATAAATAATATGAAATTATTCATTATATAAGAACAACATTTTCAGAAAAAACGTCTTGATTAGAAAATAAGTAATATAAAAAATATTTTTTTTAAAGTTAATTTCTACTTTTTTTCTCACTATATTGCAGAAAAGATTTTTACAAATTAAGTTGAAATTTTCCTCTTACACCTGGCGCCATCTATTATTAGATATATGCAACTTAAATCTAAAAAAAACTAAAATTAATTAATTAAATTTAATTAATGAATTAATATTTCAAAAACTGTATTAACATCAAGTGTCATCTAATACAAGTTGAAAAAAAATGTATTTGAACTTGAGTGGATGAATAAAAAGTATTTTATTAGCGATTAAAAATTTGAACAAGATATATAGTGTGAACTATAGGAGAGTGAACTAATAGTAGGAATTTTAAAAAAAAGTTGTTTATAAAATAGAAGAAGTAACCAACACATAATGGCTTTCGTTTTAGGCTACTCTTATACACAAAAACAAATATATATAGTGTGCAACCATGTTGAAACAATGGAACGAAAAAAAAAAATAAATAAATAAGTCAAAACGTTTTTCTGTCATTAAGCCATTCAGGTATATTTCAGTTCGAAAAAAATACTTCTCACTTTCGCTTTCCCTTCCCTGCATTTAATGACTTCCGACTAATTTAGAAAGTCGTACGTTGACTCGCGTTTTACAGGATATAGGCCCAATTTCCTTTCCATTCCCCCTCAAAACGGTCCATACATGTATACCCAACATGCCCATGAATATACCAGTAATTACCAATCTAATGACTTCCACATTTTCTACAGATACAGAACAATAAAATTAGATGATTCATTAGCTGATAAAGAAATGTTATAAATATTGAATGACTCCGGTAAAATAAATAATAAAAAGGTGAAAATCAAGGAAGGAAGCAATATTGAAGATAACTTTTTTGGAAAGTAATATAAATTTAAGGCCAATATTTGTATGTTTAAAATCACATTAATATAAAAATGGCCAAAAGTGTTAATTAAAAGTTTTGATCAACACAAAGCATTGGTTTTCCATTGGTGGCTAAAACTGATTCCGGCGATTTTCGAAATGTCTCTTCAATCGACTCAAAACGGTGTCTTTTGAGTTTAGAAAATAGCCAGAAATAGCGCGATGCTAAATTAGGTGAATACGGTAATTGTGAAACGATATGGGTTTCATTTTTGGCAAAAAAAGTCATGAAGAATCTATGCAGTGTGAATTGGTGCATTCAGTGTTTTCGGTACCAATCAAGATTTGACGCGTTTGAGGCCCCTGTTTATAACACTTCTAAACATTTCTTTCCGATATAGGAATGCTCATCATACGCCTTCTGCAACATTCTATACGTTTCCGCAAACAAAATTTAATGCAAGTTCTTGCTAATTAATTCAGACATTTCAAAAATTCCCGGAATCAGATATAACATCTCACAAAACCAAGCATAACTCAAACACTAATGAATATTTTGACGTCAAATTTCACACAGATATCAAGGACAGTGCCAACAACCTAAAATTAAATTGAAAACTGGTCTTACTTTTTGGACACAGTAGTATATATATACATAACATTTCATTACAATTTTTGAGTCATTTTTATATTAACGTGATTTTAAATATACGAATATTTACTATAAATATATCATATACAATATAACTATATATATATATATATACAGTTATATTGTATATAGTATATTTATAGTAAATATTCGTATATTTAAAATCACGTTAATATAAAAATGACTCAAAAATTGTAATGAAATGTTTGATCAACATAAAGCATTAGTTTTCTCTTTTCTGCTCATTCCATTTTCTCATTGGTTAGTGTTTTATGACGTGAGATCTTAGCATAAGGAGGAAATCAACGTTTAGAATTACGCTGAATACATTGGAAAAACATGGTAAATTTCGAAATGAAATGAAATAGCGGTAAGGAATTATATCATTCTCAAAGTTAACAATACAAACTTTTTCTAGTTTACTTATAAATATCTACTCCTAACTTTTTATTCTAATTACATTATTTTTCAATTATTAATATTTAAGATTTTAAAAAGAATACTTTATAACCTTGAATTAGTTTAACAATATATTTAGAGCAATACATGAACTCTGGTAAATTTTATCATTCATCACATAACCAATAAATTCTACCCCATGATAACTGTTATTTCGAGAAAGGCAAAAATATAATTTGATTTACATTCAGTTTGAACTACAAACCATTTCTTTGTGCATCACATAAGTATAACATGAGGCTTAAAAATTAAGAAATATTCACAAAATCTTTCAAAGCAATACAGCAACACAAAGCAAAAAAAAATAAATAAATAAATGAATAGGTAGATAGATTAAATAATAATAATAAGAATAATAAGATAACCAAAACATCTCTACTTTTAATTTAATTAGCACTTATATTATTAGTAATAATAATGTTGCATAAATATGCATATTTATTATTTTTAATGGTAATATAAGTAGCAAATTTTAGCATTTTAATAACTAAATTTTAAATGAATGTGGAAACTATATGAATGAAATAATAATAAATTATTGAAACTAAATGTTTTGTAAACAATATATAAATTTACATAATGGATAATTTTTAATTCATAAATAATTTTGTGCAACTGGCATTGAAATCAGTAACAAACAACTCTTGCATTACGAACATTACATTGAGTTGTTTATATCAATTCAGCAATTTAAAATAGAATAAATTTTAACTTAAGAAAAAAAAAATTCCCACGAATTTAAAACCATTACTACAAAATTTTTCAGATTTTAGAAGTAATTTCTAAATAAAAATAACACAAAATGTCCTTTTTTTTAAAAATAAAATTAATTATTTTCCCTCAAATAAAATTTCTTCCGATTCTACACTCTAAGGATAGCTATATTTGAAAAGCAAGTCACACCCAAAAGGTGCGCCAGACAGAATTCCATTTATTATTTTTGTTATAAAATATATTATTCCAAACGCATTTTAACGAAAAAAAATATTTATCTGTCTCGACAGTAAATTTTTAAGTTAAAATTCATGAAAGAATAAGATTTAACTATTTATTTTAAGTTTAAATACATGAAAAGAATGCTTACTTTTTATTCAAATTTTGAGTCAGTATATTCAAATTTCTGGAATCAAAAACTTTATTGCCATTCATTTACATAGATTTTTTTTTTTTTTTGAAATCAATTATTTAAAAAGTAAAAATAAATAAATAAAATAGTTAATAAAAATTCGGAACAGTTTCGATAGCACATTTTTAAGTTAAAATTTATGAAAAAATAAGTTTAAAGACTTTTAAGTTTAAATTTATGAAAAGAATGCTAACTTTTTATTCAAATTTTGAGTCAATATATTCAAATTTCTGAAATTATAACTTTATTGCTATTTATTCACATCGTTTTTCTTTGAAACCAATTATTTGAAAAGTAAAAATAAATAAATAAAATTAATAAAAATAATTAATAAAATTGGGTACCATTTCGAACAGTCTCGACAGCAAATTTTTAAGTTAAAATTGATGAAAAAATTAAGTTTAAGTATTTATTTTAAGTTTAAATTTACGAAAAGAATGCTTACTTTTTATACAATTTTTTTTTTTTTTTTTAAGTATATTAAAATTTCTGGAATTACAGTTTTTTATTGCTATTCATTCACGTCGTTTTCCTTTGAAACCAATTATTTAAAAAGTAAAAGCAAATAAATAAAATAATAAAAAAAATTGGATACAATTTCGAACAGTCTCGACAGCAAATTTTCAAGTCAAAATTTATGAAAGAATAAGTTTAAGTATTTATTTTAAGTTTAAATTTAAGGAAAAGAATTCTTACTTTTCATTCAAATTTTAAGTAAGTATATTCAAATTTCTGAAATCATAACTTTATTGCTATTTATTCACATCGTTTTTCTTTGAAACCAATTATTTAAAAAGTAAAAATAAATAAATAAAATAATTAATAAAATTGGGTACAATTTCGAATAGCCTCGACAGCAAACTTTTAAGTTAAAATTAATGAAAGAATTAGTTTACGTATTTATTTTAAGTTTAAATTTATGAAAAGAATGCTTACTTTTTATTCAAATTTTAAGTAAGTATATTCAAATTTCTGAAATCATAACTTTATTGCTATTTATTCACATCGTTTTTCTTTGAAACCAATTATTTAAAAAGTAAAAATAATTAAATAAAATAGTTAATAAAAATTGGCAACTTAAAAATTCTAAGTTTAAATAAATAATAAACTAACGTAACGAGAAAATAATTTTTTACAGCAAAGAAATTTATAAACGCACCATATTACTATTTATCTAAAGATAATTTACATAATTTATAAGACTACTTAACTAGATTATATTATCAAATTATTCAAATCGATTATTAACGATTATCAAATCGATCGATTAAATGTACATCATACGTAATCTATGAAAAAAAAGTTAGTAATACTTAACTGTGGAACTGACAATTAATTACATCGACTACAATCATTTATTCTACAACTTAGTAGTTAAAATATATTAAAGCAATTACTATTCATTTGAAAATAAAAATTACGAACTTAGATTCTGAGTTAAAAAAATAAATGAATGAATAAAATAAAACATTACAAATTTTTTACAACTTAAAATTGTAATTATTTTATTTAGTTAATAGAAAGTATGAATCGATTACTTTTGTTATACGAATTTATGACTCATCCGTTTTATTAAAAAAAATTATTTTTAAAATATAATAATTTTAATTATTTAAAACATTATATTATTTATTACATTTTATAAATAGTGCAACAAAGTCTATTACGATTTTAATATATTCAAAAATGCAATTGGCATTTTAATTTATTATTTTTTATGAACTCTGTCAACACCAAACAACACAACAAAACACTTAGAATCTATGCATACATAATAGATCTATGCATACATGCCAATAGAACGAACATGAATGATGAATTTCAAAACTTATTTAAGATCCTGTCGAACCTCGAACGTATCAAACTTTTGATGGGATTTGATTCCTACCTCGAAGGGAGGTAAGAACCAATCAATCATTGTAAGCTAGTACTTTTTTTATTTATTTATTTTTTAATTTAATAAAAACAATTCCTTATTGTAGTACTTATAAAAAAAATTAATGCATCTGTGAGAAATGAATATGGGTGTGGTCTAATATTTCGTTATCAGATGATGAATATTATTACAGCAGTAACTTGTGTCCCAGAGAATTATAGTAGATAAGACTAGTTTTTTGTTTCGCATTAAGGCAAGAAATAACACTACGAACACTACTTTTCGAACGAAATAAAAATAATAACAAATAATAATAATAATAATAAATCGAATGCAAGGTTTTTTTTTTTTTTGTTTAATCGTTTTTGACAAGAGCTATAATATAACAGGTATATTGTTTGAACACAAAGAAATTACATCAATTGCGATTCAAGGTTCACTTGAATTTGTAATCATCAAACCTTTAAAAAAAAAATCTGTGTTTTTTTTTAATACTATTAAACAATTTATACCCAACGTTTATAATTATTTTTTAATTGGTTATTTTACAAATATTTATAAAGGAGATATATCAAACACATTGAATACCCAACACTATAACAAATATCGTATTTTGACAATTTTGAAAGGCAAGTTTGCCGAAAGCTCCAATGTAAACAATTTTTATCCTTATTTTCATTCATTCTAGTCTACTATATTTTTTATTCATTATTACTAAAGTATAATTTACTATAGTAGGTTAATGTTACAGTATATTCTATATTTACCACAAAAAAAAATTTTTTTTCAATGATGTAATTTTGAAAATTTTAAATTCGATCTTGTTTTTTGTACACACAATTACCATTTTGAACAACAATTAGCATATTTTCCAGATAAACAAAATTATATTTGATTCTTACGAAAAAATAAATATAGTTCATTTACATCGTATTGTTCGTACTTTGACATAACTATATTCAATTCTATTCTATTTTTTTTCAATGATGTAATCTTGAAAATTTTAAATTTGATTTTGTTTTCTTACAAAAAAAAACTAACATTATTTCATTAGCCTATTTTCTTGATAAACAAAATTATTTCTGATTTTTCTGAAAATATAAATATATTTCATTTAAATCGTATCGTTCATAATTTCGACATTCTGCCAAGTATAAGTCATAAACAATTAGAGAGAGATTTTTTTAGTGACCAATAAAATTATACTAATTACTAATTGAAGAAAAATTAATTTCAGTAGCATGTTTTCTAGATAAACAAAATTATTTATGATTATGAAAATAAAAATTTGTTTCATTTAAATCCTATTGTTCGTACTTTCGACATTCTACCAAGCATAATTCATTCATAAACAATTAGAGAGAGATTTGTTTAGTGACCACTGAAAATATACTAATTACTAACTGAAAAAATAATGAGACATAAAATACAATAGAAAAATATTAAATTACCAAAACATTATTTAAGTTAGAAAATAATTACATTTTAAATCTCTAATCCTTTCATTAATTATAGAATTAAAGGATGTATTATTTCATAAAAGTAAACATTACATATTAAAATAATATGTTAATGTATATAAAAATTATGAAACGAAAAAGCAAAATATATATAAAATCCAAAATTAAACCCCATATTAAATCAAAATCAACAAAATATAAGAAGCTTCTCTTTGTAAAATAAACTTTATGTAACACAGCATAAATGAATTTCTACTGATCATTATTAAGGAAAATTCTAAAAGTTTGTTATATGTTTATAAAAATAAATATTTTACAAGTGTCAACTTTCTAATATCATATATATTATAAGTATGAAGAAAAACATGTTATTAACATCGTACTGTAAAACATTTACTATTGACAATATTGTAAATAAAAATTTGAATCAAATATAAGGCGAGAGAATAAATTATTCTATATTTATCAGAAAAAAATTTTTTTTTTTTTTTGAGTAATGTAATTTTGAAAATTTTAAATTCGATTTTGTTTTCGTACAAACAAAATCAAACATTATTTCATTAGCATATTTTCTTGATAAACAAAATTATTTTCGATTCTTATGAAAATATGAATAAATTTCATTTAAATCGTATTGTTCGTACTTTCGACATCCTGCCAGGAATAAATAAAAAAGAATAAGAGAGGGATTTGTTTAGTGGCCAATAAAAACGTACTAATTATTAAAAATATACTATTACTTCTCTTCGTAACAGAAATTTTAAGTAACACATCATAGATAAATTCCTGCTGATCATTATCAAGGAAAATTCTAAAAGAAAAATAATTCCATGTTTTCAAAAATAAATATTTTACAACTGTCAACTTGCTAATATCATATATAGTTTAAATATTGCTTCATATATATATTTCAGATATTTATATTTCTGTATACGAATGAAAAAAAAAAATGTTATAAGCATAGTATTGGTACACTACACAATGACAAAAATTCGAATCAAACATGAGGCGAGAGAATGGAATTATCCCCATGATGTTGACGATTTTCTCTCTCCCTTATTCTAAAAAAGATGTGCAACCACAACTTACCGCTCGCAATCAGGCATTTATTGAAGAAAACCAGCCACAATAATCCAATCCACAGAACCATGTTTAGATTACGACAAAACAGTTGTCCACCTTCACAATTCAGCTGCAAGTTTCAAACATGGGTAATAACAAAATCACCAGCGTCGCTTTTTTTTGTTGTTGTTTTGCACTATTTAGAACACTTCACAGCAGCAGCAGAGAAGAACGCGGCGTCCGCACGCGCTTCGATATATCGCCTGGTTGAGAGGCGCAGCTAGCAGCAGCACTGGGTACTTTTCCGACCGTTTGGCGTTAGCGAACTGGCGATGGCAGCTCTCTTACCTTGGTTCCTTTTTCTCCGCGTAACCTGAAACGGGGTTTCCATGGCGACTGTTGCTTGGTCGGAACTCATCCCAATTTTCAGAAGGGGTGGACCGCAGTGCTACGGGATGAGCACTTTTTTTTTTCCTATTGTAGAGATTGTTTCGTGTACTATTTCTTTCTGTGGAGCAGATTTGCTCATTAATTCTTTGCAGTGTGCTCTCTCCGCTCCACATATATTATTTGCTCCTCATTAAACTATACCATGTGATTTTTATTTATTTTTGTGATTCACCATGATTTTATTCATTTTTTTTTTTTTTTTTTTATGGTGTGCTTTTTATTCGTTAAAACCTATAGGAGGGTATAACTAATTTAAAACACTTTTATTATTTTTTATGTATAATACTAATGATAAAAATGACGAGGATGTAAGCAAAATTAGTACTTTTGAAAAAAAATATTAAAACAAAAGTAGTCAATTTATTTTTAAAAAGTAATGGAAGTGAAAACAGATAATAGAATTAAGCTAATAAACATTTATGTTAATTTAACTAACAAATTAATTTTTTATGTATAATACTAATGATGATACCTATAGATGAGAATGTGAACAAAACTAGTACTATTGAAAAAAATATTAAATCAAAAATAGTCAACTTATTTAAAAATATATATGTAATGTAATTGAAAATAGATAATAGTATTAAACTAATAAATATTTTAAAAATATCTTTTTATTAATTTTCATTTTTCTAATTTTAAAAAAATACCACAAAACCAATTTTTTATGTTGTTTCGTCTCAACTTATCATAAAACAATCAACAATCAAATAAAATATTTAGATTTATTTTTAAATTTACCGCTTAAAATTTTTTTTGTCTATTGTTGAGATGTTTCGTGTACTATTTCTTCCTGTGGAGCAGATTTGCTCATTAATTCTTTGCAGTGTTCTCCGCTCCTCATATATTATTTGCCCCTCATTAAACTATACCGTGGGCTTTTTTCAAATTTATTTTTGGGATTCACGATGCTTTTATTCATTTTTGTATATTTTGTTTTTTAGTGTACTTTTTGTTCGTTAAAACCTATAACAAAGTATAAATTAATTAAAATTTTTTATTTTTTTTTATGCATAATACTAATGATGAAAATGATGAGGATACAGAATTCTTAGTAGTATTGAAAAAATGATAAAACATAAATGATAAATTTATTTCAAAAAAAATAATAATTATTAAACATAATAATGGAAAGTGAAATTAATTATAGAATTAAACTAATAAATATTTTTAAAATATAATTCTTATCATTTATTCAGTAATTTTATTTTTCGCTTTTAAAAAATTACCACAATTCCAATTTTTTGCTTCGTCTCTATTGAAAGTAGTCTAGTAAAGAAAAATTATAGTCTAGTAATGAAGTATTCTATCGCTCTATCTTAAGTCTATCATTCTAGTATTTATATCGTCTAGTATTGAAAAAAAAAATATTAAAGCAGAAATGGTCAATTTATTTAAAAAAAGTAATACAAAATAATGGGAGTGAAATTAGATAACACAATTAAACTAATAAATGATTTAAAAATATAATATTTATCATTTATTAATTAATTTAATTTTTTGCTTTTAAAAAAATTACCACAAAACCAGTTTTTTACGTTGTTTCGTCTCAATTTATAAAGATATAAAGATTTAGATTTATTTAAAAATTTCCGAGTAACTATTCAATGAATAGAATTATCATCCCACTGTTGTAAAAGAAAACAAAGCTTATATATAAAGAAACATAGGTGATTAAATAAAATTTTATAAAAACATGAGAAAAGGCGACATCAATACAAAAAATTTGATTTCATAAAAGGGATTAAATTATCATTGAAAAATATAAGATTTTAATTTTTCAAAACATTTTCAATCATGTGAAACTGACCATTTTGAAATAAGAATTAGTTTGAAAGACTGCCGTTTTTGTAGTAGATTACAGAACATATCGGTTTAAATTAGAAAAAAATTGTTACTACAATTGTCAATAATTGTTACAATTATTATATTATAATTTTTATAATTGTTATTATTATTAATTAAAAAAAGTATTACATATACTTTTACATTTTGCACACACTTATCCAAAATTTTTATTAAAATAAAACTGTATTTTATTATTTTAAGAAAACTTCCTCATTATTTCTGTACACGTTATTTAAAGAAGAAAATCAGAGACGATTAAAAGTGAAAAACTGTCATTTTGTTTTTTATATTTATTTTAAATTATATAAAGAAAGATTTTTATTTTGATACGATGACTCATTTGAGTATTAATTATTAGTTGAGCACTTATTTAATTTCAATTGCTGTTACCATTTCAAAATTCATTTGACATTTAAAAAATACATCCTGAGTAATCTTCTAGTATTACAACATTTCAAAAAGATGTCTCGTAGCTTACTGACTTTTAATTTTGCTAATGAGGACTATTTTCCTTCCTTTTTATTTTCTAGACGCTGTTTGTGCAAACTAATTTAAGAGAGTTTACATTTGACAAGTGAGTACTTAACATAAATTTCACACTTAAATTTATAGGTCATTTATAAGTGTAAATTTAAACTATGAAGATTTGTGATGTATGGATTTCTTACAAGAATTATACGAAGGAAAAAAACTATTAGTGCATAATGAGCTATGAAAGAGTTAAAGATATCCTTTAATATACACTTTGCAATATTCATTAAATTTAAAATTAATATTTTTTTCCTTTGTAAAAAGACTGTCGGATTAAATTTTGATTTTATAAATACAAATAAAATAAAACTGATATAAATGATTATTTATGGTTTAAAAAATAATCCTGATTCGTGGCTCAGTGGCAACGGGCGCCATTAAGGCGGAGGTTCAATCCGTTGGCGTTTTGTTATAGACACTGTTTCAAAAAACGAGGAGCCTCGATGGCTTTTGTGATGTTCAGCATTTTTCCTCTTTGGTCGAACTGCCCGATGGGAGTTTTCCAGGTTTTCTCCCATACGATACGAAATTTTGTGATAGTTTCACCATAAAAGTCCCCCTGAAGGCATTTCAGTCCTTCTTCAGAGTTATTGAGCCAAGCCAGACTTCTACCTACGGGTACACCATCACAACAGAAACTTCCCCCTTTTTCCTCTTTCCATAAGACCACGCGGGTTCTTGGTCTAGATTTGTTGTCTACCAAGTGGGAAAAGAAAAATAAATAAATAAAATTAAAAAAATTAAATTTTAATGTACGGTTTTTCAGCAATTGCTGTAGAATTTGCCTATAAGAGGAATTTTCAAAAACATCGATTTTAAGTCGACCGGAATGGCTTTGTGATATAGGTTTAGATTCCCAAATTAGAGATGGCCATTTTAAAACTCGACAAGCAAAGCCGATCCTTAAGGTCCCGCATCTCTGCTGAGAATGGGTATAATAAACTGATAGGCAGGATTTGGGATAGAGGAGAAGGCTGATAATCTGCAAGCACCATTTCTGGAAATATCCATTAAAAATTCTGATGGCAAAACGTGCTCATTTTAGCAGCCTCGCGAACGTGAATCTGTTATATATTTGCCATGCTAGAAGCGAAATGACCTCTGGGTTTCAACATTTTGAGTTTCAAACTATACACTTATTTTAGCACATGATTCAACTATTTTATATATCTATGTAAGTGTTAACTAAATTTGTGATAGAGGCGAAATGACCATAGATCAAAATACTAATATTCGAAAGCTTTAAAGGATTTCCTTATATTTCGTTTCGACACAAATAATAATAATAATAATAATAATGATAATAAATGTTTTTATCATGTGTGATAATGCAAGTTCAGAGCTCTGGCCCTCGGTCATAAAGGTTTCGGGTTCGAGTCTAGGCGGTACCATAGATGTTTTTAAAAGTTTTCAATCCATTTTAAAACCGTAGGTCCTGTTCTAAAATGACTGTACACCGATGGGCGTAGGGCTAACAACCATACTCTGTAAAAAGAAAATATCTCCTGTCTCGAAATCTGCCATTAGCTGGACAGGCTTGGCCCACCATCTGCCGTAGTGACAGGGAATTATTCAGTTAGTTAGATAATGCAAGTTCTACGTCAGCTTTAAGTGTTCATCTAGTTTTCTAAGTTTGTTATAATTACTATCACTGAAATAATTGAGTTGTGCGTTAAAATAATATAGGAATTACTTTGATAATTTAATCGTAGATTAGGAAAATTATCATTGATATAAAGTTTTAACACTTGAAATATATTCTTCACTTATATACAAAATATCCTACAATGTTAAACTTGTGGATCCATTAGATGTAAGATCTGATTGATAAGATCTGTTGATTCATTAGTTATAAAATGTTTGCTGATCTTAATCATTATATAATTTTAACATCTGTCCGATAGTGCATTTTTTTTAGGTAAAAATAAATAAAAAAAGAAGGTCAACTAGAACTCAAAATTAATAGAATCATATATATATATATATATATATATATATATCAGCCAATAGGCGGACGGCCTTGGCCTATCATGGCCTGTAGTGCAAGGGAGTTAGTTAGTTAGATAATGCAAACTCTATGTAAGCTTTAAGTGTTCATACAGTTTCTAAGAAGTTATTATAATTGCTTTCACTGAAATAATTGAGTTATGCATTAAAATAATATATTAATTATTTTGATAAATGATAGATTAGGAAAATTATCATTGATATCGGGTTTAACACTTGAAATATATTGTTCACTTAGATGCAAAATATTCTCATCATCATCATAATCAGTGCAACAGCCCCAGGGTGGGCCAAGGTCATCTGCCTACCGGCAGATTTCATGATAAAAGATGGGTTTTTTTTTACAGTATAGAAGTGTCAGCCCTATGGCCAATACTCAACAGTCATATTAAATCGGGAAATACGGTTTTAAGTGGATTCCGAACCACTACAAACATCCATTGGCACCGCCGACAATGGAACTCAAAACCTGTGGCACTGAGTGCCAGAGGCAAAATATCCGACAATGTTAAATTTGATGTTTCATTAAATATAAGATTCTTAAAAATTCTGCTGATCTTAATCAGTATATAATTATAACACCTGTGCTATAGTGCTTTTATCTTAAATAAAGAAAGTAAGAAAGAAGATCAATTAGAAATCAAAATTAATAGAATCAGTATATATATATATATATATATATATAAATAATTCATATTCGGCAATTTCTTTTTCATTCTGACTGAAAGGTGTTATGACTCACATTGGCAAGATCACAGACAGTCAAGTGGTTTCGGAATGAATCGATTCACCACATTCGAAATGCGTCCACATGCGTCAAAGCAGGTGAACCTCGATATCGCAGGTGCTGGTTCACATTCTAGGCACTCCACTCCCACTTGTAGTCGGGCGATTATTATTTTGATTCGCGCATGTAAGTTGTCAGAATTTATTCCGAAACCATAAAATGCCTTCTGGCGCGACTCCGCACGGGCAGATGGTCCATGGAGCCATCTATCATCGCATCCATCTCGAATCATTTGTTATTGTGCGTGTCCAAAGCGTTGTCGAGCCGTCCGGTTTTTGAATTGTGTTCGGCACCGGCTTATATGAAAGGGGAGAGTCATGCAAGCGTACGAACTGTATGGATGAATGGAAATACTGAAAACTCGTTCCCAGATTCGACAAGCGGAGTTGAATCTGAGCTTGTACTATATGTAATCATGAGAGGTAGACGGGTTTAGTTTGATAAAAGTAGTGGGGAAAATGCAAATCATTTCGTCGTTTTGTTAAGTATTTTAAATATTGATAAGTGCTGCTTACTGTATACTAAAAGAAAAGAGCTCCCACATTGTCATCTAATCTATCTTGAAAGTATTTTTGTTTATTTGTATTTGGTAAAAAGGTTTAGTTTGATAAAATAGGAAAAAAATGCAAATAATTTCGTCGTTTTGTTAAGAGAACGCTTATTTGAAATGTGTTACAACATTGCCATCTAATCTCTCTTGAAAGTATTTTTTCTAATTTGTATTTTGTAAAAAGGTTTATCTTGGTAAAAGAGGAAAAAATGCAAATAATTTCGTCATTTTGTAAAGAAGGCATTTATTAATATTTTAAATATTAATAAGAGTTGTTTACTGTATACTAAAAGAAAAGTGCTGCAACATTGTCATGCAATCTAATCTGTCTTAAAAGTATTTTTGCTTGTTTGTATTTGGTAGAAGGGTTTATAATTGAACACCTAATTAAAAATACAGACGTGATGTACATCAAATCGCAAAGAATCCATTGGCTCGGACATATACATGGCAGAGGTGAGGAAAACATCATTAAAATGATTATGTTATGTAAATTGTTCAACAATAGGAAGAGAGGAGCATCAAGGGAAAGGTGGATGGATGGTGTCGAAGAATATCTTAGACAGCTGAAAATTATTAACCGGAAGAGATTGGTATTAGAGCGAGACAGATGGAGAGCTGTTGTGTTGGAGGCTCAAGTCTGTAAGGCCAGTAAAGAAGGAGAAGAAGGGTTTATTTTGGTGAAAGAGAAAAAAAAATGCAAATCATTTCGTCTATTTTGTTAAGAGGACACTTATTAATATTTTTAATATTTTTGCTGTTTACTGTATACTAAAAGAAATGTGTTCCCACATTATTATCTAATCTATCATTTGCTAATAAGACAGCAAAACAATGGCTTTTATTGGATTCTAGATGTTCATAATTTGTTCTTGAAGTCTTTTCAATTAGATAACAAAACCTAAAATAATATTTAGTTATCATTTTATCTCAATTGTCAAGCAAACTTGTAAAATTTATAAGATAAATACATAGACGTATCACGACTAATTTTTAATTTTTCGTGTAAAAATCATATCGCCTCCAAGTTTTTAAGAAGCAGAATTTGCAGTATGAAGAATTTTTAATATAAATAATTTGACGATTTCTTTTGCAGTATTGCAACAAAATAGCTATTCAACGAGAACTAACAATGTTTCTTTATCTAAAAAGTAAATGCCTCAAAGTACGTAATCTTTCATATTGCGTTAACAGCAACAAAGCTATATTGTCACATTAATGCTGTGGTTCTCAAACTTTTTGAAGTCGGGGAGCATTTAAAATCCTACAAATAATTGTGGGCACACTATATACAAATTTCTGAGAAATAGGTTATAATTAAATTAAATATTACTGAAAAAAAACAATGCGATAAAAATAAAATGAAACACGCTCTAAGTTTATTTATTCTTGTGTTTAGGAGAAACATGAGCCTGAAGTGTCCTAGCGATTTGTTAAAAGTTTGAGCATATAGTTGAAAGGCTAACTCTCATTTCCTCTTCAATACATTGAAGATTCCTTCTCTTTTTACACTTAATAGTGGTGAAGGTAGAAATTTCTAATTCATATAAATGTGACATTGAAAATTGTAGAAAATTTTTATTTATTTATTTATTATTATTATTATTATTATCGGTATATTGGCATTCGTTTTTCTTTTAAAGAAGATTTCAAGGCCCAATTCCTTATATTTAATCCACAAATCGCGATTATTGGATATAACTATTAATTCTTCAGTTAATGTTAGGTGATCAACTGTATAAAATACTACTTATGGACGGAATCTCAAAGATTGCAATGGAAATATTCTTAAGATTGGAAATTACATAGATGCTAACAATTCTAGTAGCCAATCATAAAAGTGACAGCTCCTAGTTTCTCGGAAATGTTCTATGGTACAATATCGTTGTTTGACACTTTTTATGTGGATAAAAGAAGGGGGAGAGTAACTATATTTATTTTTCTATATGGGCACATATTTCTCTGGAATACCACAGGGTATTAATAATTGTAGCCTTTTTTTATTTCTTCTTTCTTCTTCTAACTTATTAAGCAAAGGTAAAAAATATAAACATCTCAAATCGTCGTTTGTGCGAGTTATATTTTTAATAATCGTTTTTTAAATATGCTCATGAAGAAATTCATTTTTAATTATTAATTATTTTGACTCATGACCCAATCAATGGTCATGTGTGCAGGACGCCTGAGGTTCAAATCGGTATATAGAATGCATTGTGGTTACTGCTTTCAGAAACGAAAAAACTCGATGGTGATTGTGATAACGTGTGTAAAGGGTTTTGCATTGATAGCCAGTTAGCATGGTGACAGCTCTAGGCACAGTAATGTGGTGTGGTGTGGTGTAGTAGTAGTAATTTGGGGCCTGATGGCCGAATGGTTAGCGCTCTGTACCACAGGTTTTGAGTTCGAATCCCGGTGGAGCTATGAATGTTTGTAGTGGTTTGGAATCCACTTTAAGCCGTAGGTCCTTGTCACATATGACCGTAGAGCGTTACAGAGCCCTATCAGACTTCTCACCCACATTATTCCCAAACAGTAAAGGGGCAACTCGGCTCTAGGCACAGTCATGTGGTGTGGTGTAGTAGTAGTAGTAGTAGTTTGCATGGTGACAGTTAGTCCAGGCTTTTTTCAATATTACATGAAAATATACACTGAAGTGATAAAAGTCATGGGATAGCAATATGCAAATTTTCAGATGGCAGTAGCATCGCGTAGAACAGGTATAAATGCGCAGTGCTTTCGCAGAGCTTTCATTTCTGTTCAAGTTATTCATGTGAAGAGGTTTTGACGTGATGATGACCGCACGACGGGAATTAACAGACTTTGAACGCGGAATGTTAGTTGGAGCTAGACGCATGGGTCATGCCATTTCGGAAATCGTTAGGGAATTCAACATTCCCTGATCCACTGTGTCAAGAGTATGTCGAGAGTATGAAATTTCAGGCATAGCATCCCACCATGGACAGCGCAGTGGTCGACCGCCTGCACTTAACGACCGAGACCGGCGACGTCTGCAAAGAGTCGTAAATTCTAACAGACAAGCAACACTGCGTCAAATAACCGCAGAAATCAATGTAGGACGGACAAGGGACTTGTCTGTTAGAACTGTGCGGAGAAATTTGGCTTTCTTGGCTATTCCAGCAGAAGACCGACTCGAGTGCCTTTACTGACAGAACGACATCGCTTGCAGAGACTCTCGTGGGCACGTGAGCATATCGGTTGGTCCCTAGATGAATGGAAAACCGTGGCCTGGTCCGATGAGTCACGATTTCAGTTGGTAAGAGCTGATGGTAGGGTTCGAGTGTGGCGCAGACCCCACGAAGCCATGGACCCAAACTGTCAGCAAGGCACTGTTCAAGCTGGTGGTGGCTCCGTAATAGTGTGGGCTGTTTTTTCATGGCATGGACTTGGTCCTCTGGTGCGACTGGACCGAACGTTGACTGGAAATGCTTATGTTCAGTTACTTAGAGATCACTTGCAGCCATTCATGGACTTCATGTACCAAAACAACGATGGGATTTTTATGGATGACAATGCGCCATGTCACCGGGCCACAACTGTTCGCGATTGGTTTGAAGAACATTCTGGACAATTCCAACGAATGATCTGGCCACCTAGAACGCCCGACATGAATCCCATCGAGCATTTATGGGACATCATCGAGAGGTCTGTTCGTGCCCAAAATCCTGCACCATCAACGCTTTCACAATTATGGACGTCTATCGAGACAGCATGGCTCAATATTCCCGCAGAAGACTTCCAACGACTTGTTGAGTCCATGCCACGTCGAGTTGCTGCACATCGCCGGGCGAAAAGAGGGCCGACACGATATTAAGAGGTATCCCATGACTTTTGTCACTTCAGTGTATAACAGTTACTCCTAAAAGTTCTTGGGAAGGCAATGTCCTCTTTTCATCGCCGAACGTTAAACTGTTTGAAACATACATAAGTAAAAACAAGTCCACTGATGTGCAAAAGAAAAAAGAAATGTATTTATTATTGTACAAAAAAAACGAAGGGTTTGATATGAGCAGTTGGCATGAGCAATATCGCTTTGAAATATTACTTTGAGTTAAATTGTAATAAAAATCAACAGTCTTCCACCAACAACCTAGTGCTCGGTTTGAATTTTGGTTCAATGCGATTCTCAAATGTTTAAAAGTTACCTCTAATAGTCTCCCGAAAAGAATTATTCACAATTTGCCACTAATAATTACAGTGATCTGATAGCCAAATGCTTAGTATTGAGAATATATATATTTAATGTTCATTACGTAAAAGGTTTTAACATCAAATTATAAACGCTAAGTAGTACGAAACTATTAATTTTTGTTTAATAGCTTCCACTGCCCCCACCCCTCAAAAAAATGAATCATCATTTTTTCTTCGACTCACACAATAGGATTTACTACAAGATTGCCATGTTTGCAGACTCAGAAAAACCTGTGAGCAACAAAAATCGAAACACGAAACACCGAAAACAGTCATCAAAATAAACGAGAGGTAAAAGAACAAACCTCTTTCACGCTAAGTTCCTCACTTAGGGACTGGTATGCGCTATTATGGTTTTTATGCTCTTTTTTCTTCTGCTTCCTTTACCTTCCCCCTACTTTCTTTTTCTCTCTCCCGAGTTGGCACAAGACAGACTGCACGAGCTCCGCCCAACCTCTGTCATTAGGAAGAGGTCTTTAGTTAGAATGCTGCAGGAGGCGGATTTGTTATTCTGTGCAGGAAAAAGATTTTGTTGATGTCTTACGGGAGAGTAAACAAAAGGAAGTGTATTAAGTGAAAAGTAAATAAGTGGAGACTCACAAATGTTGTAGTAACTTGTAACCTGTAAAAAAATGAGTAAACAATCTAACTATTGAGAAACTATATATAATTTAACAGTTGTCCTAATACAGCTGGCAATACAGAGGCAGTTAATCTTTATGCCATAAGTAAGGGCTGCACCGTGGTTACTCATTTAACGCAACAGAATAGGCGCGTGTAGCTTGAAGATATGCTACGGACGCAAGTAACACTACCACCACATCACTCTACCACCATATTAGACCGGGATCTATGGTTTAAAGTGGATTCCGAACCACTGCAAACATCCATGGCACAAGCGGGAGTTGAAACCTGTGGTACCGAGTTCCAGAGAGTTAGCCACTCGGCCATCAGGCTTCATAATTTGATTGTTAAATTTTATGTTCATGTATTCACAAATGGATTCAGCATTTTGCAAAATTGCATCTGATATATAGTTATCCACAATCACCACAACCAATAAGCCTGATGGGGGAGTGACTAGCGCTCTGTACCGCAGGTCTCGGATTCGAGTTGTAATAATTGTTTTGATTCGGTAGGGTTATAGTGGTTGGAATCCACTTCATTTGTTGTAGTGGTTCGGAATCCTCCTTAAACTGTAGCTCCCTGTCTAATATGAGGGTTGGGCTTATGGCTGACGAAAAAAACAACAAATAAATAAAAAAAAATGGTCCTATCTCGAAATCTACTCATTCGTCTCATTGTCGCTCTACTATCATTTTGGGAGTACTTTAGGCTAATTACATCGGAGCTTATAGTTTGTTTTGGATTTCAAACCACTAATGAACATCAATGAAACTGCCAGAATTCGAACCTGAAGCCTGTTGTACCAAAAGTCAGAGCGCTAGGCAATTGGCCGTCATACAGAGGAAATAACACAATAGAGATGTGCATGTAAATTTATGCTATTAAATAACGCTTACACAATGTCGGAAGTGACTGTTATATACTATTCTAAATTTGAATCACTATTTATCCGATAAATTATTAATTTTATATATTGACATTTTTTTGTTCTAACTTTCATTTTTTTAATTATTGTTAATAATGTAACCAAAGTGTATGCACACAAACTAGGTCTTTATGCTCAATATTATTTAAATTCTTCTATTTTCCTTGCTTAAAATAATTTTTCGATGCATATTTCTTACATCTAAAGTGGTTATGCGTTTGTATATAAACGTAACGCGTTTAACGCGTTTGTATATAAACGTATAAATACTGAATGTTTTTAAAAAATAATTTAGTGATCTTATCTATAAACTTCCATTCACCTTTTTATAAGCTGAAGTCATTTTTATAAGCTCTAGCTTTTTCAAACCATTCGCCTTTTCAGAAGCTCAAAGCATTTATTCCTCAAGCCATAACAACTTGCAATACCGTAGAATTTTGGCACATCTCAGGGAAAGCACTTAACCAAAATGGATGAAGATTCCATGTTGCCGTTCATCCTCGTCAATTTTTCAAATTCTTCAAATGACACTGAAGCTTTTGAACCAAATTAAAATCTTGTTCGACACGACGTTTGGAGTCACTGGATACGCAGCTTTTCCATGGCGAAATTCTTCACCATGGTTCTGAGTCAGGACATCTGATTTTTCATTTCTTTCTGTTCCCTTTCTGCTCTTTTTTCTACAGGGCTGACAAACAGCAAACATTAGACGACTGGCACCCGACATGCCAGGATCAAAATGGCTGCTTCGCCTCATGTCTAAGGTTATCGTTCTTCTGCGAGGAACATTCTTTTTCGAGCATTCCTGTTTCGAATTCTCCATCATCTTTGCCATTTTTTTTTTTTTTTTTTTTTTTTTTTTTTTTTTTTTTTTTTTCCTGTTGCCTTATTCTTATTTCTCTTCTTAAAAAAAAAAAAAAAAAAAATTGTACTTAAATAAAAAGATGTGATGTGATAAATGTAAAGGTTAGGTGCAAGGAAATACACTTAGAAATCTGTGATTAAATATATATTTAAGTGAAAAGAGAGAGTTTGGAGGCTTAAACAAACCTTGAAGAATGATCATGTTTTAAGAAATTTTTTATGGAATAAAAAATGTTAGAATGTTTCCAGTATTATCTGATTTATGTATTTTTATAAGTAGTTTAAATAAATAATAGTAATAAAAAAAAACTAAGATTTTCCGGAAAATAAAAATATATTCTAGATGTAAAAGTAAAATTAACTCAGCGATGAGAAATTTTTTTAAAGCAACAATTTTAAGTTTGTTGAGAAAAATGACAACAGGTTTGTGTTATATGGCGTATATATAGCACTCTGGCTCTCGGTACCACAGGTTTCGGGTTGGAATTCCGGTGCCATTTATGTTTGTAGTGGTTCGGAATCCACTTTAAAAAGTAGGTCCCGGTCTAATAGGATCGTAGAGCGCTGTGGGGGTAGTGTTACTCCCGTCCGTAGCACATCTTCATGCTATACGTGTCCCCTGGACGGTGCTAAATGAGTAACAGTGGTGCAGCCCTTGCTTATGGCATAAAGATTAATTGTCTTTGTGTTGCCAGCTGCATTAAAACTACAACATATACATATAACTAATTAATATTAAAAATTGTATTTGGTTGTAGTTATGATTAATTATAGAAAGGATAAAAAAATAGTTTTTATATATTTAAAATTAATTGAATTTTATTGAATTTCAAATTACCATGATTACAAATGTTATTTATTTTTACATAATTATATATATTTTTTCCATATATTTTTAAAAATAGTAACAAAGCTGCACACTGGAAATAGAATCAGAAATTTTAAACTTTCCTTCGAAAATATATTAGTAATAATATTTATTCATAATTTTTTTATAAGCTCAGTTTGGGCTGGCTATAAAATATATATTGCACACTGCTTCACAATTGTATGACAAATAAGTATTTTATGGAATTATATTGAAGATCAATTATTGAACTAATACATGCACTTTATAGAATTATATTTTTTGAAGGTCATTCGACATACTATAAACTTGTATTATGCCTTGGCAAAAGCTAAATTTATAATTCCTTCTAAGATCAAAACTAAATACCAAATTACTGAAAACTCAATGCCGACAGAAGAAACAGCTACTACTGTCACAAGATTAAGGAGGAAGCACTACAAAAATATGAAAATTTCTACAGATGGCGTTAAAAAATACCAAAAATGTGGTAACTGCCCTGATGTCGAGCTTACTCCTCATCATGTCTTTGATTGCCCAGCTGTTGCAAATGCTATAGATGCCCTCTCTTTGGAAGAGGATTTATATTCCAAGCTGGCAGTCAACATAGCCAATATTAATCAGCACCATGATATTTGATTTTCTTCTACTCTTCGGAGCATACGACAACGACAACAACAAAAACTTGTATATATTATTGCTTAAGCATAAATGATATAAGGCATATCTCATATGATACAATAACATATGAGGGCCTGATGGCCGAGTGGCTAGAGCTCGATACCACAGGTTTCAGGTTCGAGTTCCAGCGATACCATGGATGTTTGTAGTGGTTCGGAATCCACTTTAAATCGTAGGTCCCGGTTTAATGTGATCGTAGAAATAATAATAATGAATGTGATCGTGTCCGTAGCCTATCTCCAAGCTACACGTGCCCCCTGGGTATTGCTAAATGAATATGCAATGCAACCCTTGCTTATGTCATAAAGATTAACTGCCTCTGTATTGCCAGCTGCATTAAAACATGAACAATAACATATGACAAATGCAGCCATTTATCGTATTTACTTGGTTTTACAGCCTGGTTGATGATAGCTTGTAAACTTGTATTCAAAGAATCGAACTAAGCCATATACCATGTTAAAGGTCATTTTTTTTTAAAACATTGTCCATTTTACAGAAAGAAAAAAAAAACATAAAGCGGCAAACGGTCTGCAAGCTCTTAATCAAACTAGCCGACATCAAAGAAATACAAAATGGTCTCATTGGAAAACAAATCGCGCTATGACAAATGCATATCTCAGCCCATTTATCAAACTTACTTGGTTTTATTGCCCCGGCCGATGGTACAAAAGATAGCTTCGAAACATTTAGTCTGTGAGTCGCCGGCTTGACACACAAGAACGATGCGCCGCTTGATAGACCATGTTCTGAGAAATGCATTGCTTGTTCCTAGATGGTCAGTTTGCTCTTTTATCAGGATTCGAAACAATCGTGGCAGGTACATTTTTCATGTTTTCTTCCTTTCGAACAGGGCCTTTTGTTTTTCATTGTTTCCTAGGCGCAGCAGTTTCTTCCTATGTGTAGCTTTGGAGCGATGAACTGCGGGTTTTTGTTTGTGCTTGGAACAAAAGGTTGCATACTGCTATCGTGATTTACTTTTTAGTTCTGATTTTATAGATTGGTAGGCTGTTATTAAACAGTTCATTTTAAAAGCAGAACTGATGATAAAAGGATTGAAGAGAGATTAAAATATATCCAGATTTTAAAGAGAGATTTTTTTTTCTTATGATCCAAATAATAATTTGAATACAATGAATGAAAATAATCTTTTGTTCATTTCAATACAGAATATATGACATTAAGAGTGCAATGGTTAATTCAATTATCCATTATTGGTGAAGCAAATAAGGTTAGTTAACTAGCTATTTTGAAAGTGACAAAATATTAATTGTAATAATAATAAATATCGTAATACAAATCATTATACTTTTTAATTTTTATATGTTATATGGATTATTTAGATTTTTTTATTAGGATGATTGAGTTTTGGGTTTGGTTTGCCGCTCTACGGTCATCTTGTGCACACGAGAGCTAAACAAACTGGGACCTACAGTTTAAAGTGAATTCCGAACTGCTAACAAACATCCATGCCTCCTCCAGGATTCGAACCTGAAGCACCAAAGACCATTAATGTTTGTGGTTGGAACAAAAGGTTGCATACTGCTAACGTGATTTACGTTTTTAGGTCTGATTTTATAGATTGGTAGACTGTTATTAAACAGTTCATTTCTGAAAGCAGAATTGATGATAAAAGGATTGAATAGAGATTAAAATATATCCAGATTTTAAAGTAAGATTTTTTTTTCTTATGATCCAAATAATAATTTGAATACAATGAATGAAAATACTTGTTTCAAACAGAATATATGACACTCATTAAGAATGCGATGGTTAATTCAATTATCCAATGTTGGTGAAGTAAATAATGTTAATTAACTAGCTATTTTGAAAGTGAAAAAATAGTAATTGCAATAATAATAAATAAATAGTTCATATCATAACACAAATTATTAGACTTATTAGCTTTTATGTATTACATGCATTACTTAAATTTTTTTATTAGCATGATTGAGATATTAAGTTTTTGATCATACATTGACTTATATTCATAAATAGCAAGAAAAAAATTGATTGTTTTTTTGCATTGCTTGTCTCTATAAATCTGTTACTCACAATTTTTAATTTTTTTTTTTTTTTTTTTTTTTTTTTTTTTGGCAATACAGAGAATTATCTTTATGCCATAAGCAAGGGCTGCACCTCTGTTACTCATTTTGCACTACCCAGGAGACAAGTGTAGCTTGAAGATATGCTATAGACGCGAGAAACTCTACCCCCCACAACTCTCTACGATTATATTAAACCGGAACCTACGATTTAAAGTGGATAACTGGATTTAAAGTTACGGCGCTAGCCAATTGGCCATCAGGCCCCAATGTTTTAAAATTTGATCGTCTTATAAACACGTTAAGTTTTTATTGTATTGTTTTTCTTTAAATATTTATTGGAAAATACTAGGCTTTTGTGTCTTTTAAATATTAAATTTTTTTTTATTTAAAACAAAATGGATGATGCTAAAAAACAATATCGCTTTACAATTAAAATGTCGAATAATTATATATTTTTTCATATCGTTAACTCGAAATATATATCAGTACCCAGCAAAAAAACAAACAGTAAACAAAGTAGACTTCTAAATCCCCCAAAGTTATTGTGTACAAGTAAATTCGTAGTGATAATGTTCCCCTTTTTTTAAAAATCTTTCACAATCCCATGGAAATAATGAGGTCTTCATTACAGCCCGATATTCTTTTACAGAGCGTTCAACCCCGGGTGCATGGAAGCCTCTTTATGAGTTGCTAATGAACACCACATGGCCACCCCCGTGAGAGATCGCAGATAATAATGGCACATACACAAAGGGTGTCTTTTTTTATTGTGTTGGAGTGAAATGTTCCAAAATGACATTAAAAGGGAAGGCGAAGACAGTTTAGCATCTTAATGGACCACCCCCAAACAAGTTTTCTTGAGTGCTGAGAAATTACTGATTATTAATTAGTATTGATTATTTATTATTGAGTATTAATTGAACGTATTGCGAATTTGAACTGAAAGTTAGTGAAGTTCTTGTAATAATTAATCAAAAGAATCGTTGAGAATGTATTATATATGCATTATTGTTGGAATGTATGAATGTCATGATTGCATTATTGTTGGAATGTACAAATGCTAGGAATGTATGAATATTATGAATACATTATTGTTGGAATGTATGAATGTTACGAATGTATTATTGTTGAAATGTATGAATATTATGAATGTATTATTACGGGAATGTATAAATTTTATGAACGTATTATTGTTGCAATGTATTATTGTTATGAATGTATTATTGTTAGAATGTATGTCTGTTATGAATGTATTATTGTTGGATTAATATTCATGATTAGTCAATCTTAGTCATTCTCATTAATGAATCAATGGTAAAGATAATTTAGCAATACAATGGTTTAGGTACAATGGTTTAGCAATGTTATGTCTACAATGGTTTAGCAATGTTATATCTACAATGGTTTAGCAATACATTGTAGATATTTTTAGATTATACAAATAGAGGAATCGAAAGCCTGAGACCTGCAGAGTCTTAGATAAAAAAATTAGTCCCAAACTTTACGATGAAGCTTGCAGCTTGACTTTATAAATTTTTCATTAATTTATCTATAGTCAAAAACTAAAACTTAAACGATGCTCGTTTATTTTTACAGTTACTCGTTTGCGTGTTACATATAAAAATGGATTACTAGTATAGTGAAAATCCCTGCGTAACTGCTTCAGGCACACTCAAATCGTAAACTGCATTTATGGGCACTTATTCGGTGGGGGCAAGAGGAGAAGAGACACAGAGTTCATTACCGAAATGAGGTTTGGTGTAATCTGCTATCGATTATCTGATTTCTCACCCACATCCTTTGGGGTGGGGGGTTTCGAATTTTTACGAGGGTTCCTAATGCATTGTCTTCTAGGCCTAGGCAAAAGGCTTTGCTGAGGAAGGAGGTTTCAGGACTCTGGCAACGGGGGATTCTCCTTGGAAGTGTGATCTGGTATTGGAAATGGACTTCTGGAGGAGATTTTATGGTTGAAAATGAATGGGCACGGCATTGTGTGGGGGGAAGGTACCCACTGGTTGGTAGCCCACATGCGTCCACATTCTCTACAGGGGGTCTTCTTCTTCTTCTTCTAGTTCTTTGTCAAAAGGCAGGAAGATTATTGAATGACTTGGGTGAAGGCGATTATTGACACAGGATAATTTATTAGTCTCGCCAAGGATAAGGCTTATAAATCCTTTTAATTTTGAATGTCGCCAAATTTGTTTTGATGTTAATATAAGTATGGGTTGTTTTTCTTTAAAATATGTTTTAGGAAAATGAGTTTGCCTACAGCTACATAGGCATGCCATACGGACATGATTGTTGATAGCGTCGTTAGAGTTGAAGATGTCGGAGAATGTGTTTTCTGATGGTTAGGGAGGAATTAGTGGTTGGTTAAGATTAGTTCTTTTTTTTTTTCTATGCTTTTAATTTTAGATTTTAGTAAATTTGTTTACAATGCAAAATAGGCTTAAAATACATTACATTTGACGCAGATTATTATAATTATTCCTAGGTATTGGTAATAATGGGGCAGGAAGAGTATTTAGTGTGGCTGGCCGTGAATGGCCGTGTGTCTAGCGCTCTGGCTCTCGGTACCACAGGTTTCGAATTCGAGTCCCGGCGGTGCTATGGATGTTTGTAGTGGTTAGAAATCCACTTTAAGCCGTAGGTCCCAGTCTCATATGACTGTTGAGTGTTAAACTGATAGCCCTACCCCGTAAAAAGAAAAACATCTCTCGTCTCGAAATCTACCAGTAGGTAGACGGCCTTGACCCACACTGAGCTGTTGCGGCAATGATGATGATAATCTGCTATCGATATCTAATTTCTCACCCACATCCTTTGGGGAGGGAGTTTCGTGTTTTTGCGAGTGTTCTTAATGCATTGTCTTCTAGGCAGAGGAAGTAGGTTGCAGGACCCTCTTTGGCAACAGGATATTCTCCTTGGAAGTGTGATCCGATATTGGAAATGAACCTCTGGAGGAAATTTTATGGTAGAAAATGAATGGGCAAGGCATTGTGTGGGGGAAGACACCCACTGGTTGGTAGCCCATAGGCTCCCACATTCACTACAGGGGGTCTTCTTCTTCTTTGTCAAAAGGCAGGAAGAGTATTCAGTCACATGGGTGAAGGTGATTATTGACAGATGATAATTTATTATCCTCACCAAGGATAAGGCTTATATGTCCTTTTAGTTTTGAACGTCGCCAAATTTGTATTCATGACAATATAAGTACGGTTTAAAAAAAAATTTTTTTAGGAAAATGAGTTTGACTACAGCGACATGACGTGACCTACGGACATGATTGTTGATAGCGTTGGTAGAGTTGAAGGTGCCGAAGAAGATATCGGAAGACATGTTTTTTTCTGATGGTTGGGGAGGAATTAGTGATTGGTTAAGACGAGTTTTTTTTTTTTCTTATGCTTTTAATTTTAGATTTTCGTAAATTTGTTTCCAATGCAAAATAAGTTTAAAGTTCACTACATGTGATGCAGATTATTATAATTTTTCTTAGGTATTGGTAATAATGGGGCCTGAAGGGCCGAGTGGTTAGCGCTCTGGAGTTTGGTACCGCAGGATTCGAGCCTCGGCGCTGCCATAGATGTTTGTAGCGGTTCCAAATCCACATTAAAACGTAGGTTCCGGTCTCTCTCTCACACACACACACAAAAAACAATAATAAAATGTTTTTAGCACGTGTGATAATGCAAGTTCGGAGCTCTGTCCCTCAGTCCTATAGGTTTCGGGTTCGAGTCTAGGTTGTACCTTAGATGTTTGTAGTGGTTCGGAATCCACTTTAAACCATAAGTCTAAGCCTAATAAGACTGTAGAGAGTTGGGCGGACAACCTTATCCCGTAAAAAAAAACAAAGAAAACATCTCTCGTCTCGAAATCTACCAGTAGGTAGACGGCTTTGGCACACACTGGGCTGTTGTGCCAATGATGATGATAATCTGCCATCGATTATCTTATTTCTCACCCACATCCTTTGGTTACGGGGTTTTTTTTCCTTTGGTTAGTTTTTACGAGTGTTCTTAAAGCATTATCTTCTAGGCTAAACGGCTGAATGATGGGCAATGCGTTGTGGGGGGTGGAGGTATCCACTGGTTAGTAGCTCATAGGCTTCCACATTCTCTACAGGGGATCTTCTTCTAGTTCTTTGTTAAAAGGCAGGAAGAGTATTCAGTGACTTGGGTGAAGGTGATTATTGACAGAAGACAATTTATTATCCTCGCCAAGGATCAAGTCTTCTCGGAATGCTAATGCTTCTACATGTCTTTCTTTCATATGTTTCCTGAGCGCTTCTTTTCCTTGAAGTGAGTGATCTGCCTTATTCCAGGGAGTGACTCGATTTATATTGCTGATGCAATGCAGGTGGGTACCAGGTGTTGCTATCTCATAAATAGAAGAAGAATTTTGGCGTAAAAAAAGTCAAGTGCTGTTGGTAACAGTTGTTTTTCGGACGAAAAAAAAAACTGAATGTGTCTTTCGCCTCTTATTTCAAACAGAAATGTGACAGGAATAATAATAATAAAGTTGATGGATTCTATTCCAGTTATGTTACAATATTGAGATATAAAATTCTTATTTTTTTCTGGTGAATATAAATTTTTCTCGTTTTATTCTTTCTTTTTTTTTTTTTTTTTTTTCAAAGTCGACAAACACACATTTATTCTGAGGTATAAAAGTTTTCTTTTTGTTTGTGTGCGTTTTTAATTGTATATTTTTTTCAAGAAACATTTGCTGTTATAGAACTTCTTTAGTTATTTGTACAAATACAACACTATAAGTTTAAATACGCAAATTGATATACTTTAAAGTATATTATATTTAAACTTAACACATTTTGGCTTACCAATTTGCTTTCTAAGTATTTTACAAAAATAATACAATTCATATACTTTTACAATACTAGAAATGTTACTTTATGAACAAACATTTTCTTTCACTGTTTTTAATTTATAATATATTTGTTGTCTTGTATGTAACTCTTGTTGAAAGTAATAATGACCATTCAATGTATTCAGCGTTGAATTTTTTAACCAAATAATGTCTACATGAACCCCATCAAAAAATTCGATGAACACAAGATGTTTTGTCGTTTTTGTTTGTTTTTAATTATCCCTAGTTTTTAATAGAGGTAAAATATTGTATTTAATAGAAAATATCTTTTCTTTTTTCCTAACCTGATCCCCATACCTAAGGCTATGTTGTCTTCAGAAAGGTAAAGGCAAAACTTCATGTAGACCACGAACAATCCGCCAGCGTGTGTTGATTGCAGTATAGGACAGCGTCTTCCGAGAGGTATTTTAAGGGTAACTGTCTCACATTTGGAAAACTCCCCAAAGCTCCCACAAAACCTGATTATTTATGCGATACGTTTTTAGACACATTGTTACAATTCGCCATCGAGACTTCTCGTTTCAGAAAGCAATGACTTTAACAATTCCGCAAAGTTAATTTGAACTTCAGCCCATCTACGCGCTATCGGTAAACTTTATCATAGCGCCACATTTCGAATAACAAAAATATCTAATGCAATCGCTTTTTTAAAAGACAAAACTGATTTCAAGAAAAGGAAAAGTTGTAATTATTATGATAAACTAACTGCAAATCTCAGGATTTCAATTATAATTTCAGACCCTTCTTAACAATGTAAGGATTTATTAATATACAATATAATGATTTATTAAAATAAAGACAATAAACAAAATATATCATTGGCCCATTTGAATTTTTAACAAGCATATGTTGCTTCTATTGATATTAAATATTAGTATTTGTAGTCCGGCTTACATCATCATATAACCATATACATATCATATACTTCAGAAAATGACTGGTATTTGGTAATTTTTTTTCCAGATTTTGTTAAATAATTAAAACAGAAGATAGGATCCAGCTTTAGTTTAATAAAAAAACTGAACATTTATATTTTAGAAAAATATTTTATTTAATGTTTTATATGTTATCACAGATCGTCCTTTGTCAATTATGTGCTGATAAGATCCTTATCTACGTAATTATTTTTATCTCTATAATATTTTTTGCCAACACATGTTCATTTCTAATTTATTACATTATGTTATTTATTATACATACAGATATTAACTGATATCAGATAATTTAAAAAACGTTTTTTTCCCCGTCTTGCATATGATCAAGTTGCAATGAATACATGCAGCCTACGGCCATTTACAAGACTGATTCTTGATTTACTTAGATACAACATGGATAATTAATACTAAATAAAATAAAATAATAATAAAAAAATATCCAGGAAAGTCAACGTAAGTCTCGATAAAATGAAAACACGTGTTATTTTTTTAATTAATTCTTAGTTGAAAAAACAAAAAATGTTGTTGCTGAAATTCCTTTTCAATTTATTATATTATCTATTGTACATATTTATATATTAAATAACGTTAGATAATTTTCAAAAATATTATTTTGCCGTGTTCCTTGCTGCCTTTACAAGATTGTGATTATTGATTTACTTAGACGCAACATGGATAACTAATACTAAATAAAGTAAAATAATAATAAAAAAAAAAATATTCAGAAAGTTAAATGCAAGACTAGATAAAATGAAAACATGTGTTATTTTTGTTAATAAATTCTTATTTGAAAAACAAAAATGTTTGTTGCTGAAATTCGTTCGTCAACAGTCTACTAGATAATCCATCATGTACAAACGTATTTGTGCATGTAATGATAACTAACGCATGCACATGGATTTTCAATTGATCGAACATTCAATTAACTCTGTGGCTATCTCACCACGCCCTTGCTTTCCATTTTTCTAGAGGTCAAGAAACAGCAGCGAGCTATAAAAGAAAATAATAATAATTTGATCTTGAACTCTTTTTTGCAATTACTTCTGTTTCTCTTCTGTCCACTGATTTATTCAACTCCTTCTATTAGCTCACACTCTCCCTATATATATCTTGTTCAAATTTTCAATCGTTAATAAAATACTTTTTATTCGTCCACTCAAGTTCAAATACATTTTTTTTGAACTTGTAGTGGATGGCACTGGATGTTAATACAGTTTTTGCAAATATTAATTCATTCATTAAATTTAATTAATTAATTTTAGTTTTTTGTAGAATTAAGTTGCATGTATCTACCAATAGATGGGGCCAGATGTGAGAGGAAAATTTCAACTTTATTTGTAAATGACTTTTCTGCAATATAGTGAAAAAAAATGTAGGAATTGACTTTAAATTTTTTTTTTTTATATTACTTGTTTTTCAAGAGGTAAAAACAGCGAGCTATAAAAAAACATAATAATAATTTGATCCCTTTTTTGCGATTATTTCTGTTTCTCCGCTGTCCACTGATTTATTCATTCAATTCCTTCCATTAGGTCACACTCTCCCTATATATATCTTGTTCAAATTTTCAATCGTTCATAAAATACTTTTTATTCATCCACTCAGGTTCAAATGCATTTTTTTTTTTGAACTTGCAGTGGATGACACTGGATGTTAATACAGTTTTTGCAAATATTAATTCAGTAATTAAATTTAATTAATTAATTTAATTTTTTTTTTGTAGCTGTAAGTTGCATGTATCTAATAATAGATGGCGCCAGATGTAAGAGGAAAATTTCAACTTCATTTGTAAATGACTTTTCTGCAATATAGTGAAAAAAAATGTAGGATTTGACTTTAAAAAATTTTTTTTTATATGTTACTTGTTTTTCTAGAGGCCAAGAAACAGCAGCGAGCTATAAAAACAAAATAATAATAATTTGATCTTGAACTCTTTTTTGCAATTACTTCTGTTTCTCCGCTGTCCACTGATTTATTCAATTCCTTCTATTAGCTCACACTCTTCCTATATATATCTCGTTCAAATTTTCAATCGTTAATAAAATACTTTTTATTCGTCCACTCAAATTCAAATACATTTTTTTTTAACTTGTAGTGGATGACACTGGATATTAATACAGTTTTTGCAAATATTAATTTATTCATTAAATTTAATTAATTAATTTTAGTTTTTTTTTAGATTTAAGTTGAATATATCTACAAATAGAGGTGCCAGATAAACTTAAAAAAATGAATGAAAATTATTTATAAAGGACTTTTCTGCAATATAGTGAAACAAATGTAGGAATTGACTTTAAATTTTTTTTTTTTTTATATTACTTGTTTTTCTAGAGGTGAAGAAACAGCAGCGAGCTATAAAAAAACATATTAATAATTTGATCTTGAACCCTTTTTGCAATTACTTCTGTTTCTCCGCTGTCCACTGATTTATTTCCGCAGTATCACACAGAGGAAAAGCAATTCTGAGATTCGGAGAGCTGGGAAGTGGTTGTAATCGGAGACATAATTACCATCTCCCCTGACAGATTTATTCGTGTGGTCTATGGAGAACAATGGAAGCTTTAGGAAGCACTTGTTTTGTGGAGGAAACCTAATCAAGCAGAATGTAGCCATGAGAACCAATTTTGCCCACTCTGATGAAGAGAAAGAGCTCACTAGCAGCCCACATCTCATCATTAAGTTATTACGTTATGTGCTGGAAGCTATATTAAGTTGTGTATGATTTAAATGTAACTCGTTTGATTTCTCTGTAAGAAAATTTATAATGATGATGTTAAGTTATCACAGGAAACTAGGATTATTATTAGCGAGAAAAAGAGTTAATGTCGTAAATATATTGTGTGACGGTGGCACGTGGAAGTCATAATGCATGTTTTATGGTTTTATAAGCTCTTTCTTTTAATTAGATGCTTACATTAGTTGAGAAATTGAAAAATAAAACTATACAGTGTGGATTGTACCAGAGGGGTTTTAAAATTTTAATAACAATGCTGCAAATTTATATATGCATATATATATTTGGATTTGCTTCCAAAAATTATTTTAAATCCATTTTGCTCTAATAACAATATTTTTATGACGATTTAAATATTGTTGTTGTTCTAATTCAGCTGGCAAACAGAGACAGTTAATCTTTATGCCATAAGCAAGGGCTGCACCGCTACCCGGAGGGCATGTGTAGCTTGAAGATATGTTACGGACGCGAGTAAAACTACCCTCACAACGCTCTACGAACATATTAGACCAGGACCTATGGTTTAAAGTGGATTCGGAACCACCACAAACATGCATGATTCTGCCAGGACTAGAACCCGAAACCTGTGGTACCGAGCACCAGAGCGCTCAGACACTCGGCCATCAGATCGTATAATGATTTACATAAATGAATTTAAAAAATCCTGCAACTTACATCTTAACGAATATATATATATATATATATATATATATATATTAAGTTAACAGACACAAAATAAATTTCGTGAAAAATACAAGTGCATTTCTTCTTCGATTTGACAACAGCCCCATGATGGGGCAAGGCCGTCTGCTTACTGGCAGATCAATGTATATTTAGGGGAAATATATATATATATATATATGTTTTCGTATATTGTAGTTTTCATATAGTTTAAAATGATATAGTTTTCAGTAGAAATTGTGTTATATTAAAGCATGTTTATTTAATTCGCAATACCATATGTGCGTTGCACGAGCTTGATTAAAAAAAAAAATTTAATGGAATATCTTTTTCGTTTCACAAAAACGCTATTCACTATCTGTAATGCAAAAAAAAAAAATATATATATATACCCAACCTATATCTGCGTCTGATCTACGTTGTTTCTAAAATATTTCAATAGACATTTTATTAATGGTTTCACTTTCGAAAATCAACAAATAAGCCAATTAACAAATTCGCGAAAGATTCAAGACTTGCTTTCCTCCGTTCCAGTAGACCACTTCTGCCGGGTACATTGCCTATCGGCCTCGTGCGTGAAAAACAAAAAACTCGAACAGAGAGACGGATTACAGTGCAACATAAAGGGGGAGCGAGCAGCCTTTGTTCGTTCGCGCGTACGAGCTCATTAGGGGCCGGGCCCTGCGTGACTGCAGGCTCGTGCGAGACGACTCAATTCAATGGCCGGCTCGATTGTTATCTGCAATTTGGTGGGGACAATGGGGATGCATCCAGAGTTCGTCTGCAGCTGTAGGGACATGGCAGTTGGTAGCGCCAAAGGGGTGGCGTCCCTCTGAATCGCTTGCACAGTAGGTGGCGGACAGGAGATCGGATGATTTGATTTTTGATGCTTGGGGTTGATAGGGGGTTGGCAGATTGAGTGAAGACGACTTTTTTCCCTGTTCCTTTTAATTTTAGACGTCGGTATATTTATTTTAATTATTCCATGAAGTTGTTCATACAGTTGATGTAGACTGTTATGATTGTGATTTTTGAATGGTGTTGAGTAACAGCATTTTCTTTCCTGTAAATAAATTTTTGTCAGGTTGGAAATAGCAAGTTCGTGGGGGTTTTTTATGGTTAGATTCGGAAATGACAGGTTTAATAGGGCTTATATGCCCTTTTAATTTTGAACGTCGCCAAGTTGGCAGATTGACTGAAGACGACTTATTTTTCCTGTTCCTTTTTAATTTTAAACGCTGGTATATTTGCTTAAGTTCATACAAGTGATGTAGATTGTTATGATTGTGGTTTTTGAATGGTATTGAATAATAACATTTTTTTTCCCTGTAAATAAACTTTTGGACAGATTAGAGACAGAAAATTCGTAGTTTTTTTTTATGGTTAGGTTCGGAAATGACAGGTTGAATAAGGATATCCTATCTCTGTCCTTTTAATTTTGAACTTCGCTAAATTGACAGTTTGACTGAAGACGACTTATTTTTCCTGTTCCTTTTAATTTTAGACGTCGGTAAATTTGTTTTGATTATTGCATAAAATAGTTCATACTACTTGTGTTGTAGATTGTTGTGATTGTTGCTTTTGAATGGTATTGAATAATAGCATTTTACCTCCTGTAAATAAATTTTTGGACAGATTAGAAACAGAAGGTTTGTGCGGTTTTTATGGTTAGATTCGGAAATGACAGGTTTAATAAGGCTTATCTGCCCTTTTAATTTTGAATGTCGCCAAATTGGCAGATTGACTGAAGACGACTTATTTTCCTGTTTCTTTTAATTTCAGACACTGGTATATTTGTTTAGGTTATTACATAAAATAGTTCATACATTCAAGTGATGTAGATTGTTTTGATTACTGATTTTGAATGGTATTGAATAATAACATTTTAACCTTAAGTTTTTGGACAGATTAAAGACAGAAAATTTGCGGTTTTTTTATGGTTTGGTTCGGAAATGACAGGTTGACTAAGGATATCCTATCTCTGTCCTTTTAATTTCAAACATCGCTAAATTGGCAGATTGACTGAAGACGACTTATTTTTGTTAATTTTTAATTTTAAACGCTGGTAAATTTGTTTTGATTATTGCATAAAATAGCCCATACAATGATGTGGATTGTTATGATTGCTGCTTTTGAATGGTATTGAATAATAGCATTTCCTTTCCTGTAAATAAATTTTTGGACAGATTACAGACAGAAAATTTGTGTTTTTTTTTTTAAATATTTTATTTATTTATTTATTTATTTATGATTAGGTTCGGAAATGAAAGATTGAATAAGGCTTATCTGTCCTTCTAATTTTAAACGTCGCCAAATTTGTTTTCATGATAATATAAGTTTGGAGTGTTTAAAAAAAAAAATGTTTTAGGAAAAGGAATTCATCTGCAGCTACATGACATGTCCTACGGACATGATTATTGATAGCACTAGTAGCGTTGCAGGTGGCGAGGAATAAATCAGAGGATGTGATTTTTAGTGGATTTAGTGATGGTAGATTGGGTTAAGTAGGCCTGATGGCCGAGTGACTAGCGCTCGGTGCCACGGATTTCGGGGCCGATTTCCAGCGATGCATGGATGTTTGTAGTGGTTCGGAATCCACTTTAAACCGTAGAACGCGGTCTAATATGATTGCTGGGCGTTGGGATGACAACCCTATCTTGTAAAAAGGAAACATCTCCTGTCTCGAAATCTGTCAGCAGACAGATTGCCTTGGCCCACCATGGGCCAGTTTTGTGCTAATGAAGAAGAGGATAGTGTGTTGGGTTCGAAACCCTGCAGACAAACTGAACTGAACGCTTTCGTGTCTATGCTAAAGATGAGCGTAACATTCTATTATTTAAGTTCTTCGGTGGGCTCGAGGAGGATGTTCCCAGGTGCTATCCCTGAGGGTGTTCGTTCACGTTTACGTTGGGGAAGGTCTAATGTGACTGTAAGCTGTCATATTATCGAGTGTAGGGCTAACAGCATTACACCATAAAAAATAAATATATCTTGTCTCGAAATGTCCGCCTTGCCGCACCATGGGGCTGTTGTGCGAATGAAGACGATTGGGTTAAAACTAGTTGTTTTTTCTTTGTTTTTAATTTTAGATTTTAGGAAACTTGTTTTCAATGCAAAATAAGTTTAATGTATATTACATGTGATACAGATTATTATAATTTTTTCTAGGTATTGGTAATAATATCCATTTCTCTACATTTAAATCATACGATAGTAGATTTAGAGCTGAGGTGCTCAGCCTTTTAACTTTCTTACACATTTCTTAAAGGAAAAAATGCTCTATTGAGTGGCACATAAAATGTTCTGATTCTAACGATAAAAATGTACAACTTACCATACCCATCATGAAAAATAAGCAAACATTTCATAGCAAGCTAAATTTTTTTCTTGTCTGCATAAGAAATTCTGCCAGAAGGGTATTTGTCTTCATTTTTCTGAGTAAAATTAGGCTGGGAATACAAAGTGGATGCTATTCACATCTCTCTTATTTCTTTTTTTAAAAAAAGTACTTAGCTGGTGACGTCATTGATACATAAGTTGTTGTCAACGGAACACGCCCATGTGATTAGAGCACGGTGGACCATTAACAATTCATAGATGGAATACAAAGTTCTGTATCGAAGCCAACCAAGTGTTTTTAATAGTTTATGATAGATCGATATAATGAACTGCAGGATGCTTAATGCATCTACTGCTATCTAATGCAAAATTCTAAGATTAAATGTTCTGTTATCTAATAAGAATTATTTTCTGTGGCACAATTTAAGGTAGATGAGCCCTAAAAAGATTAAGTAAAGTGCATTTAGCTGTTGGCGAATTGATGGGGCAGCTATGTTTATTAGATATGCTAGAAGATTGGGATTTTAGCATCAGAATGACAGACAAATCACTGTGATAAAGCATTGATTCTGATTTTATACCGATCTTTTTTTCCACTAATTTTATCCATTGAATTAAATGATCCAATAAAATGATAAAATCAATACCATGATTGAAGATTAATTAATTGGCTCGCTTTATTTCATAGATCATTTTTATTAAGGAGAAAACTTTTTTTTTGCAACAAAGCAGACTTTCTGGTAAACTTTTTTTTAATTAATTAAAGATAATCAGAGATTTCTTTGGTTTATTTTTTTTTAATTTTCAAATTTAATTTATTTTTTTACTTTTTAATTTTCTTGACTTGTGAATATTTTTTATTTAAATTTAACCTAAAAATGTAATTTTTAAAAACCAGTAAAGGAGATAAGAATTATTAAATAACATTATTTGTGCCGTGGATTTAGTTAGTTATAATATGTTTAGTTATTTCTTTCATAAATAAATTACTTATGGGGGGCTGAATGGCCGAGTATCTAGCGTTTTGTGTCACAGGTTTCGTTTTCGAGTCCTGGTGGTCTCATAGAGGTTTATAGTGGTTCGGAATTCACTTTAAGCCATAGGTCTCGGTCTCTATGATCATAGAGCGTCACAGAGCCTAGTCAGACTTCTCACACACACAATTCACAAACAGTAAAGGGCCAACTCAGCTCTAGACACAGTGATGTGGTATAGTAGTAATTAGTTATGCGTAAATGTGATAGATTTTAATTAAAATGAAATTAAAAATTCACTTTTAATTTTGCATATAAAGATGCTTTTGATTTCTAATTAATTCATTAAATCAATTGATAATTTTTTTTATTGTTAATTTCGTTCACTTCTGACATTGTCATTAAAACTCTTTCTTTTCTAAAATGGAACTAATATACAGTTTTACAAAGTTTAAAGATACCACTTTAATTTCCAGAGCAATGAAAATTCTACATACATACAGAACACAAGAAAAAAAAAGAAAGAAAGAAAAAAAAGAAAAATAATTAAAAACGTATCAAATGAACAACTGCACAAGAGGCGTTTACAAATTACTTAATCAAAACTGACAAGAGGCGTAAAATTGAAAATTGATGAAACATGGCAAAATTTATAATAGATTAAAAGAAAATAAAAAAGTAAGAAAACTTCGGTAATAAATGACACCAGCATGATGAATTCAACGCCGAGAGCTACCTTGAGTTGTTTAGATATCTTTTATAGTTTTTTCTCACATGGAGGTGAGGTTGATATCCTAGAATGGTTACTATTACCATTAGATACAGTTCCCGAAAGCAATCTCCAGAGCCGAGTTTAAGAGTCATTACTTGAAAAGATAGAGAAATTCTTTAATGTAATCAAATCCGATGAAGCAACAGTTGCATCAAGGCCCAAGGCAGACAATAAATGAATGGCATGGATAGATCCTCCAAATCAAATTCAGTACATTTAATAGGCACTCCCACCATTACACAACAAAGAAAAAATAAATGAAGAGGGAAGATTAAAAAGATGCTTTTAATTACTCAAGATCTGGGTGTGGACGGACGGTTAAGAAACTTGGCGTTTCCGTATTTCAGCTCACTGGTTAGCTGCAAGATCCGTCTGTTTTTTAATGAGGGAAGTATTTTGGCCACTGGTTCTTCTTTGCTTTATCTCGTGATGGAGATATATCGCACAATCGGGAGGAGCCATAATAATGGGTTTAATGACCAAGATAGTATGCTTCGTAACTCCGGGGCATAGAGAACGAGTCTATAAGTGCTGTAGCAAGATTTGTATCGCAATTTTAGCAATGCAAATCAGGGGTTGGCTTGGCGATTTGGAATTTTATCCCATCAAAGGGCAAACAAATTTCTAACAAATAGCCATTAAAGAAGATGGAAACAATAAAAAATAGAATCATTAAACTGTTTGTTTTCTTCCGAGAGTTAAATAATTTCTTGTTGATAGCTTGGAGAAAGGAAACAAACATTTCTTTGTACCATAACAACAAAAAATAAAATAATTAAATAAACAAATAAAGCAATAATGACTGCTTGTATAGACTATAGACTTGTTTTTCACAGTACTCCACATGCTACTAACAATTTAGTAGTCTATTTTTATTAATAATTAAACAGAGATTCCGTAAATGTGATCCTGGATTCACACAAAGAACAAAAATTTTTTAATGAGGAACTGCTTGACTCATTACTTATTTCATGGATTTGTAAACATTTTTTTGGGCTGTTGACATATTGATTGTGAATGACGTGGACCAATTTCTGCTCACTGAAACTACTGCAATGTGAAACCAATTCAAAGTCATTAAACGCATGCCATATAAAAGATGTGGTTTGCCAAGTATAAAAAATCCTTTTATTAATAACTAAAAGATTCCGTAAAAGCGATCCTAGATTCACACAAGGAACAAAAAATGTTTAATCAGGAACTGCTTGACTCATTTTTTATTTCATGGATTTCTCAACATTTTTTGAGCTATGGGGACTATGGATGACGTGGACCAATTTCTGCTTGCTGAAACACTGCAATGCGAAACCAATTCAAAGTCATTAAATACATGTCATATGAAAGATTCGGTTTGTCGAGAATCAAAAGAGAGAGACTGCTCCAAGAAATGACCAAGATAGTATACTTTATAACTCCAGGGCATAAAGAACGAGTCTACAAGTGCTGCAAGATTTGTATCGCAATTTTAGCAATGTAAATCAGGGGTTGGTTCGGCGATTTGGAATTTTATGCCATGAAAGGGCAAACAATCTTCTTACAAATATTCGCTAAAGAAGATGGGAACAAAAAAATATAGACTGTTTATTTTCTTCTTAGCATTAACTAATTTCTTGTTGATCGATAAAAAAAATGTCTACCTACAAGACTTTTTTTTTTCAAAATACTCCAAATACTACTAACTATTTAAAAGTTTGCTTTTATTAATAACTAAAAATAGATTTCCATAAAGGCGATCCTAGATTCACACAAGGAACAAAAAATGTTTAATCAGAAATTGTTTGACTCATTACCTATTTCATTGATTTCTCAACAGTTTTGGGGGCTATGATGACTATGGATGAAGTAGACCAATTTCTACGCGCTGAAACACTGCAATGTGAATTCCATTCAAAGTAATTAAATGCATGTCATATAAAAGATTCGGTTTGTTGAAAATCAAAAGAATGAGACTACTCCAAGAAATGACCAAGATAGTATGCTTTATTACTCCGGGGCATAAATAACTAGTCTATAACTGCAGCAAGATTTGTATCACAATTTTAGCAATGCAAATCAGGTGTTTTAATGGCTATTTGGAATTTTATCCCAGCAAAGGGCAAACAAATTTCTTACAAACACTCATTAAAAAGGACTGAAACAACAACAGACTATTAAATTGTTTATTATACTTTTTAGCTTTGCATAATTTCCTGTTGACAGCTTGGAGAAGTGAAACAAACATTTCTTTGTACTATAACAACAAAATAAATAGATGAAACAACGAAACAACAATGGCCCAATTTCTGCTCTCTGAAACACTGCAATGTGAAACCGATTCAAAGTCATTAAATAAATGACATATAAAAGATGTGGTTTGTCGAGAATCTAAAATTCTTTTATTAATAACTAAAAATAGATTCCGTAAAAGCGAATTCCGTATTCTGCTGTGATGGAGCACCCATAAGTAGAAGTCTGATTTGGAACCGTTTGGCTGAAGAAAGAGGGGAGTGCCCTCAGGGATGACTTTTTAGGGGGAACTACCGTATTGTGGGCACAATCTCACAAGATAGTATGGTTAACGAGGCAATATTCTGAACATCACAAACGCCATCGAAGCTCCTCCTTTTAGAAACAATGCCTACAATAAAGCCGGATCGAATCTCAGCCCTAATGCTCACCAGCGGCGCACGTTGCCACTGAGCCACGAGTCAGGCATCTATAAATATAAATCTAAAATATCTTAATCTACGAATTTTCCATTGAAACAAAGAATTGCGCAATTTTATATTAGTGTTGTTCAAGAGTCACGTATAAAAAAATGAAATAAGAATGCTCGCGACACACTTCAAATTTCTATATATTTATAAGCTTTAAGTTGAACTTTACGTTAAAGAACAAGAAGTTTTTAATGAAAGCATGGATTATTTATTTATTTATTTTGTCACATATTCATTTTGTATGTGTTGAAAACCTCTATCCTGCTCACATATAAATAAAACGGATATGAAACAAAATTTTTTCAAGAAAATGAATGAAAATTTCAACATTGTCAACATCTTCCCTATCGTGCAAACGGAGTTTCTCAACTTTTCATCGTGCCATGCTTTCACTTATTTTAAAGTAATGACTCAAAACGCAAGGATTCTGCTCTCTCTAGATAACGCCAACGCTCTCCATTTGTGCTTTTTTACTCTCCTTTTTGCTTTCTTCGCGTGTGATTATCTCTCTGTTGATGGAGATTAAACCTTGATAATCGGCGAAGCGAAGCATTTGACGCCAAAAATCTCCAGCCTGCATGGATGTTGCAGCCTCTGATGGCAATCGGAAGGTATTCGCAGAAGTAATAAATCGTCCACTGCAGCAAAGGGGGTTTCGTGACCGAAGGATTTGGGATTCGCCGAATACTGACAAAATCTATAAGAAACTGATTAAGTGGACTTGCCTAAACAGCATTGGTGATGGACGTAATTGCCTCTATAAACATACAGCTGGATTCAGTTTTCTTATTATACATCTCTATATCACTAAACTGTCCTGAAGTTCTACGTTGCTTATAATATTTTTTAAAACATTGATTATTTTTTAATATTATTTTTAAAAATTTGATAGATACTATTGAAGTTATAATTTTCTGTTATCAGAAAAAAAAAATCTCTCGCAAAAGCAGTTTGCAAGCACTTACAACTTTGCTTGCGATTGTATTGGATCGTTTTAATTATAGATAACTTCGTAGTTGGTTTGGTTTGATTTGTTGCTCTACGATCATCTTGTGCACACGAGGGCTAAACAGACCGGGACTTAGAGTTTAACGTGGATTCCAAACCCCTAACAAGCATCCATGTCACAGCCAGGATTCGAACTTGGAGCTTGTGGTACCAAAGGTCAGCGCGCTAGCCAATTGGCCATCAGGTCGCAGATAAATTTCGTAGGCAGATTCGTATTGAAGATTTTAAATTAGTGTGAAAAGGCCTGATGACCGAATGACTAGCGCTCTAGTATTCGGTGCCACATGTTTCGGGTTCGAATCGTGGTGGTTTGTAGTAGGCCGCAAGCCGCCACTTTAATCCTCAGGTGCCTGTCTAACATGACTGCAGAGCGTAGGGATGACAACCCTACCCCTGAAAAAGTTAGAGCCAAGTTAGTCTTCTACCTATGGGTGCTCTATCCCAACAAAACTGTGCCCCTTTTCCCTCCTTCCATGAGACCATATGTGTCTTGGACTTGATCTAGATGTTGCTGTCTACCAAGTGGAATAAGAAACAATAAATTATTGTGATTTTCTAGTATTAGACCTCACGTCATTGGCCACAAGTGCATTGTTTACCTTATGCTGCATGTTAAAACATTGATTATGTACATAATTTGTTTAAGTAGGGCTAACAACCCTAGAAAATTTCTCTTGTTTAGTAGTATCCTGCCAGTAGGCCAAGGATTTAATTAGTTAGTTAGTAGTATCAACCAAGCAATGAAACAGCAAGTTTCATAAAATTTATTTGTAATTCTTCAACAAGCTTCTTGAACAGATAATTATAAAGGGTAGATTAAAGCTAATAATATTGCTGTAGAAGGTGAAACATTAGTTTTAATAACTTATTAAGCTGAAATAAAATAATTTGTTTAATATACAAGTGCATTGTTTACCTTGTGTTGCATGTTAAAACATTGTTTATGTACATAATTCGTTGAACATTTTCGTAGTTATTAATCATGCTGTTTAATGGTTATTACCACGACATACAGCAATTAAATTAAATCATAATTTCCAACACAACATCATCACTTTATAACGATATACGGTCTCGTCATTGTTTTAAAAGCTATTCAATCATGAATAAATTAATAGATTTTGAACTAGTACCTAACATGAAAGGATTACTGAAACAATTGATCGTGCACTTCTATGTGATGTCAATAAGATTAATATACCGCTCACAATTATTCTTTTATTCTTGAAACTTCAGAATTTTTGTTTGTCAGTAAGCTTTCATGTGCAGGGCAAACAATTATAATGAAAAATTTCTTGACTAGTTGTAAGTTGGAATTCATTAACGCTAATGACCAAAATATCGGCTAAAGATGAATTGATTTCCTTCTTAATGTTGTTCTGCTTTATCAGTCATTAGTGGTTGCATTCAAACAGCAATAAATTATATTAGCATATCAGTGCCATCTCAGTGCTGTTCTTCAATTATTAGTCTTTTTTATGATGTTCGGATTGATAATTCGAAAAAGAGCATGGAAATTTCGGTCAATGCTACATATACATGGAAGTTTATTTAAGGGATCTTCATAAAATTGCTTTAAAATTAAAGATAAGAAAAAAAAATTTTTTTTTTTGATATTGTGAAAATTGATAAAACAATCATTGTGACGAAATCAGAACTATGATACAAAGTTGAAGTTCAGAATTATCATACACGCCATAAAGATTTATAAAAATAATTCAAAATGGGGTGCCTGGTGGTCGAGTGATTACCGCTCTGGTGTACTGTGCCATAGGTTATTGGTTCGAGTCATGGCTGTGCCATGGATATTTGTTAGTGGTTCGGAATCCATTTTAAACGTAGGTCCCGGTATATCTGGCCGAAGGGCGTACAACCCTACACAGTAAAAAGGAAACATCTATTGGTAGGCAGACGGCCTTGGCCCTCCACGGGGCTGTTGTGCCAATGAAGAAGAATTCAAAATTATTCGTATAAAGCAAATTTCCGTTCTGAAAAATAATGGGGCCCCTTAAATCTTGGAGATGGAATCTTTTCGTTTTTGACCTGCAGTTGTTCAGTACAAAATGATTAAGATCGGATTTTTTTTCTTTCTAAAAAATAGACATTTTTGAAATAGCCATTAAATTTACATTTATATTTAACAATATTGCCTGTACTTGTAAAGATTTATTTTTTATTGAGATGCAAAGAGCAAACTTAAACTAACTTTAAAATTTACAAATTATATTTATGTATAACTGGTTTTTGGCTGCTCTCAGACTGTGAGAAAAACACGAATCATTGTCATAAGAGTATGACAATGGCAGTGATGAGTATGACAATGATTCGTGTTTTTCACACAGTCTGTGCCTAAACCTCAGTGACCTGCAGTGCGGGACGGACATCCTATGAATAATCTACTCATGGATGGAGGTAAAGGGGGCAATTTCTATTATGATGGAACACCCGTAGGTAGAAGTCTAACAAGTGTAACTTGGCTTCATGTCGCTGATGAAAAAAAGTGTTTTTTTTTTAAATTTCATTTGATGGCTAGAAAGATATTTAGAAAGTCCATGAACCCATGTGTTCTTAAGGAAGGTGGAAGGAAGGAGGGCAGCTTCTGTTGTGATGGAGCATCCGTAGGTAGAAGTCTGACTTGGCTCAGCGTAACTGAAGAAAGAGAGCAGTGCTTTACGGGAGGACTTAGAGGGAACTAACCCGCATTTTCTTCTAGTATAGGAGAAAACCCGGAATTCTCCCACCAGGTAGTCCGACTAAGGAGGCAAGATGATGAACATCACAAACTCCATAGAGTCCCTTCATTTTTTGAAACATTGTCTACAAAGCCACCAGTGGATTTGTAAGGTTTAATTATAACCGCGACCTTCTCGCGGTTATAACTGGTAACTGTGACCTGTAACTGGGACTTTAACTGTGTGGTCCATAAGGTAAGTAGTTGCGCTGAGATCTTCAGACCACGAAGTGAACGCTAGGAGCGTCAGATCGAAACAGACGGTCAGGAACCGGCTCTTGGTTTTTAAATATTAATACTATTGTAGAAGAGGCACAGGGTGTCATGTGTATGTATGCACTAATATTGTAAATAAACTAATGTAAATAGAAAAGAAAAATTGGTATCCTGACACAACCAGCTGCTAGTATAGCAGCTTACAGATTGAATCTCAGGTTTAATGCTCACCAGTGGCGCATGTTGCTACTGAGCCACGAATAGGGCATACACATGTCAGACTGTATAAGATAAAACAAAATCATTAAAATTCAGTGACACTTTTATTACTCAATCTATACTTTTTATGATAAAAACAATTTTTTTTTTTTTTTTTTTTTTGCGTCTTATTGCTAATAAATTATATAAAGAGATGTTTGAGAATTTTCTTATGGAATTTTATTTACAAATAATATAATGCTAAAAATTAAATAAATTTAAAACATTTTTATCCAAATTTATATTTAAAGTATATTTTTTCTTTCATTACGAAACAATCATTTGAATTTCCAAATTCTTCATTTTATTTTTCACAATTTTTTTATTACGTATAAGAAACTGAGAACATACATGCTATCTACATTTATCTATTGTTTTTTTATATAATGAAATGTGATTACTGACTCAAAGTGACTTGCTATATCTGAATACTGAAATGTATATGTAAAACTATTTTTTCTTTCATTAAGAAACAGTCATTTGGATTTTCTATAGTTCGTTATTTTATTTTTCACAACTAATTTGTCAAACTGAAACTGAAAATATACATGATATCATTACATGATATTATTTATTGAAATAGTTTAATTTATAATTTGTTATATAATGAAATATATTTACGGAATCATAGTGACTTACTATATCTGAATGCTGTTTTCAAATGAATTAAATGTCTATTTCAAGTGTTTCACTTTTTGTGTATGAAGAATATATTCATAATTATATTATTTTAACACTATTTATTTAACAAATTTCTGAAATTATACATGAGCTTAAACGAACGATCAATCTCGATTGAGGTACTACAAAACGTTTACTATTAAAGACATCAAATGAGCCACAATACGAATCTTTCTGCCATGAATGAATTTTTATATTGGTGTAATTAGAGCGAAACAGTATTGCAAATCTGTTCGTTTTGCATTTATATCTACTACATTTGAAAGTGACTTGACAAATTTTGAAACTTCCACATATACTTAATATGATGACTTACGACATTTAATAATATATTGTGCCCTTTGTCTCACAAAAAAATGTGGTTTTTTAAAAAAAGTAGTTCAAAGTATAGAACTCTCCATCGACAAAACGTTGTGTGATACGTTATCACTAAAATATGCGTTGATGACTTTATTGACAGCTCAGTAGTTGGATAACTTGTCAATTATTAATAAATCAATAAATCCAAGAAATATTTTTATTTATATTACAATACTAAATAATACCAAATATAAAATTGAGAAGCTAAAGACTTAAAAAAAAAAAATGCAATATATTAACCCAAAGAACTTATACTATAGAAAGTATGGTGAAACAGATCTATATTGGAACAGATCCAATGATTAATGGTGAAACAGATCCAATGATCTGGAATGGTATGAAACAATGTGATTGAACAAATCCAATGATTAATTGGATTTTCTCAATGACTGATTTTTGACTTGACTGTCTGGCAGCTGGTTTACAAGAAGTTTTATCTTCATAAGCCCCACCTCCAACCTTTGAAGTTCTGGCGCAATGAATGGGGATCATCTTTTAATCTGCCTTGCGTAATCTGCTGAAGCATTAATAATTAGCACACGATCAATATGAAATTTAAATTGGTTTTATTTATATGTTTTATTATTCTATTTGCAATTATAACTATCACTTGAATATTGCTTAAGATAAGAGTTCTTAGGTTGGCATAAATGTCCGAGTTTATTTGATTGTGCCATGGCTTGTCATGTTTCCATAAAGTATTGGAAATGATAAAAAATTATTTAATTTTAGAATTATTATTATATATAATGTATTGAAATTATTATTAAAAAAACTTTAAAATGAGTGGAATTTTTTTATCATATTTTACTTGATGAAAAATATTGCAAATCCTTCTTTAATTATAATATTGCTTTCAAAATTGTGTAAACACTGTGGTCTACTGTTTTCTTGCTTATGACATACTACACTACATAGCATTTTAATTTTGAAACGTTATACGATCAAACAAATGGATTTATTATTTTCACTGACTGATAATTATTTTCTGCCTTACAGGTTCTTAATAAAGGCTTTTCAAGTATGATTTCGAATATTAGGATGTGGAATTTGTGGATTTGGAATTTAATGAAATTGTAGATTCTTTGGCAAAGAATGTCAGAAGTCTGTATCAGACCGACATTCTTACGTCCCTTGCAGATATAAATGCATTGGCAAAATCTAAAGTTATAATTCCTTCTGAGATTAAAAATAAATGACAAATTACAGAACTGAATGTTGATAGAAGAACAGCTACAACTCTCACAATATTAAAGTTGAAACATCACAAAAATATAAAAATTTCTGTTGATGTCGTTAAAAAATACCAAAAATATGTCATCTCTTTGATTGCCCAACTGTTGCACCTTCCATGCATTGTCTGGACTATCCCTTGAAAGACGATTTACTCTCCGACTTACACTCTACTCTTACTCCACTCTTACTCTCCGACTTACTCTATTTACTTCCGATTTACACTCCGATTACTTTACACAATCAATCAACTCTGCCAATATTATTTGGGAGCCCTACCATATTTGATTTTCTTGTACTCTTCAAGGGATACGACAACAGCAAAAACGTTATACGATAGATAATTTTTTAGTAAATACTAAAAAAAAAAAAAAAACCTCCAAAAAAATCATATTTTAATGAATGATAAGAATGGAATACAATCCAGCTCTAATTTAAATAAAAATCAAACATTTAAATAGTAAAAAATTTCTGATTTAATCTATTGCAAAAGCCTGGAGATAAAAAATTAATTTAAATTAATTAATTAATTTAAATTAAACTAACTGTACAAACTAGCAAGAATTTATCACGTACTTTAAGGGATTGCTAAAGCATCATTTTGAAATTACTTTCAATAAAATAAGTCTAATTGTGTTGGATCAGCATATACGCATATAATCGTGAACGGATATTTATATTACCATGCATTTTTTACATGTATTAACAAATAAATAAAAATAGAAAAAATTTCAATAGTCAAATACCTCATGAAATCCTTGTTTTGTATTGTATAATATTTTCTCTTCATTGAGTATATATATATATATAGATAGATAGATAAAAATGACACAGTTGCGTAACAATTTTGTTGTTTTTCATATATATATGTGTATGTATTTCTTATAGCAACTGTGAAGAGTTGAGTCTAATGATACATGCATTTATATATATATATATATATATTAGTATAAAGAAAACAACAGCAAATTGTTACGCAACTACGTGCCATTTGTGCATTTTCCCCCAAGATTTATCACGTAAACTGAATTAAAAAAAATAAGGTGGTCTAAGAAATGCAGGCGATGATAATAATAAATATTCCTCAATCGTTGGCCCTCAAATTGTGCATGTGCACCACACCCAATGGCGGCAACTCGACCGTCTCCATTGTGCCCTCCCCCTTCCCTCATAAATGTCGTTTGCAGCGATGTAAGTACCCCCCTCCCAGATCATCGTTTCCTGTTTTATCCCCCTCCCTTCCACCGTGCCCTTAAAAGTTATTAGTCATACGTGCACGTAAAAGACATGGAAAACAGGTTTACGGAAAATGCCGCAGTCTGTGAACACTCGGTTCCCGAAATAATCTTGCCACGGATCTGAGATGGTATTGTGAATTGGATGGAAATGAGCTTTTTTGGTAAAGAAGAGATAATTTTGGGATTTATGTTTGGGAAATATCTATTAGTATTATTGTTTTGGGAGTAGGAACTTCGGATATTTTTTTTTTCTAGTGAATGAAGTATTTTTTGCACAGCTATATGTTTTTAAATAAATGTCACTCTGAAAAATATTTCTAAAAAATTTTCAAAAGCATAACGTTTCAAATTTTATTTGAAAATTATGCTTTTTCAATGCCTTGCAATTTCTATTAATATTATTGTTTTTGGAGTAGTAATTTCGGAATTTTTTTCTTTCCATTGAATAAATATATATATATATATATATAATATATTTTTGCGCAGTTAGGTTTTTTTAAATAAATGTCACTCTGAAAAATATTTATAAAAAATTTGTAAACGTATTTTGTTCATGGATCATTAAATAGATATATTTATTTTTAGATAGTTATGAGGTTTCTTCAAATAGTTGTTTGATATTAAAATAATTTAATTGTTTATTATTAAACTGGCTGGACCTTACTTCAATAAACAAACATTGAAACAATAGGAAACCTCTAAATAGCTATTGTTTTCTGATATTGTAATAAGTATACAGAGTTGTTTACTATTTCATTTAGCAGCGTTTTGTTTTTAAATAATTTTCATGCGTCTATTTTCTCCTCTACAATACATATGTGCCCTACATATTGTTTTTGTGTATATTTCATTTTCCGCCCCTCCCTTTCCATGTGATACTGGTAGCAAATAAAAAAATAATAACAAATTGCAATTAAAAATTCATTTTGTTATTATTTTTATAACCCTGGTTTAAAGTAAGATTTCCATAAAATAACGTTTTGAAGATCTTGAATAATTTTAAAGTAAGCATTTTAAATTGCTTTAATGTCAGTAACTCTTCAAATCCATTTTTTTTTATCCTTTCCCATATAAAATCGATGAATAAAAAATTATCTTCTTAAAATCCTTATAGAGATGTGTTTATTATGCTGTTAATTGTTTACAAATGCTTGACAAATATGAAGGTCTTTAACAATTAAAATGACAGACATATTATTTTGAATTTGCTCGACATGAAGTTTTAGTAAAATATATATAATTTTGGGATTTATGTTTAATAAATTTCGATTACTATTATTGTTTTTGGAGTAGGTATTTCGGAATATTTTTTTTCTTCTGGTGAATGAAGTGTTTTTTTGCACAGTTATATTTTTTTAAATAAATGTTACTCTGAAAATTATTTACAAAAAACTTGTAAATGCATTTATTGTTCATGGGTCATTAAGTAGGTTTATTTATATTTTTAATCCATCTATTTATTTTTAGACATTTATGGGGTTTCTTCAAATAGCTGTTTGATATTAAAATCTTTATTGGCTGGATTTACTTTAATAAACAAACAATGAAACAATAGGAGATCTCTTAATAGCTATTGTTTAATGATGTTGTAATAATTATGCAGAGTTGTTTACGATTTAACTTGGCGGCATTTTGTTCTTAAATAATTTTCATCTGTTTATTTTCTCTCCTACAATATTTGTGCTATAAGTTTTTGTATGTGTGTCATAGTTTTGTTTCATTCTCTTCCTTGCTATACTGGTTGCAAATAAAAAAATAATAACGAATTACAATTAATAATTAGTTTTGTTATTATTTTTTTAATTCCTGGTTAATTATAAGATTTCCATAAAATAATATTTTGAAAAGTTTGTAGAATTTTAAAATGTATTTCTATTTCTTCCCCTTCCATGCTATACTGGTAGCAAATAAAAAATAATAGCAAATTATATTAATAATTCATTTTGTTATTATTTTTTAAAATCCTGGTTAATTATAAGATTGCCATAAAATAACGTTTTGAAAAGTTTGTAGAATTTTAAATAAAAGTAAACATTTTAAATTGCTTTAAAGTAATTCTTTAAATCCTCTCTTTCTTATCCTTCCCCAAATATAAGTAATGTCGATGGACAAACAATTATCTTCACAGAATCTATATATATCTGTATAATCCTTTTAAATGCCTATGACTAACAGAGTGCCGCGGAAGACTGCTAATTTTGCCTACTTGAAATCCCTCTTCTAACAATGTGTAGGTGTATTTAAAATGGTAAATATAATAGTTCGCTTGTGACAAAATCTTTTTGTTATTTAATCGTTACAGCTTGCTTATAATATCAGTTTAAAAGGTTGTATTCACTGGTGGTCGTTTGATCTTTAAACTCTTGCACCATTTTCCCAAAACTGGTAAGTATTTTCCTAAAATAATAATGATTGAAAGGTCTTTTAGGGTGGCCGCTAACGTCTCTCCCTCCTGCTAAGAACAGTTGTATTTAGAGAGCACAAAAGCAGAGCCAAATTTCAATGACTATGTGATCATTAAAGGCAAAATTGCTCTACCTTTCTCAAAAATAAACGCCAAATATTTATCTATTTTAAAGAAAACATTTGATACACTATTTTGCTAGCTTTTATGCTTGCTATTTTGATAGCTTTTTTAAAAAATTTGTTAAAAATTTTATAATATCTTAGTATAAACTAAAGTATAATATAATAACTTAACTAACTATAATTAGTATAATTATAAGTATAACAGTAACTAAAATTAATATAACTTAACTACTATTAGTTAACTTAACTAGAATAACTTGGTATAAACTAACTATTTAGTTAAAAATTTTATGATAACTTTATATAAACTTTTTTTTTATTAAAACTTTTTTTAACTTTAAATATTTTCAATGAACACGTTATATTTGTTCTTTAGAAAATATCGAAAAGCGTGTGAAGCAGACTATTTATACACTTGGAATTTATTAGCCAAGTGAATTTGAAATGTAATTTGTGCCATTTATTCTACAAAAATACATGCCAGAAAATTTTGTATTGAATTCTTTGTTAGTGCATTTCTTTTTCTTTAAAAATTATAATACAAAAATTTTTGAAAGCTAATCAAAAGAGAGTAAATTTTGTAATCTCTACATAATCTATTGGATAAGAAATAAATTAATGCTAGATGTAATTTTATATTTCTTTACACATTCATTACGCATCTTTTTATTTCGTGTATACTACCTATTTATCTTTTTACTTAATTATGAAGTCAATGAAACTCTTAAGGTATATAATACAAAAATATTTATTAAATAAATAGAATATCATGCATTAAATTCTTCATTTGCTTTTTATTACAATATTTTCTTTTATATTATTTAATAAAATAATATATAGATTAGATAATGTTTGATGGGTTTCTTGTGCGATTAAATATATAAAATATGTGCACTAAATATATATGTGCGCAGTAAATATATGTGATCTGTAATTTACATGTCAATGTATCTAATAAAATCTAAATGCCGTGTGTTCGATTGAATAGTACAATATTTCCGAAAAATTATATGTTTTTATAAAAATTATATGTAAATTTATATGTTTATTTATCATTTTAAATTGTGATAAACAGCACCATCGATGATGAAAACACTAAGGCATAAATCAAGTAATCCAAGAACTAAGAAATTGTTCTTGTCTTAAAACTTGGTTAAGGTATTGGACTCCATCATGATAGCAACTGAATATCGTTTCCCATCATTTTTTAACCTGGAACAGGATGTATGTATTTCTGAACTAGACCGTGTGTTGCACAAATAAGAATACACATTGCAAATTATTTAATACATATTTAATAATTAGAATATACATATTTTTATTAACTAAATAATAAAATTTATTAATAATAAGACAGCTTTTTAATTAATGCTTGCAATTGGCTTTACATCTAAACATGAACCAGGAGAAGACAAAATATATGTTTTCCTCAAGAAATATTTGTCAGGATACACTCAACATTACCTTAGGTACTTACACTTTTGAATTTGTATTTAGTTTTAAATACTTAAGATTAGAAATTTATTATCAAAATAATATCTTACCTGAAAAAAAAACAGAATTGTGTCTGCCAACAAGGCCTTTTTTTTGGATTAAGAAATCTGTTTAAATCACAGTTCATAAGCAGAAAAACTAAATTATTGTTATATATAACCCTTATTAGACATATTTTGGTCTATGGCTCTGAAACTTGAACTTTGACATCTGATGAGACCTATTTGGATATATTTAAGCGGAAGATTTTAAGGGCTATTCTTGGAGGTGTTAGGGAAAGAGATTGTTGGAGGAGATGGTGCAAAGCAGAAATTTATAAATGCTATAAAGACCCAGATATTATAAAATTTATTAAGGTCAACAGATTAAACTGGACTGCTCATATATTTAGAATGAATGATTTAAACTATGTAAAAAGGCTCAAAGCAGCAAAGAGGAAGAGCAGAGGCAAAGAGGAAAGTCCAGGACGATCCAGGAAGTGATGGATAGACTCAGTTGAAAAAGATTTTGCTCTACTAAAGATTAAGAATTGGATGACCATTGTCACCTAGACGAATGCATGAAAATCTCTTCAAAGGAAAGCCTTGGCCCACTCTGGGCTGTCGTGCTATTAATGATGATGATGAATAATAAGACTTCATAAAATTATTATACATAGTTCAATAGAGTAAATGTTTACACAGTTAAATACCAGTATTTATATACAGTATTTGTAACTAACTCAAGATTTAGCACACTAATCACGTCAATTTTTGTGTTCTGAAGCAAGAAAATACTTTGTACTTGAATTTATTTTGTAGCAAGAAAATTGGATTTTAAAATTTAACATGCTTTTTGGTATTTCCATATATGCAATTCTTAAAATAAATTTTAGTTGAAGATTGGCACCTTTTTGGCTAAAGCCAGGATGAACAAACTACTAGATTGGGACACCGAAACGAGGCTAGCAAAAAATTCATTTCTCTGAATTTATGATAAGTAGTAAATATTTTTGCCTTTGGTGATTGTTGAAGAGAACTTTTTTCTTGTTCTGCTCTTTCGTCTAAGTCCAAAGTTTAACAAGTCTGGTCTGTAAAATTTGAAGCACAGAGGTGCTTATCTGACCTACAATAAGATGTGTCAAGTTATTATTTCCATATGTAAAATCGAGTAGAAATTCAGAACTATGCTTTGAAATGGAACTTAATTGTGCATCGAGTACATCAAGTCTTTTTTCGGTTCGTTCAGTGATAGTGTCAGTTCGTGAATCTGCGACAAATAGTAAAGATTTTTCAAATGTTTTAAGTATTTATTTTTTTCATGTGACTTAACTCGTATTTTGTGATTGTTAAAGAGAACTGGTTCCTTGTTCAGCTCGTTTGTCTGTCTAAAGTTTAAAAATATTCTTTACTGTCTGATCTGTAAAATTTGAAACAAAGAGGAGCTTATCTGACGTACAATAAGATATGTGAAGTTATTATTTCCATATGTAAAATCGAGTGGAAATTCAGAACTAAACTTTGAAACGGAACTTAATTGTAAATCGAGTACATCAAGTCGTTTTTCCGTTAGTTCAGTGAGTGTGTCAGTTCGTGAATCTGCAACAAATGGTAAATATTTTTGAAATGCTTTAAGTACTTCTTATTTGATTTAACTTGAATCGCCTTTTGTGATTGTTGAACAGAACTGGTTCTTTGTTTTGCTCTTTCGTCTAAGTCTAAAGTTTAACAATATTCTTTACTGTCTGATCTGTAAAATTTGAAGCAAAGAGGTGCTTATCTGGCCTACAATAAGATATGTCAAGCTATTATTTCCATATGTAAAATCGAGTAGAAATTCAGAACTAAGCTTTGAAACGGAACTTAATTGTAAATGTAGTACATCAAATCGCTCTTCCGTTCGTTGGAGACCATTTACCTCAGAGGAAAAGGAAGAAAAGAGAGAGATAGTTCGAGTAAATGAATGACCCTATCATTTGAACCCACGCTTTTGAATCCAAGGCGTCGTACGAGATAACGTTTTATCTCGTAATCTAATGTTTTTAAGCGCCTTTTCGTGTACCTTTTGAACACCCGTAATCTTGTTGATCTTGGGTGGGACCGATTGACCTACGCCTCGACATCAACCGCACGTGGAAAAAAAAAAAAAAAACCTTTTACCAAAATGAAAAGTTAGTAAGTGTCTTTTTTTGGATCGTCCTTTTCCATCCGAAATAAGTACTACAGAACTTTTTTCGTGACTGTGCAGTTATAAATGTGTCAAATTTCGTCAATTTCATATGGTACTATTTTATTGAATGTGTTATATGTAATAATTCCGTTTAACAGCTGGTAAAATCTCATTCTACTTCGATTTTTCACAAGCAAAAAAAGATTTTATAAGGTTTTATATGGTCATAAAAAATGTATTTATAAAGTTTGAGGTATAAAGGTTTAAGTATATAAATATAAGGTTTTTATCGACATTGTGACAAAATATCACTGGGATTTTGTCCAAAAGCCAATAAAAAAATAAATTTTGAAGAGGAACAAAAAGAAAAAAGAACAAATTAACAGCATGACAAAGCACAAAAAAAGCAATTGCTATGACACTGAGCAGAATGATGCAATAACTGTGATTTGGGTCTGATGGCCTGGCAAATAGCGCTCTGGCGTTCGGTGACATAGATTTCTGGTTTGTGTCCCGAGGAGCCATGGATGTTTGTAGTGATTCGGAATCCACTCTACGCCGTAGATCCCAGTCTAATATGACTGCAGAGCGTTCGACATAAGGCTGGCAACCCAATCCTGTAAAAAGTAAGCGTCACGCACCTAAATCGGACTTCTACCTACGGGTGCTCCATCACAACAAAAGCTGCCCCCCTTTCTCTCCTTCCATGAGACCACATATGTTCACGGATTTGGTCTAGATGTTGCGGTCTACCAAGTGGGATAAGAAACAACAATAACTTTTAATTTATCATTTTTTCGAATGTTTTCCTTTTTTGTAAGTGCGAATTGGTTCGAAATACATTTTTGAAGGATCTTTTGAAGGATGTTCTAAGTCATTCATAGAATGTTCCATTTAAATTTATTACAGAATGTTCTATTATTTCATATGTAGATAAAACTTGATCAATATGGAAAAAATTTATGAAATTTTTAAAAATTAAAAAATGTATATGTTATTTAATTTCATATTTTGTAATGACAATTTTTATATATGAAGATTTATTTATAAAAGTTTTATGTTTTGTTTATTAAGGTGATAGAAAAAAAAAGAAAGATAAGTGTGTTGTAGCTACTTAGCCTACTCACTGTTAAACAGAAAATTACTTGCATATAACTATTGCAGTAATAATAAATGTTTTTTATAACTAAGAAAAAGATACTATTGTTAAAGATTTATTAGTATTTTATGATTAAAATTTTCCGCAGTTTAATTTATTTGTTGTAATAATTTATTTTATATAAAACTGCTATTATAATCATTTTAATGTAGTTATATTATATCATTTTAATTGTTACATTAGTATAATCATTTTAATGATGCGTGAAACATCATTAAAATGATTATACTATGTAAATTGTTCAACACTAGGAAGAGAGGAAGACCGAGGGAAAATGTGGATTGATAGTGTCGAAGAGGATTTTAGACAGCTGAAAATTATTAACTGGAAGAGATTGGCATTGGAATGAGGCAGATGGAGAACTATTGTGTTGGAGGCTCAAGCCTGTACAAGACTGTAATGCCAGTGAAGAAGAAGAAGAAGATATAAAGTAGTAAACAGGAAAATATCTTAGCAACTTTTAATACAAATATTACTACATAAAAAATATAAAAAAAAAAAAATAAAAAGCTTGGTTACAAGGATCAACTTCAGAGACAAACATAATTTAGTTTCTATTTTATAAAAGAAAGATAAGCTCTGTGACTGTAATATTTTTTATTCTATAATATATTAGGAACATTTCCGTTGATGTATTAAGCATTAGTTCATGGCAACCATACCTTATTTATTATTTGTCATCATATAAAATACATACATTTCTTAAAAACATTTATTTCACGAAGTTTTCCAATTTAAACATTTACGACACTCCTATTTTAAATCATGTCGCAGTGAAAGCGTATGAACCAAACTGAAAGAAGAACCCACCGTCCCGTTTCTATGACAACGAGACCCCTTTTTCAATTGAAGATTTCTTTGATAAAACCGCTATAGAAATTAAACGAAAATCTCAACAATGGATAACACAGAAAATAAGGAAGTACCTCCTAATACAAGTATAATAGAAAAAGACCCTCCATTCTAATTCCATGAAAAAGAAAAAAATAAAAAAAAAAATTGAAAAAGAGGTCCTGGACTCTATGCAGAAATACTTGTGCAGTCGTCACTTGTTCATGATGATGGAAAAGTAGGGGGATGCAGAAGAATCGAAAAGTATAAGAGGATGGGAGAAATAAAAAACTCCACCCCATGGGGGTGAGGCAAGTATTTTGGGGGTCGTCGTGGCCACCTGGGATAAATTGAGATCCGATTAGCATGACAAGAGGCTTGTCTCTCTATAAGGGTTGCCATGATTATAATTTGTACCCATATGAAACAAAATATGGGTTTTTTTTCTTACTTTTCAATACCGAATATTTATTCAGAAGGAAATATATGTCAATAAGTTCTTTCAGTATTTAAAAATTTTTTCTTGAAACCTCAAAATTTCAGAAATTCATAAATTTTCATGGAATAACTGAGTTAATTTATTGATACACCCGATCTAAATACAAAGTATAAAAATGTATACATACATAAAAATGTATATAAATGTATATAAAAAGTATAAAAACTTATAAATATATTACAGATATAAAAATGTATATAAATGTATATAAAAAGTATAAAAACTTATAAATATATTACAGATATAAAAATGTATAAATGTATTACAGATATAAAAATGTATAAATGTATTACAGATATAAAAATGTATAAATGTATTACAGATATACAAATATATCGACATAAGTTATATATAATATATTATACCTATATAATTCTTGTTATTCTTCATTGGCGCAACAACCCTACAGTGGGGCAATCACTATTGTAACCTACTGGCATATTTCAAGACAGGAGATGTTTTCTTTTACTGGACAGGGTTGTCAGCCTTACGTTCAGCCCTTGGGGGATTGGGACCTACGGTTTAAAGTAGATTCCGAACCACTACAAACATCCATAGCATTCACTTTTTATTCAAGGATTAAAAATAATTGCATCATGTTAAGTATCTATTATTAATGAATATATATTACTAATAACATTGATGTATTGGTTTTTAAACATCAAATTTTATTATTTGAATTAAAAAGTTTTGTAAGCCAATCTGCGCGAGCATTTAATTCTAATTATTCATTCATTAGATTATTCAGGTTTCTCCACAGCACAGCTATCCAAATAAGAAGACTGAAGCCAAATTAAATATCTCTCTTTCATTGTTAACTTGATTCGAGAAAATTTTGAAATTCATTATGAATAATAATATAAAAATAATTTTATTGTTAGTGACATAAAACCATGAAGAATTCTCACTATGACAATAAGACAGTATTAAATATTATTGTGTTAAAAAATTTAATCACTTACTATAACCATCCTTCCTCTGATACGCTTACTGTAACCATCTTTCTTCTGGTAAGTGGTCCCCCAGTGGCGTTCAGGAGAAATGGTTATTTGGCTCTACAGACTTTTACTCGAGAAATTATATATTTTGCACAATTCTGCGCCTCAGCCACCTACGGCTCAAAGTGAGTCCTTTCACGCAGCTTTTTATTCAGTACTCACTTTGGCAGTACATATACTAAAATTGGAACGATACAGAAAAGTTCTATATCTTCTTTTAATATATAGATGTGTAACCGTGTTTCCTCCTACACATTCTCAAGAACGCCCTCATGTGGCATTCAGGAAAATGGTCAGTAGTCTCCAAAACTCTCATCCAAGGGGAAGTACAGCGCAACCAGAGCTTCTGTTGAGAAACGTTTAGCTTATAAAACTAGGGTGCAATTTGTCTACAAACTTTCCCCCAGAGAGGAAATATATTTCGAGCATCTTGCGCGTAGCTGACTATCGAGTTTTCGATTTAGAAGTGGAATCTTTCCACAAATATATAATTATCTGCCATTAAATGCGTTAAATATTGTGTATCTCTAATTGTATGTATGTGGTGTTGGTGAGTGTGTAAATAAAAGTGTAAATTCTAAAATCTGTGTCTCAAGTAACATAACACGACCACACCCACTATATTACTAGATTTACAAATAAAAGTAATTAGCACAAAACTATGTAACGCGTTATCTATTATAAAAATGCACCATTACATTTATGTATAGATTTCTTTACTCTCACTTTAAATCATGAAAGCACAACCAATTATAATGCATAATTTAACAATACTACCTAATAAATCGACAGGATAAAAAAAAAATATTTTAAATGTTGTTTATCGGCAAAATTAATTTATAAAATTAAAAAAATAAAAAACTAGGTATGAATTTGTGTAAATTTTTCTATGCTGTTTTAGGTTTATTTCAATTATTGCTTTATTTTTTTTAAGCCATAAGAATGAGCTTGCATAATTATAAACACCTAATTTTTCAACTCTAGTAAGGTATTTTCTATAAAATTGTTTATTTATTTTTTATATTAAATTTTGCTTAAAAAGAGAATTAATTCTGTTGAATTTTACTAACTAACATTCAGGTAATTTTTACTTTTACATAACATTTTTACTTTAACATTTAGCTTAATAAATTAAAATTGCAATTTAATTAATATTTTAAAAACAACATTTTTTAGATATCTTTTTATTAATTTAAAAACAGTTTAGAATATGCCCCATCAAGGAGAATAATTTTTTTATGGTAAAAAAACATTTTTTATAAATAGGTTGCGATATATTTATTGAAATGAGCTGTTATTAGTGGAGTTCAAAGACTTTATTATTTAATTTCTTTGTAGATAAGAATCAAAAAAAAAATAAATAAATAAATAAAAGTTGTTTTAAATGTTTATGAAAAAAAAGATCTCAATTAGTTTTTTAAGAAAAGTAAATTGAGAATAAGTTTATTTTTTAATGTTTGTATAGAGCATTTAGTTATTGAAGCAATGTTTTTTAAAACGTTTTTTAAATTGTATATATTTTATCAACTTTTTTTTTAATCATCGTGGAATTTTAATAAAATTGAAAAAAAAAAAAAAATTACCAACTGGAATACTCAAAATAAACTTTGAATTCCTAATAAATAAACAACTTTTGCGATTTATTTTATTTTATTTTAAAATTACATTTATTACTTCTCTTTTGTGGAACTCTATAATTTCGAAACTTTCTAAAACTTTTTCTTGAAAATCCATCATTTGTGCATTTATGATTATAAAAAAAATCTGAAAATAAATTTGTTTATTTCCTAATTTTAGATTGCAATTTATTTTCATTAATTAAAATAAAGTAATTTCCTATTAATAAAAAACAAAAATTTATTCTCTTTTGGGGTACGCTATAATTTCGAAACTCTCTAAAACTTTTTCTTGAAATCTATCGTTTGTATGTTTCTGATTATAAAAAAAAAAAATCTGAAAATAAATTTATTTTCTAATTTTAAAATAAAGTCAGTTTAAAAAAAATTTGTTTTTATGAATTAAAAAATAAAGTCACTTCATTTGTGCGTTTCTGATTATATATATAAAAAAAAAAATAAAAAAAAATTTTAAAACATTTTTAAACTCCAATAAATAAGCTTTAAAATTTATATTTTTACCTCCCATGTATCCATATTAAGAAATGTGGAATAGATATTACTTGGAATGAATGTACTGTACTTTGTATGAAACTTAAGTGTAATGTAGATTACCTTCAAATGATGATACCGAATGATCTACTGTGGTTGTATATTTAGAATCTATATGACACTAGATATGGAGTGATCAATTACTTTTTATGTATTTTACCGCGAAGTAATCTAATGTTTTTCTGCTAGATAATAATATTTCTTTCTCATACTACTGATTTTAATAAATATGGATTAATAAAATAGATATCGTTGATACAGAATGGATCAATATGTAGATTACCACCTCAAGATAATATTGAATGATCTGTGTACGTTTGGGGTCAATATGGGGTGAGATGTTATTACGACTAGGTATGTAGATTGCCTGTTTAAGATAATATTGAATGATACGTTTTTAGGTCTACATAGTCCTGACTACGAAGATGGGTGTTACTTATGATTACTGCTAGGTATGCATATTGCCTCCTCAGGATAGTACTCAATGATCTGAGGTACAATAGGAGTTAATAAGGGGTGAGATGTGATTACTAAGAGGTATGTAGATTGCCTGCTTAAAATAATACTGAATAATCTGTGGTACGTTTGAGGTTATATGGTCTTAAATATGGGGTGAGATATGATTACTAGTAGGTATGTAGATTGCCTGCTTAAAAAATATTGAATGATATGTTTGGGGTTATATGACCCTAACTACGGGAAGAGGTGTTACTTATGCTTAGTGCTACATATGTAGATCGCCTCCTCAGCATAGTACTCAATGATATGGGGTACAGTAGGAGTTATGCTGTGGGGAAGCATCCGTAGGTAGAAATCTGACTTGGTTCCTTATCTCTGAAGGAGGGCAGTGCCTTGCGGGAAGACTTTTAGGGGGACATATTTTGCAAGATGCTGAATATCACAATCGCCATCGAGGTTCCTCGCTTTTTGAAACAGTGCCTAAAAAAAGCCTCCAGCGCATTGAACCCTAGCGCTAATGCTCACCAGCGGCCCCGTTGCCACTGAACCACGAGTCGGGCTGATTTTTTTTAAATTAATATATTTATTTAAAAATAAATTAAATATATATTTCAAAGTAATCTGAAAATTTTTGAAAAAGCTATGAAAATTTACCACCTAAAAAACGACTGAAAAAATTTCATAATAACGCTGAACAGATTTTGGACCTGTAAAATGTCAATATTATTGTTAATGAAAATGTTTTCAACATATTTGTGATTATATTGCAATATTGAAAAATTGAATTAACCAATAATTAAAGTCTTTTACGACTTTACTTTCTTCTAATTTCTTTGCATAAATCAAATATCTATTTTTTTTAGTTCTTTATTTTTGTATAAATATTTTTATATTTAAGTTTTAATTTAAATTAAAAAAATTATAATTTTTCATAAATGTTTAAAAACTGTTTTTATATTTTATATTTAATAATTAAGAAAAAAGTGTAAAAATAAGAAATAATATTTTATGGACGAAAACATAAAAGCATATAGCGAATGATTTACTTATATAAATTAAAACCTTTTTTTTTTAATGTTAATTTACATAAGCGTAAATGATTTAGCTTATGTAAATTTGCAATACAATGAGTAGAAATTAATTAAAAAAATATTTAATTAATTCAAAATTAATTAAAAAAATATTTAATTAATTCAAAATTAATTTAAAAATACAATGATTTACTTATAATTTAAAAACCTTTTCGTTAATGTTAATTTACATAAACGTACGAAAATACATTGATTTACTTATATAAATTAAAACCTTTTTAATGTAAATTTACATAAGCATAAATGATTTATGCTTAGGTAAATTTACAGTACAATTATTAAAAATTAATTTAAAAATAATTTAATTAATTTAAAAATACAATGATTTACTTATATAAATTAAAACTTTTTTGTTAATGTTAATTTACATGAACGTATGAAAATACATCGTACTTTATTGGAACACATTTAACAATAGACATTGAGCAATTTAATACACCTCAACAGTGTTAAAAAATAGTTAAGTTTATTTCGTAGAACACCATCATATACATATATTTCGTTCAGAAAATGACTAATCCTGAAATTTCTCTTACCCTCCCTTCCCCCAGAATGAATTATTCATAAAGCATGAACCCCCCCCCCCCAAAAAAAAAACTGTAATCAAATCGTAGCATTTTAATTTTATGTTGCGTCAATAACAATAAGCATTATTGAAACTTCCATTAATCTTTATCTCCTTTATTTATTTATTTATTATTATTATTTATTTATTATTTTTTTTTTTTTTGGAAAATAAATCTAATAACTTGGATGGGGCCAAAATAAATCACGCTGAATTATTATATGCCATTGTTGGTTTACCAATTCGTTTTTTCTATAACGTAACGTCATGATCAGGACAGTTTAACGTCATTATCTGACGTAATTATTTTTCATATTGATAATATTGATTTTAAGCCAAATCTTTGGATTTCAATGATTCTTCGATCAAGAATTTTGAATGATTTCCTCATCAAGTTCTTGGAATTGCACTGATTTCCAGGTCAATGTTTTAAAATTTCATTAGTTTCTTGACTAATTTGTTATCAAGAAGAATTTGAGAATAATAATTTAGAAAATTATGATTTTTGGACAACTATTCGTAATTTAAGCTACTTGCCTTTACGCTGTTCAAAGTTGTTGTTGATGGTGGTGTTGCTTTTACGATGTTCTTTACGTAAGTTAAAGACGATTCGCATCTTTTTTTTTTTTTATGAAATGGTCACAAAAAATGTTTTCAAGAAACTATTAAAGTACTTATTCAAATTAAAAAAGAAAAAAAAATTTCTATAATGATTTAATCTTACAGAAATCTTCCTTTAAAAAAAAAAAGAAGAAAATTCACAATTTTTTAAAAAATTCTCTGACCTTAATCATCTTTGCTGACATCAAGCATACTTACTAATAAATAAAAATAAATTTTGTGCGATATAGCGCCAAATCAGACAACCATTTCCCTCCGAATTCATATTTGAACGAGCTTCCCAGCTGTCACCCAAGAGGTCGCCAAGGGTCGTCATTATGCAAATAAGGACTGAGCTATTAAAAGATATTATGATGAAGCACGCATGCGTGCGCGTGCTGTAGCTACTGCTTCCTATGAAAAAACGATTTTTCAGAAAAGGGGGGGAAGACTGCTGCAGAAGATAATCATAAAGAGGGGGAAGGTTGAGGGATTAGGAAGGGGGGAGCTTAAATACAGAACCTAATGGGGCAGAGTTGGGGTTAGAAAGAAGGGTAACCTTTTGAGTAAAGAACTTAAAGCCAGAAAGCTATTGTTGCCTGATAATACATTTTTTCAATTTTTCTTTTGTCCATACTTATGCGTCATAATGCATGTTCTAGATCCCCGTGTATACGTAGCACACAGAGGAAGTGTGTTTATTAACATATAGGACTTCTTGCCTTTGGATAGTACGCAAGAGGGTAAGGAATACTGATTATGTGGCGTTAGGTAAACGCTGACTTTTATTTGAAGTGGTGTTCCGCACTGATACTGGGGGATAAAAATAATAAATAAATAATAATCGATAAGTTATACTTTAAATTTATTTTTATAGTAAGGAAGTTTGAAATTTTTTTTATCTATATAAAAACATATAAATCCACATGCTAGTTAAATTTGCCATACAATTTTTTTTTTTGCGACATTTAAGCATATATTTATGCTTGTATATGAGACATGATTGATAAAAGGGCAATAATATTCAATCATGTATACAATTTTTATCAATTACGATTCATGTGCACAATTTTTACCAATTACGTATACAATTTTTTCGAATTACCAATCGTGTATAAAATTTTTACTAATTACAAATCATGTATACAATTTTTACTAATTACAAATCATGTATACAATTTTTACCATTTACCAATTATGCATACAATTTTTACGAATTACCAGTTCTGTATACAATTTTTAATTTATGACTGTAATTTTTCTAGACATATTTTCGGAAATGATAAATAACCATTAAACATCTTTTCACCAATCATTAATTTTTTTTCTTCTGAATTTTAATATTTGGAATTGCAATTTTTATCCCACATATTTAGAAATGTAAGACAGAGCAAAAAACATTCTCATTGTAAACGTCTGTTTTTAAACTACATTAAGCTAAAATTAGCAATTAGCACTCTGTTATGCAAATAAGAGTCGGGCGCCCTAATGGATATTGCATCTATTTTCCAGACTAAGATGATGGTGGTATGGATGTTTGTTAGTGATTCGGAATTTACGTTAAATTGTAGGTCCCAGTATAATTGCGGCCTGATGGCCAATTGGCTAGCGCTCTATCCTTTGGTACCATAGACTTCAGGTTCGAATCCTGGCATAGATGTTTATTAGTGGTTCGGAATCCACGTTAAACTGTAGGTCCTGGTCTAATTAGCTTAAGTGTGCAAAAAATGACCGTAGAGCGATAAATTGAACCAAAGCCTTACTAAGGTGACTTGGTTCAGAAAAGAACTAAAATTTTAAAGGGACAGGCATGATAAACCATTAGACCAGAAAATTGGAGAGGAAAAGCGGATGAAGATGCAAAACCGCATGATATCCCTGGAGATTTTCATTCAAAGTTGTGGTTGTAAAACGGAAGGGTAATGCCCAATAGACTAACGTCAGGTCCTTGATAGTGTATACTGGTAAAGCTGAATCCGTTAAATTTCTGCTAACGTCCTAATGGGGAATTACCTGTAGTCGAAGGGGCTGGCATCTGAAAATAACACATGCAAAAGTGTAATGTACGGAAGATAATTGCCAAAACATTTTCTTCCCAATAAACTGCAGCCAAGACTGATAAGCCCAATAAACTGATCTGCAATGATTGATGAGCTGCAGTTCCTACTGATTTTAATGAACTGCAGCCAGCCCAATAAACTGATGGCCAGTTGGTTTGTGCTCTGGCCTTTGGTACCACAGGCTTCAGGTTTGAATCTTGGTGGTGGCATGGATGTTTGTTATAATGGATGCATGGAATCCACGGCGAACTGCATTTCCTAGTCTAATTAGCCTAAAGTGTGCACAAAATGATCGAATTTCAATAAACTGGGCTAAAAAAAGTTTCTCAAATTAAAACCATGTATATTTAAACAAGTGGAATAATATTACCTTTTTTGAAGGGAGAAGATATCAAATCTGTAGTAATTCAAAGAAATTACAGGTGTGAATGTATGAGATTTTTTTTAAACTAAAATTCAAAAACAGTTTGTATTTTTATAATTTTATTACAAAATTTTTTCTATTAAAATTTTGTATCACAGAAAAATAGAAATTATAATATTTTCAATATAATTTGTTAATATCTTACTACATAATGCATATTTAACAATTAAAATCATATATATTTGAACAAGAAGTGGAATGATAATACTTATTTTCAAGGCAGAAGACTTCAAATCTGTAGTAATTAAAAAAAAAATTATAGGTATGATGTGTGAATATATGAAAATTTTTTTTAACTAAAATTCAAAAACTGTATTTTTATAATTTTATTACAAATTTTTCTTTATTAAAATTTTGTATCACAGAGAAAAATGAATTTTAATTTCAAATTCAATATATTTTAACTCACGCGTATTCTATGCATATTTAACAATTAAAATATTGGTTAATTAGATTATTTTGCTGATTTCTTTTGTTTATTCTTTATGATATCCTTTATATGAGCTAGATAGATAAAAACAAATGATAGTTTATTTTAAATTTAATTAGATAAACTTTAATTTAAAATAAACTATGGACTTGCTATCATACATCATAATTACTTTTTTGAATGAAATTGTAAAATTATAACCAAACAAAATAATATCTAAAATTAAATTTCTAATTATATTTATAGAATTTGTTTATGTTTGAATGCTTTTTATAAGTAATTTAAATAATTAAAAAGTATCAAATAAATAAATATGGAATTTAACTTTTGTATACTATAATTAGAAACTTAGTCAGTTGAATAATTAGATTTTCTCTCTTTTATAAAACATTTTAATGAAATCAAATTTCTAAACAAAATGTGTTATCTTTTTATTAAAGTTTCAGCTATTTAATTTATTTAGTTATTTAATTTTATTATATCAAAATTGAAGAATTCGCCATTAAAATAATTAGATTAATTTTTTTCACACACTATTTTAATTCACCAAACTTAAAAAGTTATGCTGTTTTAGGTTTAAATTTTAAATTAAAAATTTTTTAAAAAAAAAAAAAAATCTCGAACTGACTTAACTCATTAATTTGTCTTTTTTATATGAAAGTAATTACTTACAGTAGGAATATTTGGTATTTTTTTGTATTTGAATTATTTTTGAGGCATGCTTGTCGGCTAAAATAATGGTTTATAAATTCTTCTTCTTCAATGTTGTGACAGACCCATGGTGTGCCAAGATCTTCTGCCTACTGCAATGAGATGTTTTCTTCTTTTTACCGGGTAGAGTTATCAGCTCTACCCCAACGCTCTATAGTCATATTAGACCGGGACCAACGTTTTAAAGTTGATTCCAAACTATTATAAACATTCATGGTACCGCCGAGACTCGAACCCGAAACTTCGGTACGAGGGCTAGTCACTCGGCTCCAATGGTTTATATCCTCATCATCAGTGGCGCAACAGCCCTAATTGGGGGTCAAGGCTGTCTGTTCGCTAGCAGATTTCTAGATGGTTGATGTCTGCAGTCAAATAAGACTGAGATGTACTGTTTATGGTTACTGTGTAAATGGTGTTAACTAATGGTGTATTACTGTGTAAATGGTTTTCGATTCACTACAAACATCCATGTCACCGCCGGGACTCAAACCCGAAACCTGTGGTACTGTGCGCCAGAGCGCTAGTCACTCGGCCATCAGGCCCCACTGGTTTATATCAGTTAAAAAAAAAATTGCAATATAATTAGAAAAGCGGGACCTGATGGCCGAGTGGCTAGCGCTCTACTGCTCAGTACCACAGGTTTCGGGTTCGAGTCCCGGCGGTACCATGGATGTTTGTAGTGGTTCGGAATCCACTTTAAACCGTAGGTCCCTGTCTAATATGATCATAGAACGTTGTGGGTGTATTGTTAATCGCGTCCGTAGTATATCTTCTAGCTACACATGCCCCCTGGGTAGTGTTAAATGAGCCTTCACATCAGAGCAGCCATTACATGGCAGAGCATGCCATTATGACATGAAGATTTATGTCTTTATATTGCTAGCTGCATTAGAAATAATTATAAAAACTTGTTAAATAACTTTTTAAGCTTTCAATTATTGAGTAGGAAATAACAATTTAAATTATGTTTATAAAATTATAATTTTTATTATGCCAGTTTACTTTTACCGCCGTCAATTAGTTAGAAAAAAAATTAATGGATTTTTATTTAAGTTCTTCTAAAAATTAATTTTTTAAGAAACCATAACCATTTGTGGCAACCATAAAACTCGTCAATCATGGCAGACACATGACAAGTGCATTTTATTATTAAAGAATACTTATCATGAAACTATACTAGCATGAGTCAAGTATTGAAAAGAAACCTTCAGTTTTCAATTTTTTATTTTATTAAATAATCATAGTGTTAGCGTTCTCTGATTACAGAGTGCATTTCCATTCACTCAAGAAGTAAAGCTGGCTAATTATGGTAGGATAAAAGGAGAAATAAAAGATGGCTAGGGTCTTATTATACATATTTTGTAATAGAAAAAAATAATAAATGTAAGTATTCATACAACAGGTGCACATTATAAGAATATTTGTATATATTATTTTATCCTTTTCACTAATGTGATTTTATATTTAGTGTATAGTTGTGACAGTTATTTGTAAGATTAATTATTTCAGCCAATTTGGAATTATTAATTCCCATTACTCTTACAAAATATAATTTTAATTTATTTCAAAGTGCAGTGAAACGAATATTTTAAATTTTAAAATAATATTGATTCTATTAATTTCTTTTAATGTTTTACAAATATTAATATTTTTTACTTTTAAATTTAATTTTAATTAATTTTCTTTCTTTTTAACTTTTAGATGCATGGATTTCATTAAGATTTTTAATATTAATTATGATGATCTCACAAGTACTCCCAAATTGGTACGTCCATTGCCTTTTCACAAAAGTTTTTAGACAAATCTTACAAGGAAATTTTCTTCTTTTACATTTATTGGAAAGAGAAACAGAATAAAAGAAATGTGTTGTCTTTTCATTATTTTCATACATAATTTTAAACTAGTTATATACTCGATAATAATAATTCTAAAAATAATAGAAAAAACTATAATTAATTATTAAAATTCTTATTATTAAACTATTATTAATAATTAATTATTCTATATTAAAATTAAGTATAATTAAGTATATCAATTGTATTAAGATTTTTAATATTAATTATGACGTACAGATTTTTTTTATCTGCCAGGTATTCCAAAACTGGTACGTCCATTGCCCGTTTCCAACAATTTTTAGAGACAACTTGCAAAGTAAATTTTCTTCTTTTATATTTATTGAAAAGGGAGTCCAAATGAAAAAAAAAATGTATTATCATTTCATTAATTTCATACATAATTTTAAACTAGTAATAAACTCGTTAATAATAATTCTAAAAATAAGTTTAAAATTTACTGTAATGTTTGTAATTTGATTATATAATTTTATTACAAAAATTGTTTTTGAAGGATATGCAAATAAATAACTAATTTGGATTAACGAGATTTTTATTGCAATGGAATTTTTAATTGGAATTCATATGTCGTGAAAAATGTGTGCCAATTATATATGGTTCGATAGCATAAAATCCACTATAGTAATTTGACGAAAACTTCGTGATTTTCGGTACTTATGTGTTAGAAAGAAGAGTTTGTTGGATCTTCTAGAAATCACGTTCAGCATATAAATAATTCAAAACTTTTTGTAGAAATTATTATTTATTCTAGAAATTATTTAGAAAGTTATGAAAGGAAGCGATGGCTCCTTTTTTTCCGATTTTTGATGAAATTGAACCACATATATTTTGCAGTGTATATTTTAATTATCATCAGTAGCGTAACAGCCCCATGGTGGGCCAAGGCCGTCTGCCGACCGCCAGATTTCGAGACAGGAGATGTTATTCTTTTTAAGGGGTAGGGTTGCTCTCTCATATTAGACCAGAACCTACGGCTTAAAGTGATTCCGAAACATTACAAACATCCATGACACTGACGGGACTTGAACCCGAAACCTGTGGAACCGATATTTGTATATATGTATATATATATATATACCATCAGGAGCCATATTTATATATAGTTTCACTCTAATGTATTTTTCTAATAACATACACTCTGTAATTCCTACATTCCAAAATTGAAATCGTTCTCTATTAACCAATGTGCAGGTTGGGTCTGTTCTGTATAAAACGAAAGAACCTTACGTAGGATCTACGGTTTAGAATAGATTCCGAACCACTACAAACATCCACGGTACCGCTGGGACTCGAACCCGAAAAAAGTGGCTCCGAAACCCAGAGCGCTAGTCACTCGGTCATCAGCCCCCAGTGTATATGTTGTCATATATATTTTGCTTTTTTTTGTATTTGTATTGGTTTTGTTACACATAAATTTAATAACTTTAATTTGTGGATTAAACTCCGGGGGAAGGGGAAGGGAGTATTATTTCTATACATGTTTATTACATGTCTAAAGGTTAATAACATGTAATAATATAATAAACTTAATGATGCATAATATATTATGAATAATGTAATAAACTTATAAACTTGCAAATTGCTTAACAACTAACTTGTCATAAACTTATGTCTAAAATTTATTAACATGTAATATTATATTAAACTTAATGAGGTATAATGTAATAAACTCATAAATTGTAAATTACTTAACAAGTAACCTGTAATATACTTATGCCAAAAGTTTATTACATGTCTTCTATATATGGTTATTACATGTCTAAAGATCCATGCATGTTTATTATCTGTCTAAAGATCTATACATCTTTAATTCAATAAATATTTATTTTTAATTGCTGTAATACAGTTAATTTTAATTAAATGAAAAATTCCCTTTAATGTTTATATTCATATCACGTAATTTAATAACACGTTTAAATATTCAGTTTAACACGTTATTTATTTTTAATTGCTTATCTTAGCTGATCTTTAATTATCGATAAGTTTAACCTTGTATCGATATGTTATTTTTTTACGTATTCATGTCATACAATTTAAGGTTCCTCCTTTTTATCCGAAAAAACGTTATAAATTAATTTGTTTTATCAGTTTCTGATATAAAGATGAGTTTAAAATTTATTTTTTAATTGCAACTTTCTAATTGCTTTCCAATTTCTACAGCAAAAACCTTTTGAGTAAATCCTGATTAATTGCTTTTAATTAAGGCGCAAATGATGAAAAGCTGCGATAATTATTCATAACAGTTATACCGCGTGGTTTTTGGATGAGAAAGTGGCTAATCTATTGGGGCGTGAGTGGTAGAAAACGTCTTATCACCATTATAATTAAAAATGAAACATTTATAATCTTCGTTTTAATATAAATTAATTTGCCTTCCAGTAGATTTCTAATTACATTTTTTATCACAATTTTTATGATTATTTTATTACTTACGATGAGCAGTAAGATGATTAAAAACATGTTGGCTAAAAGTAATGAGATTTTTTTTTTGTAAGCTTACAGATATGAGCGTGAGAATGGTTTATATTTTATTCATGGTATTGACCTTTATGTTTCCCGTGTTGCATGTTAACGAAACGATTTGTCATTTTTGTGGTAGTCAAATTGCGTCCACTGAGCGAGGAAATGAGAAAATTGTTCAATTAAAAAAAAATTTATGCATATGTTTGGGTCTGAGATTGAGAAAGTGAAACAGCGTTAGAAATCGTTATCAGTAGTACGCTAATTTAATTTGAGCGATAATTTAACTCTTCTGTGCTTGTATTGTGTTTGAGTAGAGTATAATGTTTTTCACATATTACATAAAGAAAAAACATTATTCAATTATGTAATTTTCAAAATGATAATAATAATAATAATAATAATAATAAACAAATAAATAAATAATAAAATTAATTGAGTTTAGTTGGCTTAACGTTTGAAAAAAATTATTTTCCCTTAAATAAATATTTTAAATACGTACAATATTAAAAAAAATTTCTTCTTCTTCATTGGTGCAACAGCCCCATGGAGGGCCAAGTCCATCTGCCTACTGACAGATTTTGAGACAAGAGATGTTTTCTTTTCACAGGGTAAGGCTGTCAGCCCTACGTCTAACAGTATTAGACTGGGACCAAAGGTTTAAAGTGGATTCCGAACACTGCAATCCTCAATTGCTACCCTAGGACTCGATCTCGTAACCTGTGACACCGAGCACCAGAGTGCTAGTCACATGTCCCTCAGGGCTACAAAAAATTAATGATCTATAATTAGACCTAGAGTGAAAAAAAATGTGTAGGCTTCAGAACAAATTAAATTATCCTATTTAAATCAAATTTTAATTGATTTAAATAGGATAATTTAATTTGAAATGCTGTGATAATTATTCATTACAGTTATACTGTGTGGTTTTTGGTTGAGAAAGTGACTAATCTATTGGGGCGTGAGTGGTAGGAAACGTCTTATCACCATTATACTTAAAAATGAAACATTTATAATCTTCGTTTTAATATAAATTAATTTGCCTCGCAGTAGAATTCTAATTACATTTTTGATCACAATTTTTATGATTATTTTATTACTTACGATAAGCAGTAAGATGATTAAAAACATGTTGGATAAAAGTAATGAGATTTTTTTTTTTGTATGCGTATAGATATGAGCGTGAGAATGGTTTATATTTTATACATGCTGTTGACCTTTATGTTTCCCGTGTTGCATGTTAACATGCAATGACACTCAACATGGTCATCACGTTCCACAGATGAATCAATATTAGGAAGCGATTTGTCATTTTTGTGGTAGTCAAATGACCTCCGCTGAGATAGGAAATGAGAAAATTGTTCAATTAAAAAAAAATTATGCATATGTTTGGTTCTGAGATTGGGAAAGTAAAACAGCGTTAGAAATCTTTATCAGCAGTATGCTAATTTAATTTGATTGATAATTTAACTCTTCTTTGCATGCATTGTGTTTGAGTAGACCAGGGGTGGTCAACCCAAATGCGGGCCACTTTGGAAATGCATCTTAACTCCGCGGGCCGCATATAAAATTATATATCCCCCATATTAGATTTAGATCCATTATAGACATTTGTTTGGAGTGAAAAATTGACACATATTGAGTTATTATTATTTACTATTATTCTTACATGTAAATGTAGGTAATATAATAATAATGATGCAAAACGCACATTGTAAAGAAATATATATAAAACTAAAAATGAAATATAAAAAATATATAAATATAAACGAAGTAAAAAAATGAAATCATTAAACCTCTGACAGTACCCATCTCTTGTTAATAATAAACTGATATTATGTGTCATATATATTAGTTTATTATTAACAAGAGATAATACATAAAAAACGATGGGTACTGTCAGAGGTTAATAAGAGTGGAATCTGTATTAAAATTGCTTCTTCTTATAATGTAAGGTTTATTAATATTAAAATAAATATAAAATTAAAAAAAAAAAATTCCATAAAATTATTGATGATATTTCTTTTTCCTTTTTTATTGAAATTTTTTATTTATATTATGCAGGAAAAGGTTTCCTATACATTTTATATTTACTTTTTTTTTTTTTTTTTGAAATTTTACTGCTGTTTTTCAAATACTCATTTGTTTATGCAATTCTCTACATAAATAAATTTGAGGCTAATAGACAAGAGAAATATCAATATATTGAAGAAAAAAATAAATTTCCCTTCCTACTTAAATAAAACATAAAGATATTAATAGCTATTTAGTGTTGTTTTCGTCAAAAGACAGAATGAGCCTGAGCACCTTATACAATCTTCTCGATATTTTTTTCACTTTATACACTCTTATTTATATTTTTTTTCACCTTACACAATCTTTCCTAGATTTCTCTCACCTTATACAATCTTTTCTCTATTCAATCTTTTCTATATTTTTCTCATCTTATACAATCTTTTCTCTATTCAATCTTTCCTATATTTCTCTCACCTTATACAATCTTTTCTCTATTCAATCTTTCCTATATTTCTCTCACCTTTCACAATCTTTCCTATATTTCTCTCATCTTATACAATCTTTTCTCTATTCAATCTTTCCTATATTTCTCTCACCTTATTCAATCTTTTCTCTATTCAATCTTTTCTATATTTTTCTCAACTTATACAATCTTTTCTCTATACAATTTTTTCTCTATTCAATCTTTTTTATATTTTTCTCATCTTATACAATCTTTTCTCTATTCAATCTTTCCTATATTTCTCTCACCTTTCACAATCTTTCCTATATTTCTCTCACCTTTCACAATCTTTCCTATATTTCTCTCATCTTATACAATCTTTTCTCTATTCAATCTTTCCTATATTTCTCTCACCTTATTCAATCTTTTCTCTATTCAATCTTTTCTATATTTTTCTCAACTTATACAATCTTTTCTCTATACAATTTTTCTCTATTCAATCTTTTTTATATTTTTCTCATCTTATACAATCTTTTCTCTATTCAATCTTTCCTATATTTCTCTCACCTTATACTACAACCTTTCCTCTATTCAATCTTTTCTATATTTTTATCATCTTATACAATCTTTTCTCATAACATTTTGTTTCAACATTTTTTTTTTCAGTGAAATGTTGTCAATTTTATTATAGTTTAGAGATTTTTCTATTTACATATCTATGACACATGAATTTATTTACATCTATTTACATAAATATTTTTCTATATACATATTTATATATGAATATCTATTTACACATACAGACACATATATTTCTATATACATATTTACATATGATTCATAGTTTTACAGTTACCAGTTTTAAATGAAACTCAACATTAAAGTCCTTATTTAATATTAAATTAGTTATAGGAAGTCCATTCTTTATTGCGATGCAAATAGAAATCCTTCGTGTACTATAGGTATTTAGTTTATACAGACATTTACTCTTTCCCCCTTACCTCCCAAGATGCCAGATAGTTTACTGTATTTCATTGTTACCAAACTAACAGCAGAGACAAAATGGATGCCCAACTCATATCTTCAAGTCAACGCATCCACCTAAAACAGAACTTTCGTCCTTAATGAGTGAGGGACCTTTTTTATTTACAGAAGAAGAAGAAGAACTCTCCAGATTGACAAGATGGTGCCCCTGCGAATACCACCGAAGGCCCCGTTTGGCTTCGAAAGAAGGATACTAATTGTTCTCGCGTGGAAGGATATTCGAAAAGAGAAAAGAAAAAAAAAGAATAAAACTTGGGGACCCGAGAGAACGATCCGGAATTGGATCCACGCAGAACTGTCTTTGGAACAAGTAGTTCTCTGTTGCACGGGGTTGGTAAAGGAAGACCCGAAATATGTGGGGATCAGCTTCTTTCGTTGATAGGGCTATTTTTTACCCCACAGGGAAGGGGATGGAATGTGGATTCGAACGCAAGTTGCCCTCCAGAGGATGGGATGGCTTATAAAAACAACAAAGGTGGAAGCGAAATGCGGTTTTTCACCGGCGCTGCTATAAATATGTATTTTTGGGTTTATGAAGTGATTTGATGTTTACTACAGCATAAGCATTTATGAGTTTGTAAACATACTTAGACAGATCTCTTTATTACTGAAGATGTTCACTTGCAAGACATAAGATATCTGGATAATATCTGCTACATCATATTTATTAAGAAGTATTATGGGTCAATTGATTGATTTTTATACTGTTACATGGAAGAATTTTTTTTCTGGCTAATATCAGTTACATCATATTTATTAAATGGAAGTATTATAGGTTAATTGATTATTTTTTATACTGTTAGATGGAAGATATTTTTTTTCTTTTAGAAAATAATTAATTAAAAATTACGCAGGATCTCAAGGAATATATACAAGTACCTTCAGTAAAACAGTAACGGAAAAAAAATTGTGACCACAGAAAAAATGACACAGACTATGGCACTGTTAATATAACTGTTAATTGTTACATGGAATTATTTTCTTTTCTTTTGATAGGAAGAAATAATTATTTAAAACATACAGAAGTTCTCAAGGAATTTATACAAGTATTTTTAGTAAAACAGTTATGGAAAAAAAATTGTGACCACAAGAAATAATTCTGGAAGCAAGAATACTTCTCTTAACTATGGCACTGTTAATATAACTGTTAATTTTTACATAGAATTATTTTCTTTTTCTTTTGATAGGAAGAAATAATTATTTAAAACTTACAGAAGTTCTCAAGGAATTTATACAAGTATCTTTAGTAAAACAGTTATGGAAAAAAATTATGACCAAAGAAATAATTCTGGAAGCAAGAATACTTCTCTTAACTATGGCACTGTTAATATAACTGTTAATTTTTACATAGAATTATTTTCTTTTCTTTTGATAGGAAGAAATAATTATTTAAAACTTACAGAAGTTCTCAAGGAATTTATACAAGTATCTTTAGTAAAACAGTTATGGAAAAAAAATTATGACCACAAGAAATAATTCTGGAAGCAAGAATACTTCTCTTAACTATGGCACTGTTAATATAACTGTTAATTTTTACATAGAATTATTTTCTTTTCTTTTGATAGGAAGAAATAATTATTTAAAACTTACAGAAGTTCTCAAGGAATTTATACAAGTATCTTTAGTAAAACAGTTATGGAAAAAAATTATGACCACAAGAAATAATTCTGGAAGCAAGAATACTTCTCTTAACTATGGCACTGTTAATATAACTGTTAATTTTTACATAGAATTATTTTCTTTTCTTTTGATAGGAAGAAATAATTATTTAAAACTTACAGAAGTTCTCAAGGAATTTATACAAGTATCTTTAGTAAAACAGTTATGGAAAAAAATTATGACCACAAGAAATAATTCTGGAAGCAAGAATACTTCTCTTAACTATGGCACTGTTAATATAACTGTTAATTTTTACATAGAATTATTTTCTTTTCTTTTGATAGGAAGAAATAATTATTTAAAACTTACAGAAGTTCTCAAGGAATTTATACAAGTATCTTTAGTAAAACAGTTATGGAAAAAAATTATGACCACAAGAAATAATTCTGGAAGCAAGAATACTTCTCTTAACTATGGCACTGTTAATATAACTGTTAATTTTTACATAGAATTATTTTCTTTTCTTTTGATAGGAAGAAATAATTATTTAAAACTTACAGAAGTTCTCAAGGAATTTATACAAGTATCTTTAGTAAAACAGTTATGGAAAAAAAAATTATGACCACAAGAAATAATTCTGGAAGCAAGAATACTTCTCTTAACTATGGCACTGTTAATATAACTGTTAATTTTTACATAGAATTATTTTCTTTTCTTTTGATAGGAAGAAATAATTATTTAAAACTTACAGAAGTTCTCAAGGAATTTATACAAGTATCTTTAGTAAAACAGTTATGGAAATTATAAAAAAATTATGACCACAAAGAAATAATTCTGGAAGCAAGAATACTTCTCTTAACTATGGCACTGTTAATATAACTGTTAATTTTTACATAGAATTATTTTCTTTTCTTTTGATAGGAAGAAATAATTATTTAAAACTTACAGAAGTTCTCAAGGAATTTATACAAGTATCTTTAGTAAAACAGTTATGGAAAAAAAATTATGACCACAAGAAATAATTCTGGAAGCAAGAATACTTCTCTTAACTATGGCACTGTTAATATAACTGTTAATTTTTACATAGAATTATTTTCTTTTCTTTTGATAGGAAGAAATAATTATTTAAAACTTACAGAAGTTCTCAAGGAATTTATACAAGTATCTTTAGTAAAACAGTTATGGAAAAAAAATTATGACCACAAGAAATAATTCTGGAAGCAAGAATACTTCTCTTAACTATGGCACTGTTAATATAACTGTTAATTTTTACATAGAATTATTTTCTTTTCTTTTGATAGGAAGAAATAATTATTTAAAACTTACAGAAGTTCTCAAGGAATTTATACAAGTATCTTTAGTAAAACAGTTATGGAAAAAAATTATGACCACAAGAAATAATTCTGGAAGCAAGAATACTTCTCTTAACTATGGCACTGTTAATATAACTGTTAATTTTTACATAGAATTATTTTCTTTTCTTTTGATAGGAAGAAATAATTATTTAAAACTTACAGAAGTTCTCAAGGAATTTATACAAGTATCTTTAGTAAAACAGTTATGGAAAAAATTATGACCACAAGAAATAATTCTGGAAGCAAGAATACTTCTCTTAACTATGGCACTGTTAATATAACTGTTAATTTTTACATAGAATTATTTTCTTTCTTTTGATAGGAAGAAATAATTATTTAAAACTTACAGAAGTTCTCAAGGAATTTATACAAGTATCTTTAGTAAAACAGTTATGGAAAAAAAATTATGACCACAAGAAATAATTCTGGAAGCAAGAATACTTCTCTTTAACTATGGCACTGTTAATATAACTGTTAATTTTTACATAGAATTATTTTCTTTTTTTTCTTTTGATAGGAAGAAATAATTATTTAAAACTTACAGAAGTTCTCAAGGAATTTATACAAGTATCTTTAGTAAAACAGTTATGGAAAAAAAAAAAAATTATGACCACAAGAAATAATTCTGGAAGCAAGAATACTTCTCTTAACTATGGCACTGTTAATATAACTGTTAATTTTTACATAGAATTATTTTCTTTTCTTTTGATAGGAAGAAATAATTATTTAAAACTTACAGAAGTTCTCAATAATTTATACAAGTATCTTTAGTAAAAACAGTTATGGAAAAAAAATTATGACCACAAGAAATAATTCTGGAAGCAAGAATACTTCTCTTAACTATGGCACTGTTAATATAACTGTTAATTTTTACATAGGTAATTATTTATTGATTTTCTTTATAAAACTGTTATGGAAAAAAAATTATGACCACAAGAATAATTCTGGAAGAAATTTTTTTTTTTTTACATAGAATTATTTTCTTTTCTTTTGATAGGAAGAAATAATTATTTAAAACTTACAGAAGTTCTCAAGGAATTTATACAAGTATCTTTAGTAAAAACAGTTATGGAAAAAATTATGACCACAAGAAATAATTCTGGAAGCAAGAATACTTCTCTTAACTATGGCACTGTTAATATAAAATTTTTACAGAATTATTTTCTTTTCTTTTGATAGGAAGAAATAATTATTTAAAACTTGAAGTTCTCAAGAATTTATACAAGTATCTTTAGTAAAACAGTTATGGAAAAATTGTGACCACAAGAAATAATTCTAAGCAAGAATACTTCTCTTAACTATGGCACTGTTAATATAACTGTTAATTTTTACATAGAATTATTTTCTTTTCTTTTGATAGGAAGAAATAATTATTTAAAACTTACAGAAGTTCTCAAGGAATTTATACAAGTATCTTTAGTAAAACAGTTATGGAAAAAAAAATTATGACCACAAGAAATAATTCTGGAAGCAAGAATACTTCTCTTAACTATGGCACTGTTAATATAACTGTTAATTTTTACATAGAATTATTTTCTTTTCTTTTGATAGGAAGAAATAATTATTTAAAACTTACAGAAGTTCTCAAGGAATTTATACAAGTATCTTTTGTAAAACAGTTATGGAAAAAATTGTGACCACAAGAAATAATTCTGGAAGCAAGAATACTTCTCTTAACTATGGCACTGTTAATATAACTGTTAATTTTTACATAGAATTATTTTCTTTTCTTTTGATAGGAAGAAATAATTATTTAAAACTTACAGAAGTTCTCAAGGAATTTATACAAGTATCTTTAGTAAAAAAGTTATGGAAAAAAAATTATGACCACAAGAAATAATTCTGGAAGCAAGAATACTTCTCTTAACTATGGCACTGTTAATATAACTGTTAATTTTTACATAGAATTATTTTCTTTTCTTTTGATAGGAAGAAATAATTATTTAAAAACTTACAGAAGTTCTCAAGGAATTTATACAAGTATCTTTAGTAAAACAGTTATGGAAAAAAATTGTGACCACAAGAAATAATTCTGGAAGCAAGAATACTTCTCTTAACTATGGCACTGTTAATATAACTGTTAATTGTTATATGGAATTATTTTCTTTTCTTTTGATAGGAAGAAATAATTATTTAAAACTTACAGAAGTTCTCAAGGAATTTATACAAGTATCTTTAGTAAAACAGTTATGGAAAAAAATTATGACCACAAGAAATAATTCTGGAAGCAAGAATACTTCTCTTAACTATGGCACTGTTAATATAACTGTTAATTGTTATATGGAATTATTTTCTTTTCACCGACGCTGCTATAAATATGTATTTTGGGTTTAAGAAATGATTTGATGTTTACTACAGCACCAGCATTATGAGTTTGTAAACATACTTAGACATATCTCTTTCTTAGCGAAGATGTTCACTTGCAAGAGATAAGACATCTCTCTAATATCTATTACATCATACTTATTAAATGGATGTATTATCGGATAATTCATTGATTTTTATACTGTTACGTGGAAGAATTTTTTTTTCTGGATAATATCTGTTGCATCACTAAACGGAAGTATTATAATTAATTGATTGATTTTGATATTGTTACATGGAAGAACGCTTTTTTCTGGTTAATATCTGTTACATCATATTTATTAAATGGAAGTATTATAAGGTAATTGATTGATTTTTATACTCTTACATGGAATATTTTTTCTTCCTTTCATAGGAAATAACTATTTAAAAATTACACAGGTTCTCAAGGAATTTTTACAAGTATCTTCAGCAAAACTGAAATGGAAAAGAAAAAAAAAATTGGGACCACAAGAAAAAATTCTCAACGCAATAATTCTTCTCTTAACTATGAGAAATGGCAATTTTTCGTAACTATAAATAATGGTTTTATTTTACATTTGTTTTAAAGTATTATAGGTTAATTGATTTACAGTTACATGGAATAATTTTTTTTCTTTTGGTATGAAATAACAATTTAAAAATTAGACAGGTTCTCAAGGAATTTATACAAGTATCTTCAGTAAAACAGTAATGGAAAAAAAAAATTGTGACCACAAGAAAAAATTCTCGAGGCAAGAATACTTCTCTTAACTATGGCAAATGGCAATTTTTCGTGATCATAAATAATGTTTTTATTTCACATTTGTTTTAAAGTATTATTTTTTGGTAAAAAGCTACATTTAAAATTCTCAAATAATGTAAAAAAATTCAAAATGAGTTTAGTATTATTATAATATTTTTGTTCTTAAATTTTGTTTTCTTTCCATTCAGACAAATTGGTCTCTAAAATTCGTTTTGGAAAATATTTGTTTATTTTTTTTTTGCAACAAATAATAAATATTTGATTTCACGAATATAGTACTGCTGTTTTTAGTTCTAAAACTGAAGTGTATTATTTTTTTTTAGGTATAAACCTGCTCGTAAGAAATCTTTCACAAGTATAAACCGGGACTTCTTGCAGAAAACTCAAATGTTGTTGTCGTCAGTTAAAAACCTGAAGCCATACCTGAACAACTTCTTAAATATATTTATATAAATCAATGCTTCAATACTTTTTAAATGCAATAAAAATCAATTTGAGTTTTTGTTATATTTAAGATGTATTACCTTCCATTAAAATCATATTTTAGTCATTTAGTTTGCCTAAAAAAATTGTTGACAAGCATATTCTGATAAAGGATGGAGTTCATTTTAGTCAATCAAAATGAAAAATCTTTTTTTTTTCCATTTGCAATCTCTTGAACTGATCAATCTACTTCAAAAATAAGCAGTTTCCAATCTCCCTACACGCCAATGGTACCTTAATAATTGAATCCATCAAAATTTATTCGATTTTTCATGTGTGACAGACAAGGTGTATAATTAATGTATGTAGACTTTTGGACTGGGTTAAAATAAACATATACTGCCTAGATCGTTTGTAGATTACAGATAAATTTAATAAAATTAATAATAATGATCTAGTTATTTTACAATGTTAATTTTGGTTTTTTTAATGATATTAGTCAGAAAACTTATTTTTAAAATTTTGTACTTCATTTTTTATTTTTTGACAAACTAACTTTTTTATTTAATTTTTTATTTTATTTGTTTATTTACGGCGAATAAGAATAATAATAAAAATAATAAATAATAAAAAAATAAACTATATCTCGTCTTATTTAAACGACAGGTTTTCTTTTTGTATTTTATGAATCTAAGAAATCCTTTAGCACCAACCATACCTCTGTTCTAATAAATGTGATAATACGGGTTCATCATCATCAATAGCACGGTAGAGTGGGCCAAGACTTTCCTTTGAAGAGATTTCCATGCATTCCTCTGGGTGACAATAGTCATCCTATTCTTAACCTTTAGTACAGCAAAATCTTTTTGAACTGCGTCTATCCATCTCAACTTAAGGCGTCGTCTTCCTCTTTGTCCCTGTGACTTTGACACAATGAACCTTTTTACAGGGTTTAAATCATTCCTTCTAAATACATGAGCAGCCCGGTTTAATCTATCGATCTTAATGAATTTTATAATATCTTGGTTTTTATAACATTTATAAATTTCTGCGTTGTGCCGACTCCTTCTCCAATAATCACTTTTCCAAAATCAATATACAACAATCAATATTCTTACCATACTACCTTTCTTTAAAAAAGTATTCAGGCTATGTAATAGGAGTGCTTATAGCGAGTTCTGAGTTCAAATTTCCAAGATGCATAAAGAACAACACGATTTAAACTATTAATCATATTTTATTGGGGCATTATAATAATTTGATTGCACTGTTTAATTTACGTTTTATGAAATGCAATACGTGACTGCTTATATATAAATTACACATCTATTTTATAGTTATGATTTGCAGTATTATTACTTTATTAGAAATAACTGCAACAATATTGTTTAATGTAAGTCAAAGGTATTATGGGTAGGTATGGTATTATGGTAAGTTTTACAGGGTTTAAATCATTCATTCTAAATACGTGAACAACCCAGTTTAATCTATTGATATTAATACATTTTATAACATCTGGGTCTTTATAGCATTTATATATTTCTTCGATGCACCGTCTTCTCCAACAAACACTTTCTCTAGCACCTCCAAGAACAGCCCTTAAAATCTTCCGCTCAAATATGCCCAAATGGGAGTAATACTGGTTTATGAATCTAAAAATGCAATTTATAAACTAGTATCACTATTTGTGGATAAACTTTTTATATTCTTCTTATTAAAACTGATATAAATAACTGTCTTAAAATTATAATATGCATTGTACCGTCTTCTCCAACAATCACTTTTCTTAACACCTACAAGTATAGCCCTTAAAATCTTCCGCTCAAATATGACAAATGGGAGTAATACTGGTTTATGAATCTGAAAATGTAATTTGTAAACTAGTATCACTATTTCTGGATAAACCTTTTTTATATTCATTTTATTAAAACTCTATAAATAGCTGTCTTAAATTTATAACATGTATTTTTTATACTTTATGAAATATTTATTCTCAATAACAAATCCTAGGCTTTAAGCAAGGAAATTTTCAATTTTCGATTCAATCAAAAATGATTTGACGTCCAAGAGCAAAAACAGGACACACATTGTCAATCAATTCCTGGTCACAATTCCCACCAAGGTCTGCCATTCACCAAGGCTGAATTTATGCTCAAAAGCAGAATATTGAATCAGAAGTTGCGTGTGATTTTTTCACCCTTCAATTGAAAGGTTAATCATTGCGCTAGTGCATCTGGTCGTTTTAAGGTCGCTATTTATTCAGCAACCAGATGTGTTTAATTAACGGGAGCTTCGCAAAAAGTTCTGAAGAGAGCAGGAAATCGTTATGGTACTACAGAGCTAAGAGAATAGATAAATCAACAGAGGTTCGTTAAACTGAGCACACGTGCCTGTGGAATTACATACCACCTGCTCGATTACAAAGAAATTGGAAGTTCAAATAATCTTGAAATTGGAGATCACTGTAGATTTAATCCATTTTTATATCTTTGAGTAATGGTAATGATTTCAGAATTTATTTTCTCAGAACTTTTTATAACCGATTTTAGAACTTTTTATTTAAATTCTTTGTTTGAATATGATCTTTTTATTTTATTCTTGCTTTTTATATAAATATAATTGATAAGAGGCTAATTCCGTGAACGGTTTTTTTTAATGCATCTAGCTAGATATCATTTATATATTTTTCCATTATTCTGCCAATATGCTCAATAAAATGGTATTTCTAGTTACTATGCATGCAATCAATGATATTTCTAATTATTATGTATGCAATCAATGGTATTTCTAATTACCATGTATGCAATCAATGGTATTTCTAATTACTATGTATGCAATCAATGGTATTTCTAGTTACTATGCATGCAATCAATGGTATAAACATGAATTTTTCAGGGAGAAGATTCCTAAAGTATTCATTCAAACCTCTGAATAACATGTTTAGTTGAAAAGTTAAAATCTGATAAAAAAAAATTTTTATACTTAAAAATTTTGATTCATAAAAAATTAATAAAACAGTTTTGGTAATAAATTTGATTTCAATTTCTCGCATTTGAAAATAAAATAATTTTATTTAACTTTTATTTTATAAAAAAAAATTTCATATTTACATTATAATACATTTTTTTAAATTCATATCATGATCTAAAATGCTTCTTTGGTTAAATTACGCTGCAACTGTTTATTACAAATAATTTTTTCTTTTCGAATATTATTTATAAAATTGCATTATTGCTGATAAAAATCTATGATATTTATCTGTTTTATTGATCAGAATAATAATATTGATGAATTATTCCAGATTAATTTTTAATACTTTTTAATAAACTATAAATATACTGCTCATTGTATCTTCAAATTCTTAATTTATCAACTTTGGAAAATCCTATAAGTTTGGAATTTATTTGATATTAACAGGCAATTAATAACGAAAGTTGAGATTAAGTTAATAATTATCCAATTTTGATGCTTTATTGATCTATCGAATCAACTATCTTGTTTTTCTAAAAACCAATATTTTCAATATTCAATATTTTATTCATCAAGCACCTGAGTCTAATTAATTTTTTTGTACATCTGAAGTTTCTGAATCAAATTTTTTTTTTCCTTTCAGATTTTTGTTGAAATTGAAACAAAAATATGTAATTCACTTCTAATTTCGTGTATGAGAAGTTGCTTCAGTAGCAAATGTTTTTCTTTCTTTCTTTTACTATAATTTCTTAGAAGCAATTTATAGTAAGCATTAATCTGATGTAAAGCTGGAGAAACTACTTTTCTCCCAAATCAACATTCTTTATAACTAAAATAAAATTTACAATAAAAATATAAGAAATCCAAAATTATTACGAAAAAAAAAAAAAAAAAAAAAAAATTCGATACATATTTCAAATTAGAGCAAATTTAAAATATAAAATTTTTTTTGGCGATAAAATAATCTTATTATCAAATGATGTTTAGTTTAAAAAAAAATCCCTTTAAAAATATATTATTATTAAACATATTATTATTATAAAATATATTAAATTATTTTACTACAAAGGTAATAATGTAATTTAAACAATTTTAATTTTTAATAATATTACAACTTAACATTCGAGAATATATATTTAAATAGAAATTTCGATTCACAAAAAAATTAGTTTTTAACTGCATTTCTTATAGAATACTACACTTAAAAAAAAAAAAAAAAAAGATGATTGTTCCATAAAATTTTCTTGATTTCAAAATCTTTATTGAAATGAAAAATTTTGCAACATGTATTATTTTTAAATTTTAATAGAAAAACTTTTTAAATCTAATTTTATTTTATTAATTTTTTTTTTTTTTTTTATTTAATTGTATGTGCTTAAATGATGCATATATCTATTTTGAATATACGGTAAAGTATCTTAAAGTGGAAATTTAAATGTGTTAGTTATTAAAATTTGAAAGAATAGTTTATTTAGATCTGACTATTTTCGTGTAGAAGTATCGAAATCGAATTTAGGAAACTAGGAACATATTTTGTATACAAAAACCGTAAAACTGATATAATTTTTCTTCCTAAGAATACTATGTTTATTTACGACATAAGGCTGAGATCAGGCTTTAACACATGTTTTCTACAAATATTTGAGAAGCAAATCTATGGTACACTCATGAATATCGATATGAAGAGTTGCTAACACATGTCACTTTGTCAGCGCACACAGATAAACACGGTAGATCAACTCGAAAAGTAAGCAAGCAATATGTTGCCAGAAGTTCTTCGACTGCTTCTTTATTCATTCAAAAGGTATGAGGGGCTAAAAGCTGCACGGAGCCGATCACTGGCAGAGCTACTCGATAAAAGTAGTTGAGACAACTGACTAAACACTCGATAAGTTAGTTTCCCCGAGTTTGTTGATTCAGGTGCGTTGCCAAAAAGGAAAGTGAAAAATAACAAAATAAAAAATAAAGGAAGGAAAACTCGGGAGGTTTCTTTGCTGCAGTATATATTGCTAGAGGCACTGACAGAGGTGCTAACAGAAATAAATTTGGAACGAACTATTCGTCACTTGCAAACAGAATGTCTCTATTACGAAGAGTACTAGGTTTTGACCATGGGCGTTGAGTCTGTTGTTAACGGTATTCGTTGGTGGTAGTCACATAGGAACAGATCCCATAAATAGGGGTGGAGGGAAAACAGCAGTTGCAATTTCTCTATTTCGTTTATGCTCTGTAGAGCATATCTTACAGAAGTAAATGTATAAAGAGCGGCAATAAAAAATATTGGACCCCGTATAGAATTTTCAGAAATGACTTTGTTAAAGATTGCTCCATGCCATAATATTGTTGTATCTTTTGACGTAAGGAACAACTGGGGAAAGGGGAAGATTTTGGAAAATGTTCCAGGCAATTTACCCGCATAAAATATGCTAAGTAGACCTAAAAATATTATGTGAATACTAAATCAAGGTCTCTTAAAATATTGGAACGAAATAAATGATTCTGAAATAATCCCATAAATTTTTTATTATAATAGCTCAGAGCATTATATTTGTCCAAAATGTAATATATAAGATACATTTATTTTTTGCTTGTAATTGTGTAGATTATAACAACATTTTAAACCCAAAAAATTGTTTAAAATTTTGAAAGCATCAAATAATAAAAATTCATTAAGGTCTATAAAAAAATTAATAAATTATTTAGATTAAAATTAAAGATATATTGAATTTGTTTAGCTACAATAAATTGATTTAGGTGACTTATAATAAATAAAATAAAATAAATTTGTTTAAAATAAATAATAAATTTAAATAATTGTTTAAATTGTCGTAATAAATTTGTTTAGGTTATTTTTTTAAAATATTTTGGTGAATTTTATTTAGGGATTTATAAATCCTTTAAAACTAACTACTAATTAATATGATGAATTATGTAAACAATTATATAATAATTAATAATGAATTATGATTATGTAATATATTAATTCATTAAAAATAATTCATTGTTAACAATTATCAGTTAATTGCAATCAGTTATTAATATAGATTAATTAATTATCTATTATGTGTTAATATTAATTAAGCCAAATTATATATTATAAATTAATAAAATACTAAATTTGAATAATAGTAGCAAACTATTTAGAAGAAACCACTATGCTATACTATAATAAACATGTTACTTACACGAAATAATAGCCCATTTTAGTATTTTTTTTTTCTTTCTAATGCAGCTGGCAAACACAGACAGCTTGGTCTTTAGATGCCTTAAGGTAAGTGCTGCACAGACGTACTCACTTTGCATTACCCAGGGTGCTCGTGTAACTTGAAGATAAGCCACGGACGCGGAGTAACAATGCCCCCGCAACGGTCTACGATCCTATTAGGACCGGTACCTACGGTTTAAAGTGGATTCCGAACCACTACAAACAACCATGGCACCGCCGGGTCTTGAACCCGAAACCTGTGGTACCGAGCGCCAGAGCGCTAGCCACTCGGCCATTCAGACCCCGCCCACTTTAATATTTCAGATGCTTTTTTTATTTGTTTACCATCATGAATGTATACAATGAAGGAATATTACATTCTGATTAAATTATGAGACTTTAAAATTAAATTTCAACAGTATGAAAGTAAAATGCAATTCTTTGAAAACAGAAACTTAATTACTTAAAAAAAAAAAATTCATTTAAATCAAAACAGAAAACCATTTCACTGAAGATAGAAATCCAAAATCCAAAAACACTTTCAAATGTTCTTGAAGGATAGAATCATGGATATCTTACAAAGTTCCAATGAAGTTGAAGGTATAACGTCACGAGAAACATAATTCGATATAAGAAAAATAAGAAAGACGCACACAAATACAAAGAAAAAGAAAAAAAGAAAAGGGAAGACCCGAAAGAATAAAAATAAAAATTATGAGGCTCTTCCTGTGAACGCTGAACTCGAATTTTATTCTGCATGCAGGTCACGTGGCACCAGTGAAAAAGGTCACGTGATTTGTTCTTCTCGGGGTCAAAATCGTTGTCGGCCATTTTGAATGAAAGTTCACCGTCTTCGGGCGAAACTCGTAATTTGTACTTTTTCTTCTTTTTTTGTTCGAAACAGTGAATTATTGGACCGTGATTATGCTGTCAGGAATTTGTCAAGCGCTTCGCCAAAACGGAGGTACTTGAAAAAGTGTCATTAGCTGAGAATGGATTCTGTTGTTCGAAGCGCAAAGAAATTTAGAACTTCTTTTATTTTGGCGCGGAAACCGCAAGAAAGGCTTCTTTATGTCTCCAAATTCCGAAAAGATGCCACAACAAATTTAAATACGTCACGATTGCGTGATGCCACATTACATGCTTTGATGCAATGATATGTTTTTGCATATAAATATTAAATTTCAAACGAACCGATGCAATAAAATGGAATGAGAAGTTTCGTCCAGCAAAAAATAGTATCATTTTATAATGATATAAAAGCCTTTAATTAGAAACGGAATCCAAGAAATCTTATAAAATCTCAGGCAATGATCTATATACTACTGTGATAAAAAAATAAGACCAATTATTATTTTTTTTTCAAAAACTCTTTATTTATTCTTTCAAATTTATTTCATCGCCTTCAAAGTAATCCCCTCCGGACACAATGCGCTTATTCCAACTTTTTTCCCAATCCTCAATGCATGCTAAAAAGTTATCGGCAGGGATGGCTTTCACACCGCGCGCCGATTCACGTTGAATCTCTTCAATCGACTGAAAACGGTGTCCCCAGAGTGGTCTTTTGAATTTAGGGAATAGCCAGGAGTCGCATGGTGTGAATACGGTGGTTGTGGAACGATATGGGTTTCATTTTTGGCGAAAAAGTCACGAAGAATCAATGCAGTATGAGATGGCGCATTCACTGTTTCCGGTACCAATCGAGATTTGACGCGTTTCAGGCCCAAAATGGAATTGACCGATCCTTTCGAAATTCCAACATTGTTAGTAAGGTTTCTAAGCGTAAATCGACTGTTTGCAAGCACCAAATCTTTAATTTTTTAGACGTGATCTTCGTCGGTTGAGGTTGATGGTCGACCAGAGGGCTCTTCGTCTTCAACGCTTTCTCTGCCTTCTTTGAACTGTTTATACCACTTCTAAACATTTCTTTCTGATATAAGAAGGCTCGCCGAGTGCCTTCTGCAACATTCTATACGTTTCCGCAAACAGAATTTAACAAGCTCTTTACTCAATTAATTCAGACATTTCAAAAATCGCCGGAATCAATTTCAGCTTCTCACAAAGCCAAGCGTAACTCAAACACTAATGAATATTTTGAAGTCAAATTTCACACAGATGTCATGGACACATGATGTCATGTCATTTGTACCCAAAAAAGAAAACAAAAATTGAAATTCCTAAGATCAGATTCCATAAGTATAGATCATGATCAAGTAATAAAATCGATGGATTTACAGAGGAAGAAGACTACTCTTTTCTTAAAAAATCATCTAGACAGTTTGATTCAATTATTCAAAATACAAATAATTTCAAATCATTTAAAAAAAATTTCAGATTTTTTTTTTTTTTTTAAATTCTAAATATTATATATATCTGGAATTAGTTATCTGAATCAAGTAATAAAATCGATGGATTTACACAGAAAAATGCCTATTTTGCTTTTAAAAATTATCTAAATATTTTGCTTCAATTATTCAAGATACAAATAATTTCAAAATATTTAAAAAATGTTTGATTTCACAATTTGAATTTTTTTAAATATTTAAAAAGAGTTTTTTAAAATTCTAAATATTGTATTTACCTGGAATTTTATTCGTTACTCGTACATTTTAAAAAATTGAAAAGGCAAAGCATCGTATTATTATAGTCACTATCTAATGAAATGAATCATCTGATTATTCTCATTTTCTTTCCTTCGTTGAGTATAAACCTTGACGAATTTGCCACCAGCAGTTGTCACTGAGTTGGAGTGACCACAACGAATGCATGCTTAACCTGTTTATTCCTAGACTTGCTTATCCACTTTTTTACTTTTGTGTCATGTATTTTAGAAACATACTTGATTTTTTTTCTTTTATATGCTTTTTAAGCAAACAATTAGATTACTATTAATAGTATTGGGAATTTCAGAAGTAATAATTCTTACCAATACAAATACTTACTAGTTAGAATATTAATATTTTGTAAAGGTTACAGTTATTATACTTTTGTAATAAAATGGTAGATTTCACGAAGGATGTGTTTATCTGATATGTATGTTTCTTTGCACTTTGTGTTCTTTAAATATAAGTGGTGGAAACTCAAGTTATAGAAGACCAGCCGATTGGAAAACTGAATGGGCCATCAAAACGGAGGCGTAGGAGATCAGATTTCTGGTTGGCTATATTTATAGGGAGTAAAATTTTAATATACGTTGAAAATATACTTTTGGATTACAAGTACTCAGAATTATTTGGCGGCCTGGTGACCAATTTGCTAGGGCTCTGCCTTTTGGTACAGAATGGAATCCTGGCGGCAGCATAGATGTTTGTCAGTGGTATGGAATCCACGTTAACTGTAGATTCATGTCTGATTAGCCTAAAGTGTGCACAAAATGACCACGGAGTGAAAAATCAAACTGTTATGTGTATTGACAGAAAATAAGTCTATTATTTTTCATTTGTGTCTAATTTGTAACTCGTTTGATTCTGACTCTTGCCAAATTTCTTTAAATTCCTTTGAAACCAAATTTAGCAGTCATGACAGATATTATATGACCATTGCAGTGTAATTATTTTGGATTTTAATAATACGAATGATTATTTTGGGTAGTGGATATTTGGATACACATGGATTTTAATAATACGAATGATTATTTTGGGTAGTGGATATTTGGATACACAATTATTTTGGATTTTAATAATACGAATGATTATTTTGGGTAGTGGATATTTGGATACACATGGATTTTAATAATACGAATGATTATTTTGGGTAGTGGATATTTGGATACACAATTATTTTGGATTTTAATAATACGAATGATTATTTTGGGTACACAATTATTTTGGATTTTAATAATACGAATGATTATTTTGGGTAGTGGATATTTGGATACACAATTATTTTGGATTTTAATAATACGAATGATTATTTTGGGTAGTGGATATTTGGATACACAATTATTTTGGATTTTAATAATACGAATGATTATTTTGGGTAGTGGATATTTGGATACACAATTATTTTGGATTTTAATAATACGATTTTAATAATATTATGATCATAGAGCGACAAATCAAACCAATCAGTATTGTCTTTATCATGTAGCACTTTGGGCACTTTATAAAAATCAGCTTATTCAGAGGAATATGATATCGAATAAATTTTATACATACAACTTAAAAAATATAACTTATAAACATATAAAAACGCGCTTGAATTACCGTTGCATAGAACTCAATCATACTACTAAGATGGTCCTTGTCCTGCTTGTGAAATTTATACACTCCTTTTCATTGGTAGCCATTGAATTGGAGTGTCAATATTGCCTTACCTTATTATCAATATTTCCCTATATTGCCTTACCTTATTAAGACAAATAAATCATGATTAATTAAAAAAAAAAATTCTATAGACAGCAGCTGCTAATGCATTAAAAAATAAAGTTGATAACTATAATACTTTATACCTAAATATAATACGTCGTATCGACAAAATGTTTGGCAAAATCTTGGAAAATGATTTAAAAAAAAAAAAAAAAAAAGCTATAAACCAGAATAACGGTTTTTTTTTAGAACTGATTGAGCAAGATGTTATGCCAAACAATCAATCCAAGAATAACAAAGATAAAAAAAAAAAAAAAAAGAAGAAGAACAGGAAAGAAAGATAAAAAAGAAAGACGGCAAGGTATATAAGAGAGAAGAAGAAGAAAGAAACCTGAGCAAACATGAGACGGGCTCCTTTCCCATCACATTGTTTCCTTCAGGTCGAACAACATGGCTGTCAACTCGAGCACACACGGCATTTTGTGTAACAGCATTCTGTTTGCCGCCAATGCTTTGTCATTCCTTGGTGCCGTCATGCCAGTGTGAAAAGGACGTGCCGCGTAGGCGGCCTATAGGCGTCAATGGCGGTAACACCCTTTTTAGGTGGGCGGCTAACGAAGTCATGCCCCGCGGCCTCAATCAATCTGACCTAATCAATTTATCTATCGGCTGCTGAATCTAATCAAATCAGCAAATTGAGACTGCCAGGGTGGGTATTGTCTTTAGATATGGGTGAAATGGACTAGACATACCGGATTTAACTGGTTACAATGTCCTTGATAGGATATGAAGCTATTCTAACATTTTTACATTAATGAAAATAATCTGTAACATTAATGCCATTATTGATTTAATTGCAAAATTTATGATTAAATGTTTTCAAATTCTTAGACTTGTAATTTTTGTATAGCTTCATTCTAATTAATGAAAAATGGTAATTTAACGTAGAATATTTTCTTTCGTCAGGTTCCATTAGAAAATCTATGGAAAGATGTTACCTCGTAAACACGAAAAGAAAATAAATGTTAATAATCAACGATATTTTTACTTATTTTTCATAGGGAATATAGTGTATACTACTTATTAATTCTACGCTATTATTTGACTATTATGCACTATTTATTATTTGATTGCATATAATATTTATTATTTGATTGTATATATTATTTATATCTTTGTTATGAACTTGTATATTTATTATGAAACTGTATCTTTGTTAATAACTATAGCTATGCGCGGCTCCTAAGAATTATTTTCTTCAAATACGGCCCAAAGAATCTAAAAAGTTAGCAGCCTTGTTGTAAGATATTCTGTCTTCGCAAAAGGTAATGGCTAAATGTAAAGTAGTATGAAATTATCGCAACAGCAAGATGCATTAACAGATGTAAATTAGCAGACATTGCATATAGAATATTTCTATTTTCTACTTAGATCTCCTGAACAGTCATAAAACTCAAATATGCAGTTATAAAAAATATAGACATGATCATTGAAAAAAAAAATGAAGATTCACGAATGCAGAATACAATAGCGATTTTTACTATTTATTCTACTTGAAGAGTGTTAGGAAGAAGTGATTCTGTAAAATTGTAAAATTGATTACTGATTTGACTCCCATTTTTACTGAACTATTGGTTACTTAGAAGCCTGATGGCCGAGTGACTAGCGGTTTGGCACTCGGTACTACATATCTAAATTTTTTTGAGTACTATTTATTTAATTTTAAAAACATTATCTTGTAATTTTTATTTACTAACCTAATGCAGCCAACTATAATTGTAATTTTATCTATGAATTAAGATGAGGAGGCTAGTTGTCAGAGTCCCGGCGGTGCCATGGTTGCTTGTAGTGGTTCGGAATCTACTTTAAATCATAGGTCCAGATATAATATGACTATAGAGAGCTGGGCGTAAGGCTGGCAACCTTACTCTTAAAAAGAAAGCAACACCCGTCTCGAAAACTGCCTGTAGGCAGACGGCCTTAGCACACCAGGGGGCTGTTGCGCCAGTGATAATAATGATGACTGGTTACTTAAAAATGGTAGAAAAAAAAACTTTAGCAACATGATAGCTCTTCTTAGACTAGAGTAGGCATTTCCTTGATTTATTAAAAATATGTTAAGTGTTTTAATAAGAAGAATGCAGCATTTTTAAATAGATTACGATGTTGACACATTAAAGTGATTCTAATACATATAGTATTATAGTAATTGCTTTATTAAAAATATTACTTGCTTTATTAATAGTCCTACATTGGCCGATTGGTTAGTCAGATGGGTTTGTATTTTTCTACTACTAGAAAAAGCAACACTCCACTGTGTCTAGAGTTGAGATACGTATTTAAAGATTTGGAACTGATGTGATTAATGTTGCATCATCGTAATTTCAAACGAAACCTCTAAAGGTGGCTCTAAATGTGTCTCGATTCGAGCCTCGGTCCTACTCACGTTGCCATTGGGCCATGTATCAGGCATTTTTCATGGAGAAAACAAATAAATTGCTTATCTCAATGTACACCATGAAAATAAGTTCTTAATAATAAAAAATACAAACGAAATTAAGTAAGTTGTCGTAATTGATTTTGTAAAATTACATTAGAAACATATATAAGTAATAAACAATAATATTGTGCAATTTAGATTTATACAGCTGTTTTTTTCAATTCCGTCTATTAGCTCAAATTTGTTAGCTCAACTTGTTCAAATTTTCAATCGTTAATAAAATACTTTTTATTCATCCACTCAAGTTCAAATACATTTTTTTGAACTTGTAGTGGATCACACTGGATGTTAATACATTTTTTTTCAAATACTAATTCAGTAATTAAATTTAATTAATTAATTTTAGTTTTTTTAGATTTAAGTTGAATATATCTACAATAGATGGGGCCACATAAACTTAAAAAAATGAATGAAAATTATTTATAAAGAACTTTCTGCAATATAGGGAAAAAAAGTAGGAATTGACTTTAAAAATTTTTTTTTTATCTTACTTGTTTTCTTTAATTTTTAGAAACTGATTACTTCAAATAAATTTCATCCCTTGATTGGTTGATAAATTGAATTTATCCGATTTTAATCTGTAGTTGGGATGTTCTTTTCAGCTGACAAGGCATTTAATTTTTGTTTTACCTTTTTCTTTTAAAATAATTGGGCAAATTAATTTTATCATTGAAAACTTAAAAAAAAAAAAAAAAAAGTTTTCCAATTTTGGAGATAATATCTTCATTCAATAGAAACTTAACTAACCCAGCTAATTATTTTTTTCCAATTTTGAGAATAAATTGGATAATATCTATAGACTAGATTGCAAATTTAAAAAAAAAAATATTGTTGTTATTTTTAATCTTTATTAATTCCTTATTTCTTGATGTTTACTAATTTAACATTCATTAAAAAAACGATTGCCTTGTATTTAAAAAGAAACAAGAAAATCTTAAAAATTTTTTATTAAAAACATTTTTATGCGGCTCTATTTCTATACACAATTTTTATTTGTATACTGAAATAGTTTTTAAAACCTTATCATAAAACTACATTTATGGTGTACCAACATTAAATTAACATTGGGGCCAACTACACTGCCTGCCTACCAACTGCAGGCCTGCTACACTGCTCCTCCTTTCCATATTCTAATGTACTACACTTTTGAACGAACCCTTTCAAGGGTGGCATGAGACCTTCTCTCTTCCTCCTCCAAACCACTGGAAGAATAATCCAGCCTACTGATTTATGGAACAAATCCTGGTCATAGACGCAAAAGCTTTTTGTCGAATTTCGAACCAAACACGCTAAGCTCATCGCGTTATCCATTAAAACGCTGCATAATAAAAATGGCATTAAAAAATTATACGGTAGGTTTTTATAAGATATACGGTATACCCAATAGACTTCTAAAATTCAATTGAAATTGAATTTCCAAATTAAGTTCGCAACCACACATGGAAATAGAAATATTAAAGCTATTTTTCTGTAGTAAAAGAGACGTAGTATATCTTTATACAAAGACGGCATACTATTAACGGCAAAGTGTTATTCATATATATATATATATATATATATTGTCCGGAAATTGACTTTCGAATGAAATTTTTGCCAGCAATATAACATTATTTTATGCTTTTAATGCCGTCCTGTTTTTATAACAGAACAAAATTCTTGCTTATTAATAGAACAGAAACACTCTAATGTCACTTTATCCAACTCTCTCCAATAATATAATGAAATAAATAAAATAGTTGAAAAGTTAAATGATATGTTCATTAGTTCATTAATTTATGATGCTCTATAATTATTTAATTGTCAATCGTCAGGTTGATGTGCAACTGCAATGGAATACTTGAAATAAACTTTTACTGGACAAAAATATTATTTATCTACATATTTGAGATACTTTATATCAAATGTTAATGTTATATTAAACAAAAATCAAAATACATCTTGAAGTATAGCTGTCAAAAATGCTGTTATGATAACAAATGCAAATAAACAAATAAGATTACAGTAAGTAATCCTAAAAAACAACGTTGAGGCACCATGCTTTTTTCATTTAGTTTTATGATACATTGATGTAGGAAAAACTTTTTTAATCTCGGGAATCCGTCCAGGAAAGCGAGAAAGATTTATAGCAGATGTTTATTATCTGTGTTTGCTGAAGTATGTGTCAACATCCTTGTTGTCTGACTCAAGTCCTATCATTTTGTAAATACAAGTCTCTGTTATCTGTATAAAAGGTGTATTCAATGTTTACCATTCTTCAATTGAATATTCTATTATAGAAACTGGTGAATGTCCTTACTTGAATGAAATAAAAAAAATAATATCTTAATGGAAAAGACGACATGCTTCGAATAGATGAATAGATTGTCCAGTTTTTGGAAATCATCGTCACAAAATTGTCTTTCAAAGTGTAATTGTTCATTGGCCTTGACTTGTTACTAAAAATTTATTTCTTTTCTTAAATGTATATACATTGCAAAAAGACATCATCTCATCCTACATCAACTCAAGATACTTCATTTATGGATAATAAATTTTTATTTAATAGTCAATAAATTGATGTAATTGATGCGCAACTTCAATGAAATATCTGAAATAACTTGTACTGAACAAAGATATTATTTATCTGCATATTTGCGAGATTTTATACCAAATGTTACTATTATATTACACAAAAATCAAATATACATCTTGAAGTATAGCTGTCATGATAACAAATATAAATAAATAAATGCGCCTTCTTTTTTTCCCCGAAAACCCACATTTCTTAGTAGTGAAGATGAAGTTGTTTCCTTATATTAGAATGCACACTGGTCTGTTTTTAACCAAATAATTAATCAATGTTTAGATAAAGAATTGACTATTATATTAGAACATTGGGATTTTTAACGAATGGAAATTCATTAAAGGAAGTTGAACTCAGGAATAATTAAAATTAACCATATGTTTAAGCCTAAAATGAGTTAGGATGAACGTAGGTAGGAAGGCACTTATATTATATCTCAGGAAAATAACTAATTGTACCAGATTAATTGAACCAATTGGTAATTTAGCTTTTTTCTGTCCTGGCCTAAGTTGAACAAAGAATTCTCCTGCTTAAGCCTAAAATGAGCTAGGATGAATGTAGGTAGGAAGGTCCTTAAATTATATTTGAGGAAAAGAACTAATTGTACCAAATTAGGTATATCCATTGTTTTTTCAGCCTTTTTCTCTGCTGCCATACATAATTGAAAGTTCGGGAGTGCTAGATTTATTAGTTTTGATTATTAGAGTTTTATTTTACTTAACTTCCGTTTTAAAGATTTTTTTTCCTTGACTGTGTAGAGGTTTTCTTAGTACATTTTACCACACAGGTGATAATCTTTTTGTCGTTTCCAAAAAGAAAGAAACGTGCAAATATTTCTGTGTGTTAGGTTTTATGATTTTATTTTATATTGTGGTGGCATCAAGAATCGACGTAATTCTAAGAACTACGATTCCTTGTAAAGTGACTTAACAACAAGCTTTACAAGTTCCCTAGTTTAAATGCGAAACATGTAAAAATATACGTAAAAATCACGTTGAAAAAATATTATAATAAAATTAATGCAATTTTAATAGTTTTAATTTAATTAACAGCTTAAATTTTCAAAATTCTAAAGTAGAAATCACACAAAGAAAGAATTTAAACAAGTCCCCGAATAACAATGAAGAAAATGGAGTGTAAGACGCCCGCCGAAGTCAAAAGAAGTGACTGTAATTTAATGAATACATTTTTCATATTTATTAAAAAATATATTGCAGCATTCTTAATTTTTTGAAAATAATGTTCTTTTTTAAAGAGTGTTCATAATTTTTTGAAAATTACGTTCATATTTAAAGAGTATTCTTAATTTTTTGAAAATAACGTTCTTTTTTAAAGAGTTTTGATGATAATACTGGGAGTTCCATACATTTCTAAGAAATCATACATTACTTTATTTAAACTGTTAGCATATCTAAAAGTAAATTTAGTAACCACAAATGTGCATTTAATTTAATATGCAAAAGGGGTTCCAATTTAAATGCCAAAAGTTGTTCATTGCATAGCTCAAGAAGTAGCAATTTCGATTAAATCAAAGGATGCCGCTTTTCGCGAGACCTCATGTTTCAGATGCTTTTCGCGGTCTCATAATCACAGAGCATGAGTGCAAGAAGCTTGAGCCAATGATAAGTTTGACTTCCAATCCTTTTGACGTCTGTATGATGTGAGCAACGAAGTGCCAGACCAGAAGTAAGGTGGACAGGTGATCATTGCAGGGGGCGGTGGCCTGTCAGCGAGCAATAGTTCCTGAACAGCAATAGTTCTTCAACTTCCAGCGTAAGACAGGTTGAGAAGTTCACGACTTCATACCTGAAGATAAAATTTAAGTGATATGAAACGTCGGTTAAAATTAATATCAGCATTTTTTTATGTTTAATTCTTTTTCATTATGTTAAATTTTGGCAACTGCTTTATTTTTATTCAATGCTTCTTCAGTTTAGCACATTTAATCCATAAAAACTACCAATTTGTTGATAACTTCACTAAGTAAGCCTAACTTTTGTACATCGATATCCTTTCGAAATACTCATTGTGAATAATTTACAAAAGTAATTGCCCTTTTTTAAGGGTTACATGGGGCAAACTTTTGAAAACTCCTGGACAAACTGTATGTTTATTAAAGCAAAATATTCAAGATCATTTAGGAATTGGTAATATCAGGTTCTCAGTATAAAGAATTATCTTATGCATTAACATATTCTTCTTCAGTGGTGCAACAGCCCCATGGTGGGCCAAGGGGCCTTCTGGCATATATGCATTAACATATACAAAGTAAAAAAAGAAAAAAAGTTCAAATATTATTATAGCTCATAAAAAAGAATAAAATAGGATGAAATAAATATGTATATGTAGGTTTCCAATAAAAGAGAACCAATAAAGATATCATTTATATCCTTAACAAAGTAATCTAAGGAATGTTGTAATTATCTTATTTATGCTAGTTAGGTAAAAAAAAATTGCATATTTTTATTTTTTGACTAAACTAACCTATTGAAAAATTGTAAAATAAGGTTGTTTCATAACTTAATTTCACAGATTGACTGTCCATCATTTTTCCTTTCGTTTTTGCATTTTTGTTATTACATTTTTAGGATTTTCTTCCCTTCCACCTCTCCCTCTCTTTCTCTGTATATATATATAAGTATATATATATATATATATATATATATATAGTTATTTTTAACTATCCCTTAACAAATTTGAAAATATTTGTAAGGGATAGTTACAAGTAATGTAAAAAAATTTTTTAAACTCAATTCCTACTTTTTTTTCACTATATTGCGGAAAGTCCTTTATAAATAATTTTTTTAATTTATCTGTCATGTGAATGTCATGAGATACATATTATGTTTTTAAAGATTTCATTGGAAATTCAGTATAAACAAGTATTATACGAAAAAAAAAAAAAAATTTACAGTCAATTCCTACTTTTTTTTCACTATAGTGCAGTCCTTTATAAATAATTTTATTTTTTTATCTGGCGCCATCTATTGGTAGATATATGCAACTTAAATCTAAAAAAACTAAAATTAATTAATTAAATTTAATTACTGAATTAATATTTGAAAAACTATATTAATACCCAGTGTCATCCACTACAAGTTAAAAAAAATGTATTTTAACTTGAGTGGATGAATAAAAAGTACTTTATTAACAATTGAAAATTTGAACATGATATAGGGAATATATATAGGGAATTGAATAAGAAAAACCCTGTATATAAAATTTAAACCAAAAATATCCTATAAAATCCAAACCACTTCTCGTTTAAATAACATGCAAAATACAGAATATGTAAAATTATTTTTAAAAACTAAATAACTTGCATGTTTTTTTTTTGATTGCTTGTTTGAAAAAAAAAAAAAAAATCATTCATAAACAAAATTGAAAATATTTTCAATAAAACAAGTTCATTGAGTGAATGCAAGATTTAAAGAGAAAGAAATATCGTAATCATACAGAGACAAATAAGACAAAACTATTTTTCCTTAACCATCACTTATGTTTTGGGTTGAAATTAAATAATAGTAAAAGCATTGTTTACTACTTGCTTGCTTAAAGCATTGTTCCTAGATTTTTGTTTAAAACTCATCATTTATGAAGACGCTTTTAAGTTTATAAATAAAATATTTTGCTCTTTCATCCACTTAATACAAAAATAAAACAGATTTGTAGCAAAATATGCAGTGTTTGTTATAAAATAAAAGGGATTCAAAGCCCAATGACCTTCGAAATAACTGCCCAATTGTAAGCAAAAGAGCATCAATATTCTGAAACATAAACAATAATACGCAAAACGATTCAAAATTGAAAAAATACTGGTGTTGTTGTTTTTATACTTTTCTTAACGAGTAGTATTTCCTAATATTAGAGCATCGTGGTATTCGCAATAAATAAAACTTTATGCAGGATGTTTATTAAAACATACTACTGTGACCAAAAAGTAAGACCAATTAATATGTTTTTTTCAAAAAATTCTTTTTTTATTTTTCCAAATTTATTTCATCGCCTTCAAGTAATCCCCTCCGGACACAATGCACTTATGGCAACTTTTTTTCCAATCCTCAATGCATGCTAGGAAGTCATCGGCAGGGATGGACTTCAAAGCACGCGGCGATTCACGTTGAATCTCTTCAATCGACTCAAAACGGTGCCTCCGGAGTGGTCTTTTGAGTTTAGGGAATAGCCAGAGGTCGCACGGTGTGAATATGGTGGTTTGGAACGATATGGGTTTCATTTTTGAGGAAAAAGGTACGAAAAATCAATGCAGTGTGAGCTGACGCATTCATGGTTTTCGGTACCAATCGAGAATTGACGCGTTTGCGGCCCAAAATGAAAATGACCGATCCTTTTGAAATTCCGCCATCATCAGGAAGGTCTCTAATTGTAAATCGACAGTTTGCAAGCACTTAATCTTTAATTTTTTTGGACGTGAGCTTCGTCGGTTGAGGTTAATGTCGACCAGAGGGCTCTTTCGTCTTCAACGCGTTCTCTGCCTTCTTTGAACTGTTTATACCACTTCTAAACATTTCTTTCCGATATAGGAATGCTCACCGAATGCCTTCTGCAACATTCTATACGTTTCCGCAAACAAAATTTAATGTAAGTTCTTTGCTCAATTAATACAGACATTTCAAAAATCTCCGGAATCAGTTTTAGCGTCTCAGAATGCCAAGCATAACTCACATACTAATGAATATTTTGACGCAAATTTCACACAGATGTCAAGAACAGTGCCAGCAACCTAAAAAAGGAAGAAAAAAAAATTGAAATTCCATAAGCCCCGGGAATTTTGAATTTAAAATCGGTCTTACTTTTTTGGACTAAGTAGCATATTAATACAAAAAGAAGGAATTAAATAAAGGGCATTCATAACCAAATTTCCTTTTCTTTCCAGATTAAAAAATAAAATAAAGCAAATTTCACAACTTCAATTACTGATTCAGTATCTGGTCTACGCTCGAGCAAAATAAGCATCGGAGTTCAAAATAAGAAATCGATCATCCAGGGGTCTCCAAACCTTTTCGGTCGCGGGCCAAAAATTGAAAAAAAAAAGTTTGGCGGGCCAAGAAAAATTTGCTAAAATTTTAAAAACAAAATACTAGTATTACAATTTAAATATGTTGATGAGCAGAATCGAGATTTCATGTAGTTCTATTGAGAACCTTATAAAATCAAAATGCTCAACTGTCAGTCTATTTCTGAAATAATTCTTTCTAAGGTTCATAGTTGGAAACACTTGTTCACATATATCAGATGAAGAAACACAGCACTGATTTTTCTGGCCGTGAGATATTGAATTTGGGAAACCTACTTTCGATATTGATTTTAAAACTTAACTTTGGCATATTTAGAAACAACAGCTGGAGATGATTGTTAGAATGTAACTCAATTAATTCAACTTGCAAATCCATTCCGATTGAAAGCTGTCTGTTCTTGCTATTTCCGTCGATTTAGGTTTTGTAGAACAAAAGTATCATCAGTCCTTTGAAAAAAGGAAGAAAAAAATAATAATTAAACCAAGGTAGAAAAGGAGATGGATATATAATGTATAAATATATATTTCTTTTAATTTGCCTCGGACCAGCAAATTAAAATTTTATCCGCGGGCCGGATAGAATCTTCCGACGGGCCGGATATGGCCCGCGGGCCGTAGTTTGGAGACCCCTGATCTACACAAATAAATAAAATTTCGTCTAATGCATAAATGCTTTTTGTATGATGATCAGTGATCTGCTTCATCGTATGTCTATTATTTAAACAAAATAATTAGTTACTTTTCGGAATAAAATGGATTGATTTTTTTCTTAATTTCTGTGCAAGCATTTTCTGATTTGAATTTAAAAGTCGTGTCTACAACTTCTCCTTCCCTTTTTCTCCGTATGACCAGTTTAAAACAGGGAGCATGAGTCAGATTATTTTTTTTTTTTTTAAAGTAAACATATAGTAGGGTATTCTGCAGCATCTACAACAATTTTTGATTATCGGGAATAAAATGGATTGATTTTTTTCTTAATTTCTGTGTCAATGTTCCTTTATTCTTCTAGCTTTACAATTTTTAGTTTGACTTTAATTTAAAAGTCGTGTCTACAACTTCTCCTTCCCTTTTTCTCCGTATGTATTCCAATGGACTAGTCCGGCGACTGCGTTGGTGTTGTAGAATTGAACGTTGACAGCATTGTGCTAAGGATTGTTGTTTTGTTTTAAAAAAATTGTTTCCAATATTCAGATTTTGGACTGTTAAATTAAATTTGTTTAAAAAAAAATATTTAAATAAAGATCATGGTTCATTATGTCATAAATATGAATCGAATTACTTCGTCTTGATATGCATTGCCCATACTAGGATAATCCACCACTATGCTTTACAGTTTCAACTAAGTTCATGGATTTAAGTTCTTCAATTTTTATTCTCCATAATATTATATGTCCAGTGAAATCAAAAATGTTGAATTTGCTTTTATTTATAAGTAAGACATAATTCGAGGCGTATCAGTCTTATTTATCATTAATTTCATTAAGTAAAGCATAAGGTTTTTATTTTTCGTACTTACAAAAAAAAAAAAAAAAAAAATCAAGGAGTAGAACACCTTTGTAATTCAGTTGATATGAACACTTAATAAAGAGTTTCTAGTGAAACTGACTTAAAAGAGGTTTTCTGAAATTCTGTTCTCCTTTGGGGGTGTAGTGTAATAGGTCTTCTGCGATTCACCTTGAGTAACGCCGAATTTGTTAAAATTCTACTGTATTATTGCTGACTGATGAAAATTAAAGTTCTTAACATTCAGGGAAGGAAGGGGATATTTTCTAATTAATCCTCTTTCACACAATATGTTACTATGCCGTTTTATAAAATATGCTAAATGTATGATAAATGAGAAGATCTAAAGGGATTAGTTCTGAGCAAATATATTGGTATTAGCATTATAGTTTTAATGTTAACTAAACTGATGATACACTTATATTGGTACTAAAATTTAGAGAGTACGAATTCAAGTATTGGTCGTTATTTTAAATTATAATGTTAATGAATATTTACAATGTGCAAGTGTATTGACTTATATAATTATGGTAAGATAAATGAATACTGTAGTGTGCACGTTGGCCAACCAGATTTGTAGTTGGGTGTGGTTGGATTGAGCTACTTGAGGTTAAAGAATTCAAAACGTTATTTACACTCTCGCAAATACTACAACTCACAACTAGACAAACAATATTTAACGCATTTAAAGACATATAATTATAGAATCGGGAAAGGATTCCAATTCTAATGCGAAAACCTGACACTCAGCTACGCGCATTATGCTCAAAAACACTTCCTCTCCGGGTGAAAGTCTGTAAGCCAACTAATACGTAGGGTTGCGTTAAATATATTTCCTCTCGCGAAGAGAGACTATAAACTAAACGTTTCTCAGCGGGAGTGCAAGTTGCGTTGTACTTCCTCTGGAGTGAGAGTCTCAAGATCTATTGACCCTTTTTCCTGAACGCTACAGGGGACGCTTTTACGAGTGTGTAGCTTTGATTTGTCGCTCTACGGTCATTTTGTGCACACTTTTGGCTAATTAGACTGGGACTTACATTTTAAAATACATCCCGAACCACTCACAAACATCTATTCCACCACCCGGATTCGAACCTGAAGCCTGTGGTACCCAATATTAGAGAACTAGCCAATTGGCCATCAAGCCGCCTACGAGTGTGTAGGAGCAAGCATGGTTTCAATAGAGTATTCTTAATATCAGCGGAATTCTATTCTAAATGCAAAGTTCCTTTTTCAATGAATTCTTCAAGAGAACGTTTGAATATAATGTTAAAAATAATACTTTTAGTTGCATAGCTTGCGAAATTTTGCTGAATGCTTATTTTGATAAAATCACTAATAAAACAGAATAATAAAAACATGGTACCTTGTTCTTTGCAATGAATGATATATATCTGAATCACACACATATAAAAAGAATAAGAAACACGAAGAAATAGGCAATCTTTATTCATTGTCAGTTTCCGAGATCTCCTGGAATAGAGCTGCCCGTCAAGCGAGTGAGGGGACCTTTTTTTGATCCTCATCTTTATCCACGCTCGGATGAGGAACAGGGCCGGAAAATCTTGATGGATGGGGATCTTCCGAGTCTTTTCTTTGGAGAATAAGTAGTCCTTAAAAAAATGACAGCGTATAAAAGAACATTAGATGCTTTTCCTAAATCTACGTGAGGAATATTTTGTCATATTTTTCAAGCACTTCTACTTTAAAAATATTAAAAATTTCTTTTTAAAAATGTTTAGTGTTTCTAAGGCTTATCTCAAGGGATAATAATTTGTATTAAGATAATTAGAAAAAGGCATTACAATTAATGTATATGTTGAGCAATAGATGGATCAGATAAAAAAAAAAATACTCTTTTTTTTTTAAAGAAGTTCTCAAAATTCAGTAGTTGAAAAGTAGTGAAAATTGTAGTGTGCAACTTGAGCAACCAGACTGCAATTGGGTGTGATTGGGTTGATATACTTTTTGAGGCACAGGTTGGAAAACTCACAGCTTTATTTATACTCGCACAAGCACCACACACGTATAATTAGAGACATAACAATGTTTAACATAATTATAGATTCGTTGAATGATTCCAATTTAAGCCGAAAACCTGATATTCACGTACGCGAAAGATACTTCCTTTACGGGGAGAGTCTATAGGCCAACTAATATGCAGGGTTGCTTGAATATATTTCCTCTAGTAGTAAAAAAATATAAATTAAAAACAGAAGCGCGTATGTAGGTAAATTAAAGATTTCTTAACAGAAGAGCGGTTTTCTGTAAAAAATTCCTCTTTTAGTTCCGGTTGAGATGACGAATAATAATCTTTGCATTCCAGATCTATGAGGATTTCATTAAACAATTATGAATAACAACAGAGTAATTCTTTTATCTAAGTAGGCATGCATTTATTTTCCACGAAAACTAAATAAACTAATGATATCCAATATTTATATACCAGACTCATTTAAAGAAAAGACCGATTTATTATAAATCTTAAATAAAAACAGTGGTACACTACGTTCGCGCCACAGAAGATATCACAAAATGCATGTACCAAAGATTGTACACAAAATACGCGCAATTTTCAGTTCTGTGTCGTTCGATAGCTCTTGTTATAACTCGTTAGTGTAGTTCGCATTACAATCTCCTTAATAAGGCAGCCATCACACTCGAGGATGACTGGCCACACAATATGATTTTACTTCCAATATGCAAAAATGTCATTATTTAGTAATTCATTAATAGATATGCGATAATAGGAGGAAAAGTACGGAAATGGTACCGATGTTCAACTTTTACATTCCTTTCTCTCTCGTCATCTCACCCCCTGCCAGACACCCCCCCAGACAGGATGTTTACTGGACATAGGGCGTTGACTTCCCCTATGCACGGGGACCTGGGTTTCGACGCAACAGTGTCGTCAGCCTTCTTGTTATAATGTTACTGTAGTTCGCATTACAAGGCTTCCTTGATAAAGAATACCATCAAAATGAGAAATAATATGATTTTCTTCCTATATGCAAAAATGTCATAGTATTCCAGTAATTCATTAATAGATATGCGATAATAGAGGAAAAGTGCAATGGTACCGATGCTTATAGTTTTACTGTTTCTACTGTTCAGTCAATGGGAAATTTGCACTAGTAATTGATAACCCCTTTTATTGTCTTGACCTTGTAACCAGTGACTTTTACATTTTCCTTCAGCCCGACTCGTGGTTCAGTGGCAGTGAATACCGCTGGGGAGCATGAGGGCGCAGGTTCAATTCCCTGGTGGCTTTGTTGTAGGCACTTTTTCAAGAAACACGACTCGATGGCATTTGTGACGTTCAGCATCTTGTCTCGTTAGTCGGACTATCTGGTGGGAGCTGTCCAGGTTTTCTCCGATACGATATGCAATACGAAACGGCAGTTTCCCGTAACAAGTCATCTCCGGAAGACACTGCCCTCCTTCTTCGGCGTCACGGAGCCAAGTCAGACTTCTAGTTACGGGTGCTCCATCACAACAGAAGTTGCCCGCTTCCTTTTCCTCCTTCCCTGAGACCACACGGGTTCTTGGATTTGGTCTAGATCAGGGGTGGCCTGCCTTGATAATTTTTGCGCCCCCTGAGATTATCACACTTTTGCAAAATATATTTATTTTATAATACATATACATACATATATTCAAAAACTTACTGTCGAAATTATGATAAAAAATTTACTTTGATTTTAAAATAATCTATAACATCACATATGCAAAAGAAATAAGAAAAACTTACGCCTACTTTTTAAAGCGTATTCAATAATTTAGAGTTAGAGGGATACAACAATATTTTTGAAATATATTCATCTCCCTTTCATGTTGAAATCGAGTTGGCTCCAGAATATCTCCAAATAGAACTGGTTGGCTTACAATGAAATATTGAATAAAAACACATTTTTGAAATATCAGAATGAAAAATACATTTTTATAACACTTATGTCACAAAAGAGAAATTTTCCAATTTGAAAAATCTTTGTTGAGTTGAAAAGTTGTTAGTTCTTTTGGTGCGCCTGCGAATAATTTTTTTTTCGAAAATAAAATAGACGCAACACAAAGCACACTCAAGCATAACGGATGCTAACCTGCAACACCTATTACGATGTGCAAATATCCAAATTGAGATCGATCTACAAAAGATAAGTGACAGAGCGGAGAAACAAATATCACACTAGTAAAATAAATATTTTTTAATAATTTTATTTTTAGTGTTATATATATAGTGAAATTACAATGTGCGTTTAGTATCATAATTATTATATTATCTATGTTTACATGTAAGAATAATAGTAAACACAATAATAATAACTCATTATGTTTCAATTTTTCAGTAAAAAATGTCTATAGTAGGTCTAAATCAAATACGGGGATAGATAATTTTGTATGCTGCCCGCGAAGATTATGAAGCATTTCCAAAGTGGCCCACAAGATCATTTGGGTTGGCCATTTCTGGTCTAGATGTTGCTGTCGACCAAGTAGGATAAGGAAAAAAGACAACATTTTTTTTTCTTCTGAAGGGTAGTTCCCCAATGTTTCATGGGAAACTACCCTTCAAAACAAGTGAATTTTATAATCAATTGCCATTTGCTTGAAATTTGCCTCTCACTGTTTATTAATTGTTTAAATTTTTTAAAGTCAAATTATGTAAGTCCAACGTAGAATGTACACAATAAGTACTAATAATTAAAATTAAAATTTAACAATTCTTAAAACGTGATGTGTCTATTATTTGAAACATAATGAATAATTCTATTGATTATAAAACAGAAAGCAAGATTGATGATTGAATAGTTATGATTGAGATTTTGCCTCCACAAAATTTTATCGATCTATTTTCAAAAAGTAAGCAATCTGATAAAAGCAGATTTTTAAATTCCTTTTTTTTATAAAAGGTATCAGTTCATTTAAATCGAAAAATAATGTTTTTACATTAGTCTCATTAAATCCCATCGGTATTAATGTCGCTTTCTTTTTCATCTGATAAATAACAAAAATTAACAATCCGGTTTTAGAGATAATATCTTGACAACCTTGATATTTTTTTTTGCCACATGTCGGCCTTTTTGAAACAAAATTATGAAATCTTAACAAACAAATTTTTTGTCTGTTTTTTACAACAAGATATGAAACATGCATTGCATTTTTAATTGGAGAAAAAACAAAAACTTATAACTTACAATGTGAGATGAAAACGAATAGTGTACCACTTTTGGCTGAATACATAAAACGCTTTATATATGACCATGACAAAGGATATATAATTCGCAAAATTCATAAAGGCGACAGTTTATCCTACGTTTTACACACAGTGAACATTCCTTTAACCTCCTATCTTTATTGTACATCTTTTGACCCTGAAGTAAAAATAACCATACATATTTAAATACCAGGAAATTTCTTGATATTTACGAGACTCTGGAAATATTTTTATGAGCAGAGCTTGGTGCTTTAATGTGCTCAAGCTTTTACGAAAAACTTGTAAATTTAAATGCTCTTCCAAGAATTGCATACTTTCTTGAAATGTATGTATATTAACCAAGCTACTTGAGTTATACACACTTAGAATATGTAAGAGCAGCATAAATTTAGAAAATATCAACATACACAAAAGAAATAGTTGTGCATAAAAATGTTTATAGATATTCTGAAAATATTGCAGAAATTAAAAGAATTTATAGGGTTCAAGGATAGAGAGACATTATCATTTTATTTTGGGGTTATAGCTCATTAACTTGTTAATGCAATATGAATGGACTTCGCACATCAATAACTTTTGTTTTTATATAGAAATTATTATTTTTTTTTATAGAATGCTTAGAATTTTGCTTACATTTCCTATAAATACGAGTATTTTATACCATTTTTCAAGCATTAATAATATCATTGTTTTGTGCAGGTTTTGTTAAAAAAATTTCCGAATTACTAGATAAACTTAGTATCTGTTTTTAGCAGTTCAAGATTTAGTGTTTTATACGTTATACTAGATTTTTTAATTAGTTGCTTTTAATTTCTGCTAACTTTGCATTATATGACTTTCTTTCGTAAGGATCTACAAAAAATAATTTGAACATATTATGTTTATGTATATGCTTGTATATACACTTATATGTGTGTATATACAAGCATATACACATACATAATATGTTCAAATTATTTTTTGTAGATCCTTACGAAAGAAAGTCATATAATGAATTACAAATGTAACAAATTACAAATGTATATTAAATTTTTACTGTAAAAGTGATTCAAAACTCAGAGGAAAAACTTTAGGGAATGATAAACTCATCTATATAAATAAATTTCGTTATACAATTCATGGGCATAAGGACATTATACAATTCCTGGATATCATTTATGGGCATATTTATATAAGTAATGTTCCTCATCAAACAATGGCGTATACCATGTGAGGCCCTTGTCAAATATTTCGAATGGGTGCTCCTCTATACAAAGTGCCATGATTGTATTTTCTACCTAAGTACTACCTAAAACACGTATTATTTTTGGTTGATGCTATGAACTTTTAATTTAAAGGCGGAATTGAACGAATTTTTTTTTTTAGTAAAAATTTTATTTATAAAAATTTCTTTTTTTAGACTTTCTTTTCAGTAAAAGTGTCAGAGACAGTATCAAAGTTCACATTTGAGGTCATTGAATGTTCGATGGGTAGAACAGTCAAATTGAGTAATCTGTCTTGTCCCATTTAATTTCTTAATGATTTTTAATAATTTTAATTTCGAGAATGATCGTTAAATACTAGCCATGGTCACAGGAATTGTTACAAATAACATAAGCGCAGTGCACATTTCAGGAAAGCCTGAAGACATAAAATGATTTCTTATGATTAATAAAATCAGCCAGTCCCCTCATGGAAGAAGACTTTTTTATTTCATGAATAAAAGTGAAACGAAAATTGAGAGCTTCCTTAGTGAACGAGACAGATATATCCTTTTTATATACATCACCAAATTCATCAGCCTTTTAAAATAATTCGGTGTCATTTAAATTTTGCAGAGAGACGTGTTGCAAGACATTGAAATTATAAACATTCATTCCATGGAATTACGATCTCAGTTGATAAATGATTATGTCCAATACACGATAAAATACGTTCACTTTAAACATGCTTTCGGTTATCTTGGAGACATTCACCTTCGCAAATTTCGATAAAAAGGAAAGGAGGATTCGTTCTAGGAAATTCGGGGTTAATAGACCATTTTCCTGTCATACTGTTTGCTTGCGTTATTAAATCTTCGAATTCATGTCGATACTTTTCATGTTCCTCCAGACAGACTTGCGAACATTCAAAGGCAATTGAAATATCTGTAGTTTTTGACTTTCACTTCTCTCATATCCTTTAGAGGCCAGGTAGATTGTCGGAAAATTGTGTAATGAAAAGCCAGTAACATAATAAATTTGTAGTTTTCGATCTTTTTCTTCAATAAAATACCTTCATTTCTCTCATATGAAGTTTAATAGAATAGTTTCCTTTAGCACTTTTTAAACTTCGACTGAATTTTTTGAATTTTATTATTTTTTTAAAAGCAAAAATGGCATCAGAACGTTCCGCCCATCTTGTTAGATGTAAAGTTTCAAATGTTATTAATGTTGAAAAAACATAACCCTTAAAAAAACATAAAATTTGACAAAAATATTCCCCTTTTGATATTATGCCCCAAAAATATTATAAATCTGTTGCACGATTTCAAAAAATGTTAATACTTTTTATAATCTATTTTACTGTATCATTAACTAAAATATTTGTATTATGATTAGCGGAATGAACATACACCGCATTCGGCTCAATATCTTTCATAAGGATCTTTTCTAAGGTTTTCTAAGGTTCAGATAAAATATCTTTTATATTATTAATTCCATCATAACCTTGTCCAAGACACTTATTCGGAGAAATATTTGTGTTCAAACTATTTGCTGTCCAAACTATTATATGGATGTTCGAAAAGACTGGACACATTTTTAACAAACCACATATTGAATAGTCAAGGATTTTGAATGAGCTATGTGCTCGAATAGTGACGAGGAAAGTGAGATTAAATCGGGGCATGAGTAGTTTCTTCGCGGAACTCTGACTTGAAATTCTTCATAGAGGCGGATTCTTCAAACTGTTACGGATCCACGCAATCAATCAAGTGAACATGCTGTGACGACAACTAGTAAGAGTATTTGCGTGGAAACAGTTTGAAGAATCCTCCTGAATGAAGGATTTCAAGGCAGAGTTCCATGAAGAAAAGTACTTGTTTTCAGGGCAAATAATTAAAAAATTCCCGAACTTTATAATGAATAAATAAGGATTTTGATTTCTTGAAAACTGCTTTTTTTTTACCAATGAGAGTAAATATAATGTTTTTGGAAGTGATGGAATTGGCAAAATTTCGCAGCGTTGAAACAAAGAATTTAAACTCATAATTTGTCGTTCCAACAATGAAGCATTGTGGAGGAATCATGGTTTGGTGGTAAATGTTTGCTGATGATGTTGAAAATTAATTTTTATTGAAAGTGGATTGTTACAAATACTGAAAATATTGCGGGACATTATGCAAACATCTGTTTACAATTCACAACTTGGAAGTCAGCGGAATTTTTTAGTATGACAGCGATTCAAAATACATAGGTAAGATTGTGAAATGATGGTTCCTTTACAAATAACCTGCGCAGATGCGTACCTCTTCTTAGTCGCCAATCTTTAATCAAACCAAACATATATGGGAAGATTTTGACAGAAGAGTTAAATACAATGTCAAATAAAAAGACTACATAAATGCCTTATTACAAGCGTGGTCTAAAATGATGTAAGAATACCAAACAAAATCTTATTGCTTCATTGCCTTGGAGATTACAAGTTATCATTGATTCACAAGGCCAAATGACACAATATATTATTTTCAATTGCATAGTTATGCAAAATTTTCATTTTCCTTGAAGTGCATCTTCCCTTTTGAAGTTATGTGATTTTCATTAAATGAATTATTTTTTTCATTAGATTGAAGTGTTTCTTTTTTTACATAAATGCAGGTGAACGTAATTTGTATTTCAGTACAATAAAAATATTATAGAGTTTGTTTTCATAAATCCATAAAAAAATGATATTTTTGAGAGTGTATGTCGACTTTTGTGAGTGGTTATGTTTGATTTAAAAATGTAATTTAGAAATAACTATTACTTTAATTTTGTCGGAGTTGTTTACTGTTCTAAATACCTGTTATATTCAAAAATACTACACATCAAAAACGTATGAATTATCTATTTTTCATTTTTATTTCAGTCAATTCTCTTAATGATGTCAAAATGAAAAACAGAAGAATACACTGCCTAAGTTATCTTTTTCTGTTCTGCAAATCATTTTTGAATCTTTATTGGCCCATTGTCTACAATTTAAATTGATGAGGTAAGGTTATAAGAAAAAATAACTGAGCAATATTAAATTAGATAAATAGCTGCTATTAGGGCATAAAAAGGCTTGCTTTACGACTATTTTTTCAAGACTCAATAGACTAGACTTCTTGTCATGCTATTAAATAGAGATATATTAGCTAAATATTAGAAGATATTGAAGATTGTAATAGAAAATGAAAGGTAAAACTTTTATATTTTGCTTAATATTGTTTTTACTTTTCGGTTTCAATGAATATATTTTGAAAGTGGATAAGAAAAGGTAGTCATTATTATTAATACTTCTATAAAACTAAATAATAATTTTAGCCTAGTTTAGCATCTAACGTGCAAGAGCAAACTTTACTATCTGACATCATTTTCGTTCCATTAATTTTGGCTATCTTTACTTCAAATTTTTAAATAAGTCATTTCAAGTCATCAAATTTTCATGCAAGACATTTTACAAGTCATTTCATGTCTATCAAGTTTTCATATGATCGACATTTTGCAAGTCGTTTTGTGTCAATCAAATTTTCATATGATGGACATTTTACAAGTCGTTTCACTTCTATCAAATTTTCATAAAATAAACATTTTACAAGTTGTTTCATGTCTATCAAATTTCTATATGATAGATAATTTACAATTCGTTTCATGTCTATCAAGTTTTCATATGATAGACATTTTACAAGTCCTTTCATGCCCAAAGAATGCATTTCAAAAATCAAACACTTAATTGCAAAACAAGCTTGAGACAAGACCTGTAACTGAAATATTTCCGGATGTATTCAATGTTCTTACTACTCGATTTACTTCAAACTACTTGGGTTTAAAATCCATCCTTACAAAAACGTTCTTTATTCGTTGCTGAAACCAACCCTGCTTAGCGAACAGGGCCTCGTTAAAAAGACAACCAGAGTTAGCAACTGCCAAAGCGAGCGTTACCTGGTTTACCAACGACAACCATGCTTGTGTTATGTGGCGAACAATGCACCAGAAAGGACGCATACTGCTGCCTTTGATCCGTTCCCGTGGCAGATCAGTGTCTCAAGGCATTAAGTCCCTCCAAGATTGAGGAGGCCGATAGCGAGAGGTTGAGGCATTTATCATTCTTCCTGAACTTCTCGCACTGACAGCGAACGTTTGTTTCCTTTTATTAGGGGAACTGATACCAACCTGGTTGGAAGGCAGGAATCGAAATGATCTGTTTCACGAATGAGTTCTTGGTGAAGTTATTATTAACTCTCAGGCGAAAGAGATTGTGGTCTGAATTTTGATTGACGTCATGAGAATCAAGTATAATGTCGACGTTAATGGATGGGTATAAACATATTTTGAACAAGAATGAAACAATTGTAAAAATAAAAAAAGTTTTGTGATAATTGTGAATGAAAAAAGATGAATATTCATTGAGTTAACCAAAGTTAAATGAATAGAATAGTTATTTTTATTAGTTTTACTTACAAGGATTTCCTATGAAAGAATTGATCAAAAAGCCATCATAGAAAAGCAGTTAGGATATTTGATAAATAAGAATATCTTCCTGGATTACTTTCATGGACATTTCTATTATTACTTGGAAGTAAGCCTCAAACTTAACATAGATAAATATTGAACACATTTTTGAAAAAAGAAAACAACATTTATATTTATACAAACATGAATCTTATAGTTAAATGTTTCTAAAAATTGATGGAGAAAAGGTTTGTTATTGCTGACAAATTCTACTAATTTTGACTTGAATTCCTTTACTACTGGAGTTTGGTTTGGTTTGTAGCTCTACGGTCATTTTGTAAACACTTTGGGCTAATTACACCGAGACCTACAGTTAAATATGAATAAGAATCCCTAACAAACATCCAGGCCCCCTTCAGATTCAAAGCTGAAGCCTGTGGTGCCAAAGCAAGAGCGATAGTCAATTGGCCATCAGTCCGCTGCCACTAGAAAGACAAATGAATTTCATTCATTTGTTTCTATTCTATAGATCTATTCCATGTTTCTATTCTAATAGTTAACATTAAACCGTGAGCCTTCATCATAATTATTTACTACGCTGTTTTCATTCTATATGGAATTCTTTTATATTTAAGAGTAGATTTTTTCGAATAGTTCATATACATTCTATTTTGCTTACTTATACATTATGTATACTATTTTGTTATTCGCTAAATTTAGAGTCGAACGTGAAGAAAGCTTGACTCATTGTACAGTGGAAACTTGTGGAGCTAGTGTGTAAGTTCGATTTATAGTAGATTCAGCATCACCCATCATGTCTACTACACTGCACCCACATTTTATCACCACAACGAGGAATAGCTCCTGGATGTCAATTAAGGAGAGGATAGTTGCACCATTTCTCTCTCGAGTTCAAAGGAAAGTCTTTCCATCTTTCAAAGACTTTCCACATCCCTGGCATAGACAATGAGGATTTATGTTCGACACATCTTGCGAGGTATGAAATCAAGATATCTTGTACATTTTATAGCCATAGTAAAGCTATTCGGCATGTTTCAGCAACAAGAGAACCTGCAAAAATATAATCCTATCCGGATCAATAGCCCTTTTAAATCATCATACACCATATCCGCTAGCAAGAGAAATACAGCGCTATCTTCACTCAAACAAACATCTTACTTTAGAATGGATCAACGCTAATTTAGGACAGGCACCTCGCCAATGTAACTACTGATGAACTCGTCAAGCAAGGCGTAACAAACGATCAGCCAATATACTATGTCATGAACACTGGTATTAATCAGATTGATTTCTCATTTTTTAAATTCTTATTTATATTTTAAAACATATTTATATTGTTTTTTTTAAATCATATAATCATTTTTCAGTCACCAAAACGTCAAAAGTGAATATTGGGAAATAATTTCTTTTCGTATTTTCTTACTTACTGGTACAAACCTTGTAATTTCTTTTACGCCTCGGGTCTCCTTCAACTCTGCTATATTTAGATAATTGTTGACACGTTCACTCCCCCTTCTCCTGATTTTATTGAGGCATCTTTTTTCTTGTCGCTTTCATTGTAAAATAGGGAAATGGTTTCTAAAGAGAGTGATTTGGTGTAATTGTAGTAATAGTAGCGCCATGTTTTTTCTACAGACTGCTCTGACACAAAAAAAAAAAAAAAAATTAAATAAATAAAAATATATTTAAAATTATAGCCAGGTCCACTTCTCCTTCTCCTTGTAAACAATCTCCTGATTTTATTGAAATATCTTTTATCTTGTGAGCTTCATAGTAGAATAGGGAAGTGGTTTCTAAACAGAATGATTTGATAGTAATAGTAATTTGGCATTCCATTGTTTTTTCTTCAGACTGCTCTAGTACAAGAAAGACAAGCAAAAAAAAGTAAATAAAAATATATTTAAAAATTTTATATGTATAATTAAAATTTTTGCCAAGTCCTTTTTTCCTTCTCCTTGTAATCTCCTAATTTTATTAAGGCATCTTTTATCGAGTCGCCTTCATTGTAGAATGGTGAAGTCAGCCCAGGTTTAAAGCTGTTGCCCTTTTCAGACCCCTGATGGGCCATGATTGCTTGGCCAATCATCTTTTTCGAATGAAAATATTTGAAAGCCCAAAATGGCACTTGTGTCCTGTATTGTGCATGGTCGTTACTAGGAGGCTAGGGCTCTTATGGGATAAACATGTCACTATGTGATTTCCTTCGATTCTCGTTGTTGTTTTCATGTTCCTTGTGTTCTTTTAAATTTTAATGCTTATTGTAGCCTGCCATTGGAAATAAAAAAAAAGAATGGTGAAGTGATTTCTAAGCAGAATGATTCCGTATAATAATAGTAATAGTAATTTGGTAGTCCAATATTTTTTCTCCAAGCAAGGAAAAAAAAAGTAGATAAAAAATATTAAAAATTTTATTAAATCTGTAAAACTAGTCCTTTTAATATATAGCGAATTTGTATTTCACAGTCATAATTTAAACTGTGCCCATGGTAAAAATAAAAATTAATTAAACGTCCAAAAAGTAAATACTAAGTCAAATGTCTAGCTTATTATGAACGCATCAGTAATTTTAACTTTAATAACGTTTTTCTAACATAATTTTTTATGAAGATCATTTTATATGATTAGTGTACAGAAAGAATTTTTTATTTCCTTAGTGAAAAAGAAGTTTATTTCATTTCATTTCTCATGCTTCAAATATTGAAGCTAGTTGAATCTCAAAATATGTTAATTTTACGCATGAACAAACTATTGCCTCCTCATCCATGTAGAATTTAATATATCATATATATAACTATTTCATATTTCATTATTATTATTTGTATTTTATTCAATATTTGAGAAAATTGAATGACCGTGTTAGTAAAAAATACAAGTAAGAGATTCTGAGTACGACTAACAGTGATGCCTTACCATCATACATTATTATGGTGG